>JAMPIV010021060.1:0-110000 GCA_024509875.1 Oreohelix idahoensis
GAGATTTGCAACTGACACGCAAGCCCTCGTCAGTGGTGACAGTTACGTCACGCGATAAGCGGACGAAGGTGGTATAAGGACAAGGAGATAATTTCGCTTGGCGAAATAAGTTTGGGCCCTTTGTCTGATTTTAAGATATTGGCCAAGTTTGAAACTTTAATTTCATTCTCGCTCATAGACTCCACAGTAGATAGGTCGCTCGAAAACAGAATAGCTGTTAGCGAAGATCTCAGTTTGTTTCGGCAATTTGTCGAACTTCTAGACTTCCAGAAATATTTTCAGCATTTTATTCTTAAGTTGTGCGACTACCTGTAATTCTGTGGTTGAGGTAATTAATATGATAGATATATAGATTTTGTGAGTGTTAAAGTGTTAAATCGCTTAATTCATTTTAATCTATTTCTTTAGCGCAGAAGAGAAATAAAGTGGTAGGCTATTATATTTTCTAGGGAAGCATTCAGTGGAAAGCAGAATAAAATTAAAATTTCTAGCTTATAACGGCAATTGTAGCTATTTATGAATTTAATTTAACCGCTAATACTCAGTCGAGTGTATTTTTCTAAACTAACGTATAAACTCTAGAATCGAGCCTCATGAATGGTGACGGAATACGCACGTGTTCCTAATTCATGAGATTGCTGATTTTTAAATATAACTTACGTCACGGGAAGTTTAAATGATAAGCAAAGCTCTCTGCTTGCAAGTTTAAATGTAAGTTATAACCAGTACAGATTCTGTTTATTATATTATATGTGTTATTTTTCCTCCACACAGTGAAAGTTTTGGGGTGACCCTAACTTTACCAGCACCTAGTAGTAGTTTCCATACTTGTGAAGAAATAGACAGTCCTTATTTTGAACCACGTGGGTTTCTCAAATACCACTGGTCTAACAGTGCATATGCAACCCGAGTTAGCCAGAAATACTATATCCCAATAACGGGTTTTTCAAAGACTGTAATGATAAATACTGGACCTTGGAGCCAGATCTTAATTTCTTCTAGAAAACTCTACGTAATCTTTCTGCCTGGTGGCGCGAAATACTTCAAGTATTAACTAACATTTCCCGACTATATATATATATATTTTTGTGGACAAATCTGTGGTGTGACTAAAGTGAATCCTATACTGAGGGAAGGCACCGACCTGACATTCATCATTTTTTAGAAACCTACGCTATTGACACTGTGCTCTGCTAACTCCCGCGCCTGGAATAATTGTTAGGTGACTTAATCAGACATTTGAACAAATCTGCACACCCAAGTAGTCGTTCCCGGAGACTCCGAGTTAAATACGTCTTTTGGAACTGGGGACTTCTTGGCAGAAGACTGCATTTTTTGAGTCTGTGTGAAAATCTAAAATCAGTGTGTTCCAAGAGGCAGCGAGCAAAGTCGTGAGTACATGTATGAGAGGCCATGGCGGAATGAATGAGTGTACGCTGGTTTGAGTGATATTTTCACTATTATATCTTTGACACCCTGTTGCTGTCCTAATTTTTTTTTTTCAATCTGCATAATTTGTTGCTAAGGCTAGAGTTCTTGTGTTTTTGTCTTAGGTTAAATCAGATTTTTTTTTCAAACTCTGTGCATATAATTACGAGATAAAACAAAGAAAAACTCTTAGACTCAAACCCTATGTATCTGTGACTCGGGCGCCATCATCTGTTCTCTTAACGGGGCCGGGCTAAACCTAGAGTTAACACTATAACGGGCTATCATCCTTGCAACATTTCCTTGAATTTTTTATGACTATGTGTATATGTATTTTCCTTGATGTACTTTCTTTGATGTTGTGAGCCGATTTTTTCCTGATATTAAAATCGCTCTTGAACTTAATAATCGTGTTTGGTCAGCTCGTTCTAGATAATATATATATCATTGTTATAGTTTTCCCACGTCTGTGTGTTTACCTGTCGTCACGTGTATGTGCGTGCCTGTGAGTGATAGAAATATACGTAATATGTATATTGGTGTAGTCTGTCTGACGCTGTAACAACTGTTGTAGAAGATAGGTGAGAGAGAGAAGAATTCTTTTCGCTTTCAGAGACAGCCACTATATCAAAATCTATCATCTCACGTGTGTGGAAATTCTATTACCTTTCACTAACTCTCACTGAGTCTATCACCTATTCAAACCTATTCAGAAGGGACCAAACCTAGTCTTAATCTCCTATCGAAAATCTACGACACAAATCTCGTATTTGTCTTAGAAGAGGAAGACGAGTACGACAAATGGGTCTTACCGAATTGAATTACGAGGCTCATGGGTTCTCGTCCGTAGGATTTTTGAACTTAGAATAGGAAGACGAGTACGACAAACGTGGACTCGTCTATCTGGATTTTGAACTTAAGATTCTGTATTCTGTAATAGAGTAAGAGTGTGATGTCTTGTGAGTTTTGTATCTTTTAAAAATAATTACCCCCTAGACTAGCGATCTGTTTACGGGCGTGCTGACCACACAAACTAATAAGTTTTTTTTTCCACAGCATCTTTGAATAATATACATTTTGGTTACAGGTTGATTTTGTCGGGATATATGTTAACTGCTGATTGTAATACTAAATGCTGGTAAAGTGGTGAGTGTATAACATTCACTGGGTACTGAGGCAGAACGGCGTTTGAACTAAGTTAAGGAGTGTGTTTCGGACTTTTTGTCCAGATTAATTCCCTCCCTTACCCGATCTGACTTCAGGGGCGAACTTATAGTGGATTTTTTAAAATTAAGGGATTATTTTTCTCTTTAATTTTTGCAATATTCTTTTGCTTTTCCACTGTAGCAACTTATTTTTCAGTTGTAATCTTAACTACCATTTATTTGGCGTAGTCGTGTTTTGCATTGAGTGCTTTATTGCCGATAATAGCAGCGATAGTTAGATTTTATTTTGGAGGAGGTATCCCAGGGTTAAGGCTATCATGTTTTGATTTTTGGTAATTTTTTTCTCGTAAGTGGTAGGAACCAGTGTATCCTTTTGCCTATTTTCTTCTGCACTAGTCTCAGTCACTGACATAATATGGCCGAGAGGGCAAAGCTTAGACAACTTCTCAGGGACGAAGCGAGAGAGGAGGGACTGGAAGGAGAGGAAGCGAAAGCGTTTGTCAGAGACGAACTGGAGAGATATGATGCGGAGAGGAAAGCAGCTGAAGCTTTAAAAGAGCATAAGAAGAGGGAATGAAGAAAATGGGAAATTCGCAGGGCGAGAAGGAACGAGAGAGAGAAAGAGACAGCATGAGAAAGAGAGAGAAGAGAGACAGCATCAGTTAGCTCTTAAATCTCTGGAATTCCAAAGTCGTGGGGCTGCCTCTACCTCCAGCAATGGAGAGTCTTCTCCTCATTCTTCCTTAACTGACCCTGCTAACACTCAATCTCTTCAACTAAATGCTATGTCTTTCACTCTTGAATCTTTTCCTTGTCCAAATGAGAAGATTGACACATGGTTAGAAAAATTTGAGAAAATTGCAACTCTGTACGGGATAGAGAGGTCGCGTTGGAATATGAAACTTTCCCAGGCCCTAAAAGGTTCTGCTTATGATGTTTATTCTAAGCTGGAAAGTAGCCAACAAGACGACTACGATGTGTTGAAGAAAGCGTTACTGGAGCGCTTTGAAATGAACGCTCGCAAGTTTTTGCAACTGTTTCGCAACAGCCGGAAAGAGAATTCTGAAACTTTTCACCAGTTCTCATCTCGTCTTAAGGGATATCTAACAAAGTGCCTTGAGCTTTCGCAGCTCCCCTCTACCTATGAAGGTCTTGAGGAACTTGTTCTAAATGAACAAATAAAGAACACTTTGTCTGCTGATACCCGGAGATTTCTCGCTGAGCAGGGGGCAGAAAAACTTGAAGACATTTTGGAAAAGTCTGAGCGTTATCACAATGCGCTGGCTGAACTACCGGCCACAAAGCGGAAACCGACAGAGGAGCATTTTCGAAAACATAACCTAGAGCAATCTTCTCAGGCTTCTAACCAAAATAACCACAGAGAAACTGGACCTCAAAACCCCCTCCTGAAAAATCCAAGTTCTACAAGAACAAGTACCCCAACCACCCCAAACAGTCTGATCAACCCGACCGCCCTACATGGCAGCGTAGCCAGAAAGGACAAGGTGGCAAAGGGAGAACCCCTGAGCACGGGACATATGATCAGAGCGAGCACACCGAGCCGAAACGCATCGGATGCTTATTGACAGTCTCGCAAGGCGGAATTATTGACAGTGATTCCCAACCTGTTGGGGATAGACCCTCAACGCGAGGTACTGTTACTTTGAACGGTTCTCAAACTTCTTGCTTATTTGACACGGGGCTTTCTTATGATTGCATTGTTGCCAGAAAGCTGGTTAAACCCGGTCAAGAGACAGGAGAGACCGTCAAACTTTGTGGAGTTCGTAAGAGTGATGCACCTACAGCGCTTCCCATCGCATTGGTGGAGATACACTCTGACTTTGTCAGAGGTGTGATCAAAGCGGCTGTTATGGATGATCCCATCTACCCAGTCATACTTGGCGGGAGATACGTGTGTATTGGGAAACCGGAAGAGCCGATTGTGGCAGCAGTAACTACAAGAGGGCAAACCAAGAAGGAACGGGAGCCTGCGCCTAATTTGTTACCCATGGAACTTAAAGAAGCGCAATACAAGGACCCTACCTTGGCACCCTGCTTTAGGAAACTGCCCATTGCTAAGGAACCCAAACAGCACGGGGACATTTTTTCTGAGGATGGCGTACTTTATCGGAGAACGGGCAAGCCTGACCAAGGTTACAACCAGCTCCTAGTACCGAAACAGTACAGAAGCCAAATCCTAGAAATGGGGCACTCTCTTCCCTTCAGCGGACATATGGGACAGAACGCCACAAACCAACGTATAACCACTCATTATTGGTGGCCAGGAGTGAATACTGATATTATCAGGTACGTCAAATCCTGTGCCCAGTGCCAACGTGTACCACCCAAGCAACGGACACCCCCAGTCCACATGGGTGAAATGCCAATAATGGGAACACCATTCGAACGGGTTGTGATCGACATTTTAGGGCCTTTCGAAAGGACTAAAAGAAGGAACAGGTTCATCCTGACCTTAGTCGATACATGCACTTTATGGACAGAAGCTATCCCGCTAACATGCGCAGATGCCAAGCATGTCGCAGAAGCCCTCGTGCAGATTTTCACTCGGTTGGGATTCCCTCAGCAAGTGTTGACGGATAATGGATCTCCATACCGAAACATGTTGATGGATGAGATCGTTAAGATCTTGAGGACCCAGCACATCCACACTAAGCCATATACTCCGGCCGGAAATGGGCTCGTGGAACGTGCTAATGGAAACCTCACCATGATGCTAAGTAAGCTGGCACAAGTGAAACCTGAAGATTGGGATCTCTGTATTCCTGCAGCATTATTTGGCTACAGAGAATCTCCTCATACTTCCACAGGATTTCCGCCAGCTACACTCTTATTCGGCAGACCCATTAAGGGCCCGCTTGAAGCCTTACTTCAGTCTCTGACAGACGAGAAGGCTGATGAGACAGTTGTCTCGGCCAGTAAATATGTGTCGGTTTTAAAGGAACGGTTGAAACTAGGGTGGGACCTAGCAACGACTAACTTTAAGCGAGCACGCACCAAGCACGCTAACCGATACAGGAAAGTCGCGGAAGAGAGAGAACTGGAAGCAGGAGAGAAAGTTTTGGTGTTGCTCCCTACCGAGAACAACCAACTGAAGATCGGATGGCAAGGGCCGTTTACCGTCCTGAAAAAGATTTCTAAGGCTAACTACCAGATCTCTATTGAAGGAAAGGAGAAGGTTTTCCATTTAAATCTCTTAAAGAGATACTTGGAAAAACCAGTGCCAACCTCCGACCATCTCCTGACGATCGCCAAAACTGACGAAGATGACGATAGTGGCAGGGATATTCCACCGCTATCACAGGAAATCTTTCAAAAATGTCAGAAGCGGCGACGCTCTTTCAAGCGCGCATATGAGACATTCCAGGGGAAGGAAACTTTGAGGAGTGGACTTGAGTAGGAATTGGACAGAGATGGAGGGGGAAGAGGAGAGGGAAGAGGACAGACACCCTGAAGCTACGGTTATAGGAAATTAAACTCCATAACGTAGACATGGAGTGCTTCCATATCTTAAAGGGGGGAGGCTCTGTCACGTAGGGTTTATATTCATTTAATTTCCTACATCTTCTTCCTATTCTTTCACCCGAATTATCTCTTTTATTATCTCTGTATTTCCTTTTTCCTGTACATTTTTCATCCATTCGTTTTGCGAATATTATTTTCATATAATTCGCAAACTTTACCTGTTTTCCTTTCTCTAAAACTGAGAATCGCACCTGGGTGGTATTGCGTACATGTCAGTCGCGCTGGTCGGACGATAGGCGTGAATTTACAGCATTCGCTAGACATTCGTCTGAGGGTCTCTGGCCTGGGGCGTGAAAATTCACCCGAGGGACATGGAAAGTAGACAGAGAGTCTGCATTTCAGTAAACACATGAGGTTTTTCGTCAGGAAAAACCCGGCTTAGCGTGAAAATCCACTCCGCACTGCAGACGGTGGTCTGAGATTTGCAACTCATGCAAGCCCTCGGCCACTGATGGCTGTTACGTCACGCGATAAGCGGACGAAGGTGTTATACGACAAGGGAGATAATTTCGCTTGGCGAAATAAGTTTGGGCCCTTTGTCTGATTTTAAAGATATTGGCCAAGTTTGAAACTTTAATTTCATTCTCGCTCATAGACTCACAGTAGATAGGTTGCTCGTAAACAGAATAGCTGTTAGCGAAGATCTCAGTTTGTTTCGGCAATTTGTCGAACTTCTAGACTTCCAGAAATATTTTCAGCATTTTATTCTTAAGTTGTGCGACTACCTGTAATTCTGTGGTTGAGGTAATTAATATGATAGATATATAGATTTTGTGAGTGTTAAAGTGTTTAATCGCTTAATTCATTTTAATCTATTTCTTTAGCGCAGAAGAGAAATAAAGTGGTAGGCTATTATATTTTCTAGGGAAGCATTCAGTGGAAAGCAGAATAAAATTAAAATTTCTAGCTTATAACGGCAATTGTAGCTATTTATGAATTTAATTTAACCGCTAATACTCAGTCGAGTGTATTTTTCTAAACTAACGTATAAACTCTAGAATCGAGCCTCATGAATGGTGACGGAATACGCACGTGTTCCTAATTCATGAAGATTGCTGATTTTTAAATATAACTTACGTCACGGGAAGTTTAAATGATAAGCAAAGCTCTCTGCTTGCAAGTTTAAATGTAAGTTATAACCAGTACAGATTCTGTTTATTATATTATATGTGTTATTTTTCCTCCACACAGTGAAAGTTTTGGGGTGACCCTAACTTTACCAGCACCTAGTAGTAGTTTCCATACTTGTGAAGAAATAGACAGTCCTTATTTTAAACCACGTGGGTTTCTCAAGTACCACTGGTCTAACAGGCATATGCAACCCGAGTTAGCCAGAAATACTACATCCCAATAACGGGTTTTCAAAGACTGTAATGATAAATACTGAACCTTGGAGCCAGATCTTAATTTCTTCTAGAAAACTCTACGTAATCTTTCTGCCTGGTGGCGCGACATACTTCTAGTATTAACTAACATTTCCCGACTATATATATATATATATTTTTGTGGACAAATCTGTGGTGTAACTAAAGTGAATCCTATACTGAGGGAAGGCACCGACCTGACATTCATCATTTCTAGAAACCTACGCTATTGACACTGTGCTCTGCTAACTCCCGCGCCTGGAATAATTGTTAGGTGACTTAATCAGACATTTGAACAAATTTGCCCACCCAAGTAGTCGTTCCCGGAGACTCCAAGTTAAATACGTCTTTTGGAACTGGGGACTTCTTGGCAGAAGACTGCATTTTTTTGAGTCTGTGTGAAGATCTAAAATCAGTGTGTTCCAAGAGGCAGCGAGCCAAGTCGTGAGTACATGTATGAGAGGCCATGGCGGAATGAATGAGTGTACACTGGTTTGAGTGATATTTTCACTATTATATCTTTGACACCCTGTTGCTGTCCTAATTTTTTTTTTCAAATCTGCATAATTTGTTGCTAAGGCTAGAGTTCTTGTGTTTTTGTCTTAGGTTAAATCAGATTTTTTTCAAACTCTGTGCATATAATTACGAGATAAACAAAGAAAACTCTTAGACTCAAACCCTATGTATCTGTGACTCGGGCGCCATCATCTGTTCTCTTAACGGGGCCGGGCTAAACCTAGAGTTAACACTATAACGGGGCTATCATCCTTGCAACATTTCCTTGAATTTTTATGACTATGTGTATAGGTATTTTCCTTGATGTACTTTCTTTGATGTTGTGAGCCGATTTTTCCTGATATTAAAATCGCTCTTGAACTTAATAATCGTGTTTGGTCAGCTCGTTCTAGATAATATATATATCATTGTTATAGTTTTCCCACGTCTGTGTGTTTACCGGTCGTCACGTGTATGTGCGTGCCTGTGAGTGATAGAAATATACGTAATCTGTATATTGGTGTAGTCTGTCTGACGCTGTAACAACTGTTGTAGAAGATAGGTGAGAGAGAGAAGAATTCTTTTCGCTTTCAGAGACAGCCACTATATCAAAATCTATCATCTCACGTGTGTGGAAATTCTATTACCTTTCACTAACTCTCACTGAGTCTATCACCTATTCAAACCTATTCAGAAGGGACCAAACCTAGTCTTAATTCTCCTATCGAAAATCTACGACAAACAGACATCCGAAAAATAAGAACACCCAAGGAATCGTTCCCTGAGACAGAGAAATTCAGTACGTCTTGTTGGAACTGGGGATTTCTTGGTCGAGAACTGCATTTACGGGTCTGTGTGAAGGTCCTAGAATTATTATGTTCCCAGAGGCAGCGAGCAAAGTTGTGAGTATAAATGTGAACACCTGGCCATGGCTGAATGAATGAGAGTACGCAGGTCTGAGTGTTATTTTACCGTTGTATTATTGTCACCCATTTGCTGTCTTAACTTTTATTAATCTGCAGAATTTGTTACAAATGCTAGGGTTTCTTTTTCTTAGGCTAAATCAGAGTATATCTAAGTCTATCCATACCTTTAACAGGGGAAAATCATTTGATTACCGCTAATGTATCATTGATTCTCTTTGGGCCATCATCTTTTTCCTAAACGGGACTGGGGGCTAAACCTAGAGGGCATATCATAGGGGTCTATCATCCTGGTAGAATTTCATTGATTTTTTATGTCTATTTGTATGCTTCCTTTATGTATTTTTGGTGTTGTGAGAAATTTTGATATGATAATTAAAAATTTCTCTTGAAAAAAAAAAAATCAGTGCGTTGGTCAGCTCGATCCCAATTATCTGTATAATCATTGTTATAGATTTTCCAAGTCTGTGTGTTTAACTGTCGTCACGTGTATGTGCGTGCCCGTGAGTAGATAGAATTATATGTAATATATATGTGGTTTAGACTGTCGGACTCTGTAAAAGCCGTCGTAGAGGATAGGTGAGAGAGAGAAGAAATCTTTTCGCTTTCAGCGACAGCCTCTATACCACAGTCTATCATCTCACCTGTGTGGAAATTCTATTGTTTTACTAATTCTCACGGTGCCAATCACCTATTCAAATCTATTCAGAAGGGACCAAACTCAGTCTTAATTCTCCTATCAAAAAAATCTACGACAAATGGGGTCTCGCCCGACGTATTTTTGAACTGAGAATAGGAAGACGAGTACGACAAACGTGGACTCGTCTATCTGGATTTTGTACTTAAGATTCTTTATTCTGTAATAGAGTAAGAGTGTGATTGTCTTGTGAGTTTTATTTTATAATAATTTATCCCCTAGACTAACGATCTGTTTACGAGCGTGCTGACCACACAAACTGATAAGTTTTTTCCACAGCATTTGAACATTATACATTTGGTTTACAGGTTGATTTTGTCGGAATATATGTTAATTACTGATTTTGTAATACTAAACGCTGGTAAAATGGTGAGTGTATAACATTCACTTGGTTTTGAAGAAGTAGGTGTTTGAGCAAAAGCTAAGGAGTGCGTTTTGGACTATTTGTCCAGATTAATTGCCTCCCTTACCCTATCTGACTTTCAGGGGCGAACTTATAGTGGATTTTATATTTAAGGGATTATTTTTCTCTTTAATTTTTGCAATAATTATTTTGCTTTTCCACTGTAGCAATTTATTTTTCAGAAGTAATCTTAACTACCATTTAGTTGGCGTAGTCGTGTTTTGCATTAGGTGCTTTATTGCCGATAATAGCAGCGATAGTTAGATTTTACTTTGGAGGAGGTATCCCAGGGTTAAGGATATCATCTTTTGAATATTTGGTATTTTCTCGTAAGTGGTAGGAACCAGTGTATCCTTTTTCCTATTTTCTTTCTCCACTAGTCTCAGTCACTGACATAATATGGCCGAGAGGGCAAAGCTTAGAAACTCCTCAGGGACGAAGCAAGAGAGGAGGGACTGGAAGGAGAAGAAGCGAAAGCTCTTGTCAGAGACGAACTTGAGAGATACGATGCGGAGAGGAAAGCAGCTGAAGCTAAAGAGGTAAAAGAAGAACTAAGGAGGAAAGAAGAAGCAGCGGAGAGGAAAGAAGCGGAAGACCGGCTATTACAGCAGAAGAAGATGGATGAGGAAATGGAAATCCGCAGGATGCAACATGAGGAAAGAGAGAAGGAGAGACAGCATGAGGAAAGAGAGAAGGAGAGACAGCAGGAGAAGGAGAGGGAGGAGAGACAGCTTGAGGAAAAAGAGAAACAGAGACAGCACGAGTTAGCGCTTAAGGCTTTAGAAGTCCAAAGTCGTGGTGCTGCCTCTACCTCCAGCAATGGAGAGTCTTCTCCTCATTCTTCCTTAACTGATCCTTCTAGCACTCAATCTACTCATCTCACTGCTATGTCTTTTCCGCTAGAATCTTTCCCTCGTCCAAATGAGAAGATTGACACTTGGCTAGAAAAATTTGAGAAAATTGCAACTCTGTACGGTTTAGAGAGGTCGCGTTGGATTATGAAGCTTTTTCAGGCGCTGAAAAGCAGTGCATATGATGTTTACGCCAAACTGGAAAGCAGCCAACAAGACAACTATGATCTGTTGAAGAAAGCGTTACTGGAGCGCTTTGAAATGAATGCTCGCAAATTTTTGCAACTGTTTCGCAACAGCAGGAAGGAGAGCTCTGAAACTTTTCACAAGTTCTCATCTCGTCTAAAGGGATATCTAACAAAGTGCCTTGAGCTTTCACAACTCCCCTCTACCTATGAAGGTCTTGAGGAATTTGTTTTAACGGAACAAATAAAGAACACTTTGTCTGCTGATACCCGGAGATTTCTTGCCGAGCAGGGGGCAGAAAAGCTTGAAGACATTTTAGAGAAGTCTGAGCGTTATCAAAATGCGCTGGCTGAACTACCGGCCACAAAACGGAAACCGACAGAGGAGCATTTTCGAAAAAATAATCTAGAGCAATCTTCTCAGGCTTCCAACTCGAATAACCACAGAGAAACTGGACCTCAAAATCCCCCTCCTGAAAAATCCAAGTTCTACAAGAACAAGTACCCCAACCACCCCAAACAGTCTGATCAACCCGACCGCCCTACATGGCAGCGCAGCCAGAAAGGTCAAGGTGGCAAAGGGAGAACCCCTGAGCACGGGACATATGATCAGACCGAGCACACCGAGCCGAAACGCATCGGATGCTTATTAACAGTCTCGCAAGGCGGAATTATTGACAGTGATTCCCAACCTGTTGGGGATGGACCCTCAACGCGAGGTACTGTTACATTGAACGGTTCTCAAACGTCTTGTTTATTTGACAAGGGGCTTTCTTGTGATTGCATTGTTGCCAGAAACCTGGTCAAACCCGGTCAAGAGACAGCAGAGACCGTCCAATTGTGTGGAGTTCGAAAGAGTGATGCACCTACAACGCTTCCCATCGCATTGGTGGAGATACACTCTGACTTTGTCAGAGGCGTGAACAAAGCGGCTGTTATGGATGATCCCATCTACTCAGTCATACTTGGCGGGAGATACGTGTGTATTGGGAAACCGGAAGAGCCGATTGTGGCAGCAGTAACTACAAGAGGGCAAACCAAGAAGGAACGGGAGCCCGCGCCGAATTAGTTACCCATGGAACTTAAAGAAGCGCAATACAAGGACCCTACTTTGGCACTCTGCTTTAGGAAACTGCCCATGGCTAAGGAACCCAAACAGCACGGGGACATTTTTTCTGAGGATGGCGTACTTTATCGGAGAACGGGCAAGCCTGACCAAGGTTACAACCAGCTCCTAGTACCGAAACAGTACAGAAGCCAAATCCTAGAAATGGGGCACTCTCTTCCCTTCAGCGGACATATGGGACAGAACGCCACAAACCAACGTATAACCACTCATTATTGGTGGCCAGGAGTAAATACTGATATTATCAGATATGTCAAATCCTGTGCCCAGTGCCAACGTGTGCCACCCAAGCAACGGGCACCCCAAGTCTCTTTGGGAGAAATGCCAATAGTGGGAACACCATTCGAACGGGTTGTGATCGACATTTTAGGGCCTTTCGAAAGGACTAAAAGAAGGAACAGGTTTATCCTGACCTTAGTCGATACATGCACTTTATGGGCAGAAGCTATACCGCTAACATGCGCAGATGCCAAGCATGTCGCAGAAGCCCTCGTGCAGATTTTCACTCGGCTGGGATTCCCTCAACAAGTGTTGACGGATAACGGATCTCCATACCGAAACCTGTTGATGGATGAGATCGTGAAGATCTTGAGGACCGAACACATCTACACAAAGCCTTATACTCCGGCCGGAAATGGGCTCGTGGAACGTGCTAATGGAAACCTCAACATGATGCTAAGTAAACTGGCACAAGTGAAACCTGAAGATTGGGATCTTTGTATTCCTGCAGCATTATTTGGCTACAGAGAATCTCCTCATACTTCCACAGGATTTCCGCCAGCTACGCTCTTATTCGGCAGACCCATTAAGGGCCCGCTTGAAGCCTTACTTCAGTCTCTGACAGACGAGAAGGCGGATGAGACAGTTGTCTCAGCAAGTAAATATGTGTCGGTTTTAAAGGAAAGGTTGAAACTAGGGTGGGACCTAGCAACGAGTAACTTTAAGCGAGCACGCACAAAGCACGCTAACCGATACAGGAAAGTCGCGAAAGAGAGAGAACTGGAAGCAGGAGAGAAAGTTTTGGTGTTGCTCCCTACCGAGAACAACCAACTGAAGATCGGATGGCAAGGGCCGTTTACCGTCCTGAAAAAGACTTCTAAGGCTAACTACCAGATATCTATTCAAGGAATGGAGAAGGTTTTCCATTTAAATCTCTTAAAGAGATACTTGGAAAGACCAGTGCCGACCTCCGACCATCTCCTGACGATCGCCAAAACTGACGAAGATGACGATAGTGGCAGGGAAACTCCACTGCACACACAGGAAATCTTTGAAAAATGTCAGAAGCGGCGACGTTCTTTCAAGCGCGCATGGGAGACATTCCAGAGGAAGGAAACGTCGGGGCAGACTTCATGAGTAGGAATTGGACAGAGATGGAGGGGGAAGATGAGAGGGAAGAAGACAGACACCCCGAAGCTACGGTTATAGGAAATTTAATTCCATAACGTAGACATGGAGTGCTTCCATATCTTAAGGGGGGACGTCCTGTCACGTAGGTTTTGATCATTAAATTGCCTATAGCGTCTTCCTATTCTTTCACCCGACTTCTTTAATTTTGTTGTCTCTCACGAATTCCTTTTTCCTGTATATTTTGCATCCATTCGTTTGCGAAATATATTTTCATCATATTCGCAAACTTTACCTGTTTCTTTTCTCAAAACTGAGAATCGCACTAGGATTCTATTACACAGATGTCAGTCGCGCAGGTAGACGAGAATGTGCGAAAAATTCGTTTCGCTGGACATAGAACAGACTTTTGGTCTACCATTTTTCACCTGACACTAGCGTAAGGTGTCAAACCCGGCATCTCTACGACGCAGTACGAGACGGTTGTCTGAGAGTTGCTACTGACACGCGTACATCTCGGTCAGTAGGTGGCAGTTACGACACGCGTTAAGCTGACGTAAATGTTGGGAGTAGGGGAGATAATTTCGCTTGGCGAAATAAGTTGGGGCCCTTTGTCTGATTTTAAGACATTGGCCCGAGTTTGAAACTTTATTTTCATTCTCACTCAGTAACTTCGCAGTAAAGACAGAACTAGCCTTCGTTCGATTTCTAAAATATCTCTGTTAATAGAGATGGCCTTTAGTTTGGTCGAAGTGGTTTAAGTTCTTAGTCTTCTGTGTCTGAGGTGAATATTATAGATCTCTAGTATTTTGTGAAGTGATAAAGTGTTTAATCGCCTATTTCATTCTAAACTAGTTCTGTGTTCAGAGTGCTTAATTTATAGTTTGTATTATTTTTCTAGTGACGCATACAGTGGAAAGCAGAATAAATTATAATTTCTAGCATTAAACAATAATGTAGCTATAATGAAGTTAATTTTACTGCTAAGTAATCAGACGAGATCATATTTTTCTAAACTAACTGATAATGCTAGATGCGACATCAGTGAATATTGACGGAATACGCAGATATTCCTAATTCCTGATGATCGATTTTTATATAACTTACTTCACGGGAAGTTTTAAATAATAAGTCAAGTTGTAGGCTTGCCGTTTAAAATGTAAAGTTATAACGAGTACATATTCTGTATATTATATTATATGTTGTTTTTCTTCATTCAGTGATTATTGGGGTGATCCCAACTGGCCAGCGTTTAGTAGTAAAGAGACATATTTGTGAGAAGCATAGACATTTCCTATCTTTAACCACGTGGGTTTTAATTTCAAGTAACACTGGTCTGACAGTGCACATGCCATCAGAGAGAGACAGTAATACGACTCCCACTAACGGTTTCTAAAGACTAGAAATATATATTGGGCTTTTGAGCCAGTTCATATTGCTCCACAAATTTAAATGTACATGCTGCCTGGCGGCGAGAATAGTTACAAGAATAACATTAACATTCCGACAGAGTTTTTGACTAGTATTGTGGTGACCAAATATAGTACCTTCCTGAAAGTAGACACCGATCTGACACTCCTTAAATTCTAGAAACCAAAGCTAATGACATTGTGCTCTGCTAACTTTCGTGCCTGGACAAATTTTATGTGACTTAACAGACATCCGAAAAATAAGAACACCCAAGGAATCGTTCCCTGAGACAGAGAAATTCAGTACGTCTTGTTGGAACTGGGGATTTCTTGGTCGAGAACTGCATTTACGGGTCTGTGTGAAGGTCCTAGAATTATTATGTTCCCAGAGGCAGCGAGCAAAGTTGTGAGTATAAATGTGAACACCTGGCCATGGCTGAATGAATGAGAGTACGCAGGTCTGAGTGTTATTTTACCGTTGTATTATTGTCCCCCATTTGCTGTCTTAACTTTTATTAATCTGCAGAATTTGTTACAAATGCTAGGGTTTCTTTTTCTTAGGCTAAATCAGAGTATATCTAAGTCTATCCATACCTTTAACAGGGGAAAATCATTTGATTATGTAGTGAAATTGACCGAGATACAACGGTAAAATACTCCAAAGATAACATTTAAGGATAAAAAACATAATGCGTAAGCTGCTGATGTACATGATCGCCTAGACCGCGGGTCATCATCCTCTATAAATGTTGCCTTGCTAGACAGGAGGGGAACGGAGGATCAAAAAGGAAAAAATATGACTGGAAAGATTGCGTAGCAAGGCTAAGGAGACGCAATTGGGGGGGATGGAGGAAAGTAAAAAATTCACGTCCCCCAAATTGACACGAGGTACGGAAATGGACGCTTTTGCGATACTAAGATTTTGATTTGAATTGAGCGGCAGAACGCGGATGGTAGGAAAATTACAAAAATTTAAAAAGTAAATTTTCTTAATATTAATGTTAGGAATATAAAAATTAGCTGGCCGGATGGCCTATTCTGAGCAGTGAACTAATATGATCTTAATTTTACAAACGGATAGATAATATTGAAGATAATGACAAAAGACAGTGTAGTTCACATCATCGCTAGACTATATTGAATCTAAAAGTGTCACAATTTGCACACAAAAACACGACCTTGGGAACAGGTGTTCAAAGTTACTTATTATGGAGGAGAGGGGTTTTGAGCGGTAGCTGTGTCTAAATATAACTTTTTACGACAAAATTTTAAGGGGAGAGAAAGGTTGCTTCAAAAATCAAGCACATTTTTTTTAGAAACACAAGTAGAGACGGACAGACTAACAGATAACCATCCATACTTGACTGAAGCATGACTGAAATGACTTTAGTGTAGAAATTTGAAATTAAAAATAAACCTTGGCAGTGATTGGCCACAGACAATCATATCATTAGCGCTCAGAGCGCATTTGGGGTCATTCTTCAATAATTGTTCAGTGTTAGACACAGATTTTAAAGTGTGGTGTGTTCCCATATGAAAGACAGTGAATAAATTTAGGGACGCCATACTATAGCCAGCAGCTCAGCTGAGTTTTGCTAGCAATTCTGTGTTATGTATTCTTAATCTGGTAAGATTGAAATTATTTCTTTATATATTTTGAATATTGTTTCATGTTCGAGTGATTTGATACTGCCATATCATAATATAGCCTTACAAACCAGTAGGGATTTTGCTCTAGACCCCCCGCCCAAGTCAGGGTCTAGGGACCAACAAGGTACATAAACTACAGCAAGGATTATGCAAGATATATCAAGCGTTGAAACAGATTACCTATCTTCTTTTAGGGCCAACAACTAATAAATATTTTTCAGAATCTATAGTCTGGGAGGATCTATCTGATGTAAACCCACCATGGTAACTGTGCTGTTTGGTCAGAGAGATCTGACCTGTCTGTATGATGTGGTTGTTGTGTCAGTGTGGTGTCCAGACGTGGGTATAGAATAGATTTTGACACATAGCCCATACTTTGATTGCAGAGCTGTGAGTTTCTATCGACAACAAAGCAGAGTCTATCCGGTGGGTGACTTTACTCGAGTGTATCTGTGCAGTTCTTGTGACAGAGACCACCATTATTGTCCGCCAGCACGGAGAGGTGGGACCGCAAGTTTTCAGCACCAGAGCTACAAAAAGATGAGTGAGCCTCTGGTCTGCTGGACATTCACCAACTATTGGTAGTGACTAATATCCCCATAAAAATTCCCACCAGTTTCTGGACACGGTGTAGTCAATATAGACAGGTGTGATGAGACCACCCCAACAGCACAGACAATAAATATCCTCCCTAGTAGCTGACTACCAGAACATTTGAATAAAACTAACTATTCTAGTACTTAAATATGTACACTTTTGTATTTATTATGTAACATTCCATGCATAATTTTCATAAATTTTAAATCCTTCTTTTAAAACAAGTTCTGGTCAAAATAAAACTTGATCCAGAACAAATAAATGTAATATAATTATATCAAAAACTTTATACACGTGAGTTAGTTCAGTGTATTTTAACACTTGTTAATCTTATTAGTCTTCTTAAATGCCTGTGGGTGTATTTATAACTAACACACCACATTACACATCATTACCCTAGACACTTTACGTAGCCACATTCATTAAGAAAAAAAAAATTAAGTGTGAGGTCGTAGTGGTAGCAAGAAAGGCCTTCTGACAATTCTCAACCACATTTTATCTCAGGAGCCTTCACAGCTGGCCTCATACAAGTTACATGTAGTAATAACACCATCATACAATACCATCAACACCACTACATAAATTGGGGTCTTGTCCAGGGATAATTAGCCCAACAGTAAAATTAGGATCTCCTGGTGGGAGAAATAAAAGTAGGGAAATAAATTGTAAAATTTCCTTTAAAATTAAAAGTGTCCCTGCAGATAAAAGTTGGTGAATCTTCACAGCCAGTAATAATTAATTAGTTAACTGGTTAGTTAGAATTAGTTAGACTATAGTCATATAGTAATTAGAAGTACTTAGTGTATTTACTGGTTAGAGATTTATCTTGTATATTATTATATTGTCCAAAAAGTATGGCAGAGCTAGCAAAGTTTAGATCAGCTGCTGTGCTCACTGCGAAGGAGATGGGGATGGATGGTCAAATTTTAATTCAATACGTAACGACTGAATGTGATAAATATATTGAACGGGAAGAAAGGAGATTAGAAAAAGAGGCTGAAAGAAAATTAGAGGCTGACAGGTTAGCTGAAGAAAAGAGATTACAAATTGAGGCTGATAGAGAAATTAAGAGGCTGCAGATTGAGGCAGAAGAAAAACGACAGCAAAGGGAGGCAGAAGATAAAAAGGCCGAAAGGGAGGCAGAAGATAAAAAGGCCGAAAGGGAGGCAGAAGATAAAAAGGCCGAAAGGGAGGCAGAAGAAAAAAGGTTGACTGCCGAAAGGGAGGCAGAAGATAGAAGGTTGCAGAGGGAGCACGAATTACGACTAAGGGAGCTGGAATTACAAGGCCCGGCCCCTGAAAATGGTGCCAGCCCTTTTGCCTCAGATGCTACGCCCAGTATGGGAGCCTCAAACTCAGCTATGGGGTTTCATTTAGACCATTTTGTTGAGAAAGACGATGACATAGAGGGGTACCTAGGACGTTTTGAGTTATTAGCTACTACATATGGGTTAGAGAGAGAGAGGTGGAGTTTAAAGCTATCACAGGGATTGAGGGTTGCTTCTTATGAAGTATTTGCCAAAATGAACAGGGAAGACCAAGACAATTATGACATGTTAAAGCAGGCTTTGTTATTAAGGTACGAGAAGAATGGTGAATTTTATCGTAAGAAATTTAGAAATGCCAAACTGTTGTCTGGGGAGACATACCACCAATTCTCTGCCAGACTAGAAACCTATTTGGAGAAATGGACGGCTCTGGGGAAGACCCAAGATCTTAAAGAAATGATCATGATTGAGCAATTGAGAGAGTCCATGGCTCCAGACATGAGAAAATTTCTCATGGAACAAGGTGCAGAGAAGTTGGGGGAAATTTTAAATGTTGCTGAGAGGTATCAGGCAGC
Source organism: Oreohelix idahoensis (assembly GCA_024509875.1). Taxonomy (NCBI): domain Eukaryota; kingdom Metazoa; phylum Mollusca; class Gastropoda; order Stylommatophora; family Oreohelicidae; genus Oreohelix; species Oreohelix idahoensis. Next base: position 19,028 of record JAMPIV010021060.1, read on the forward strand.
TCAGGCAGAGGTAAGTGGTGCTAAGAAGAAGCACATAGACAATTTTAAAGCTCCACAGCAATTTAATAAATTTGATAATAGAGAGCAGGGAAATAAGGGTAGGACAAATTTTGAGCGGCCAAGAAATGACTATCGCGACAGAAACTCACAGTTCAATGACCAAAAGTTCAATGAAAGAAAACCGTTGAACCAAGGAAAAAGATGGTGTAAATGGTGCAAGAAGGATAACCATAACACCGAATTTTGTAGAAGGAAACCTTCAAACATTGCTGCAATGAAGTCGGGGACGCAAAGATTAAAGGTTAATCCTAAGGGACAACAGGAACCTTATCACCCCCCAGTTTGTGAGGATGTTATTTGTAATGGGGTCACCATAAGGTGCCTTTATGATACAGGTTTGGATTATGATTCAGTTGTGAAGTCTAGCCTAGTGGACCCAAGTCAGTATACCACAGAAACAGTGGAAATACAAGGGGCGACTAAGGACATACCACTCATGACACTTCCCATCGCAAGGATAACGGTGAAAACTCGCTATGTGGAAGGAGAAATCAGAGCAGCAGTGATAGATGAACCAATCTACCCTCTGATATTGGGGTGTAGATACGTCTTCTTGGGGAATCCCGAGAAACATGTGATCATGGCGACAGTGCAGACCAGGTCACAGAAGAAGGAGGAAGAAGGTGAACCTATAAATGCTCATCCAGAGGAGATGAGGAAGGCGCAGGCTGAGGATAGGACACTCAAGCCCTGTTTTAAAAAATTGCCCAAATGCCACACACCTCCGAGCAAGGGGGAATATTTCATGAAGAACAAACTCTTATACAGGAAGGCCGGAACTGGAACAAATGGTCACAACCAGCTGGTTCTTCCCATTTCATATAGAGATAAAGTGATGGAACTCGGACATGCGATTCCCTTCAGTGGTCACATGGGGATCAGCGCCACAGGACAGCGTATAGCTTGTCATTACTTCTGGCCAGGGATAACGGAGGATATAAAAAGATATGTCAAATCCTGCCCAGAATGTCAAAGGGTAGCTCCAAAGCACTGGACTGCTCCTGCAACTCTAGGGGAAATGCCCATAGTGGGAACACCTTTTGAGAGGGTTGCAGTGGATATTGTAGGACCTCTCACTCGGACCAAGAGGAGGAACAGTTACATCCTTACTCTGGTGGACACTTGTTCTATGTGGGGAGAGGCGGTAGCCCTGCCATCAATTGATTCAAAACATGTAGCAGAGGCACTACTTACAATATTTACCCGATTAGGATTCCCGCATCAAATCTTGACGGATAATGGTTCTCAGTTCAAGGGGAAACTAACGGAAGAAGTTTTTAAGCTATTTCAAGCCAGGCACTTTCATTGTAGTCCGTACCATCCACAAGGGAACGGCCAGGTAGAGAGGTTCAACGGGACTCTCATTTCTATCCTGAGAAAGCTGGCACACGAAAAACCGGATCTGTGGGATCAATTCCTGCCCGCCGCATTGTTTGCGTACCGGGAGGTACCACATAGTTCAACCGGGATGGCTCCCGCAACTCTGCTATTTGGGAGGCCAATAAAAGGTCCTTTAGAAGCTCTATTAAGGACCTGGACAGATGAGAAGGCGGAAGAGACTGTTACCTCATCGTATCAATACGTGAACGAACTGACCACTCGTTTGAAAGCTGGATGGAAACTGGCAAATGATAATTTGAAACAAGCCAGGAAGAAACATGCAGCATATTTTAATAGGAAGGCAAAGGACAGGGAACTGGCAGTCGGAGAGAAGGTGCTGCTTTTACTACCCGGAAGCCAGAATAAATTACAAATTGGTTGGCAAGGTCCATATACGGTTCTAGAGAAGGTGTCTAGAACAAACTATAAAATTGACAAAAAGGGGAAGGAAAAAGTTTATCATGTAAACCTGTTAAAGAAGTATCTGGACAGACCACTCCAGGAAAGCACCCCCTTATTGACCTTAGCTATTGCAACCCAGATGCAAAAGGAACCACTCACCTCACATGAATACCCATTACATCCTTGTGAAACCGCAGCACAGGTAAAAGTCAGTAAGCACCTGACTAAAAACCAGAGGGAGAGAGTTCAACAAGTTCTGGAGGAACATACAGATGTATTAACAGATAAACCAGGCCATACAAATTTGCTACAGTATGACATGAAACTGGTAGACTCAAACCCAATCTGTATGAGAGCCTATTCTATTCCGTTCGCGAAGGAGAAGGCATTAAAGGAAGAAATAGATTATTTATTGAAGGAGGGGATTATTTCGCACAGTGAATCATCTTTTAGTTCTAGTGTCGTTTTGTTGAGGAAACCGTCTGGGGAACACAGACTGTGCATAGATTACAGGAAACTGAATGCTGTCACAGAAGGACAAGTGGATCCATTACCAGACACAAAACAGTTATTTGCCAGACTGAACAAGGCAAAATACTTTTCAAAAGTGGATCTTAGTAAAGGCTATTACCAGATCCCAGTGAAGCCTGAAGTGAGACCTTATTTGGCTTTTAGCACTTCGGATGGACATTATGAATTCAATATGCTACCATTCGGACTGAAAAATGCTCCGAGTGTGTTTTCAAGGATGATGCGAAAATTGTTGGACCCCCTGAATAACCCATGTATCACGAATTTCATGGATGATATTCTCGTCGCCACAGAGACATTTGAAGAACACATTGAAGCTCTGGAGATGTTGTTTGATAGACTTCGGGAGGCGAACTTAACTGCTAGGCCAACAAAATGTTGTATTGGATGCAAAGAGTTGGAATTCTTGGGGCACACTGTATATCAGGGTAATATGACCCCTGATCCTAAGAACTTGGAAAAACTGCAGAGAGCACCTAGGCCGCAAACCAAAAAAGGACGTGCGATCATTCGTGTCGTTATGCGGATTTTATCAGAAATACATCAAAAATTTTAACGCCATTTGTGCTCCTCTGACTGATCTGACTCGCAAGGGACTTCCAGATAAAATTATTTGGACTGCACAATGTGAACTAGCGTTCCAAGAGTTAAAGGAAAAACTCACTAGCAAGCCTATTCTCAAACTGCCTGATTTGACACAGGACTTTGTCTTAAGAACCGATGCAAGTAATGTAGGACTTGGAGGGGCTTTGTTGCAAAGATCATCTTCACCTGATGGGGAACTGAAACCAGTCGCTTATGCAAGCCGCAAATTGAATAAGGCGGAACAAGGATACTCCACAAGCGAAAAAGAATGTTTAGCATTAATCTGGGCAATAAAGAAGTTTCAAATCTATCTGTATGGTAGGACTTTTGTGGTGGAGACGGATCATCAGCCTCTCGTGTTCTTGTCTCAGGCTAAGCATGAAAACGCAAGATTGCTGAGGTGGTCTTTATTGCTTCAACCTTATCAGTTCAGTATCCAATATATCCCAGGCAAATTGAATGTCGGTGCAGATTTCCTCAGTCGGCACCCCTGTGATCAAAATTAGAGTAGTGGCAGACGTGAGGAGTAATTTTACCTATGTGTATCGCTGGTTTTGGAACTTGCCATAGGCATGTTTTCAAGTGGGGAGATGTGTAGTGAAATTGACCGAGATACAACGGTAAAATACTCCAAAGATAACATTTAAGGATAAAAAACATAATGCGTAAGCTGCTGATGTACATGATCGCCTAGACCGCGGGTCATCATCCTCTATAAATTTTGCCTTGCTAGACAGGAGGGGAACGGAGGATCAAAAAGGAAAAAATATGACTGGAAAGATTGCGTAGCAAGGCTAAGGAGACGCAATTGGGGGGATGGAGGAAAGTAAAAAATTCACGTCCCCCAAATTGACACGAGGTACGGAAATGGACGCTTTTGCGATACTAAGATTTTGATTTGAATTGAGCGGCAGAACGCGGATGGTAGGAAAATTACAAAAATTTAAAAAGTAAATTTTCTTAATATTAATGTTAGGAATATAAAAATTAGCTGGCCGGATGGCCTATTCTGAGCAGTGAACTAATATGATCTTAATTTTACAAACGGATAGATAATATTGAAGATAATGACAAAAGACAGTGTAGTTCACATCATCGCTAGACTATATTGAATCTAAAAGTGTCACAATTTGCACACAAAAACACGACCTTGGGAACAGGTGTTCAAAGTTACTTATTATGGAGGAGAGGGGTTTTGAGCGGTAGCTGTGTCTAAATATAACTTTTTACGACAAAATTTTAAGGGGAGAGAAAGGTTGCTTCAAAAATCAAGCACATTTTTTTTAGAAACACAAGTAGAGACGGACAGACTAACAGATAACCATCCATACTTGACTGAAGCATGACTGAAATGACTTTAGTGTAGAAATTTGAAATTAAAAATAAACCTTGGCAGTGATTGGCCACAGACAATCATATCATTAGCGCTCAGAGCGCATTTGGGGTCATTCTTCAATAATTGTTCAGTGTTAGACACAGATTTTAAAGTGTGGTGTGTTCCCATATGAAAGACAGTGAATAAATTTAGGGACGCCATACTATAGCCAGCAGCTCAGCTGAGTTTTGCTAGCAATTCTGTGTTATGTATTCATAATCTGGTAAGATTGAAATTATTTCTTTATATATTTTGAATATTGTTTCATGTTCGAGTGATTTGATACTGCCATATCATAATATAGCCTTACAAACCAGTAGGGATTTTGCTCTAGACCCCCCGCCCAAGTCAGGGTCTAGGGACCAACAAGGTACATAAACTACAGCAAGGATTATGCAAGATATATCAAGCGTTGAAACAGATTACCTATCTTCTTTTAGGGCCAACAACTAATAAATATTTTTCAGAATCTATAGTCTGGGAGGATCTATCTGAGGTAAACCCACCATGGTAACTGTGCTGTTTGGTCAGAGAGATCTGACCTGTCTGTATGATGTGGTTGTTGTGTCAGTGTGGTGTCCAGACGTGGGTATAGAATAGATTTTGACACATAGCCCATACTTTGATTGCAGAGCTGTGAGTTTCTATCGACAACAAAGCAGAGTCTATCCGGTGGGTGACTTTACTCGAGTGTATCTGTGCAGTTCTTGTGACAGAGACCACCATTATTGTCCGCCAGCACGGAGAGGTGGGACCGCAAGTTTTCAGCACCAGAGCTACAAAAAGATGAGTGAGCCTCTGGTCTGCTGGACATTCACCAACTATTGGTAGTGACTAATATCCCCATAAAAATTCCCACCAGTTTCTGGACACGGTGTAGTCAATATAGACAGGTGTGATGAGACCACCCCAACAGCACAGACAATAAATATCCTCCCTAGTAGCTGACTACCAGAACATTTGAATAAAACTAACTATTCTAGTACTTAAATATGTACACTTTTGTATTTATTATGTAACATTCCATGCATAATTTTCATAAATTTTAAATCCTTCTTTTAAAACAAGTTCTGGTCAAAATAAAACTTGATCCAGAACAAATAAATGTAATATAATTATATCAAAAACTTTATACACGTGAGTTAGTTCAGTGTATTTTAACACTTGTTAATCTTATTAGTCTTCTTAAATGCCTGTGGGTGTATTTATAACTAACACACCACATTACACATCATTACCCTAGACACTTTACGTAGCCACATTCATTAAGAAAAAAAAATTAAGTGTGAGGTCGTAGTGGTAGCAAGAAAGGCCTTCTGATAATTCTCAACCACATTTTATCTCAGGAGCCTTCACAGCTGGCCTCATACAAGTTACATGTAGTAATAACACCATCATACAATACCATCAACACCACTACAGATTACCGCTAATGTATTATTGATCCTCTTTGGGCCATCATCTTTTTCCTAAACGGGACTGGGGGCTAAACCTAGAGGGCATATCATAACGGGTCTATCATCCTGGTAGAATTTCATTGATTTTTGTATGTCTATTTGTATGCTTCCTTTATGTATTTTTGGTGTTGTGAGAAATTTTGATATGATAATTAAAAATTTCTCTTGAACAAAAAAAAAAAATCAGTGCGTTGGTCAGCTCGATCCCAATTATCTGTATAATCATTGTTATAGATTTTCCAAGTCTGTGTGTTTAACTGTCGTCACGTGTATGTGCGTGCCCGTGAGTAGATAGAATTATATGTAATATATATGTGGTTTAGACTGTCGGACTCTGTAAAAGCCGTCGTAGAGGATAGGTGAGAGAGAGAAGAAATCTTTTCGCTTTCAGCGACAGCCTCTATACCACAGTCTATCATCTCACCTGTGTGGAAATTCTATTGTTTTACTAATTCTCACGGTGCCCATCACCTATTCAAATCTATTCAGAAGGGACCAAACTCAGTCTTAATTCTCCTATCAAAAAAATCTACGACAACAGACATCCGAAAAATAAGAACACCCAAGGAATCGTTCCCGGAAGCAGAGAATTCAACCCGTCTTTTTGGAACTGGGGATTTCTTGGTCAAAGACTGCCATTGACGATCCTGTATGTGAATGTCTTAAAAATTATGTTTCCAGATGCTGTTAACAAAGCTGTAAGTATGCAAGAGTGCACGTGGCCACGGCTGAGTAAATAGAGTGAATGCAGGTCTGAGTGTTTCTTTAGTGTTGTAATTTTTGGCACCCATTTTGCTGTCTTAACTTTCTTTAGGCAAGTATTGCTAACCTTATTTCCCTTAGAATAGACCAGAGATATAAAGTCTGTCTATACCTTCTAAAGGGAAAATATTAGACCAATTCATATGTATCTGTGACTCTTTGGGCTATTATCTTTCTCCTAACGGGACTGTGGGCTAAACATCGAGGGAAGATCATAATGGTGGGTCTATCATTTCATGTAGCAATTCCTTGATTTTTATGACTATTTGTATATGCTTTGATGTAATTTTTATGTGTTGTGATGTAATTTTAGATGATAATTAAAATTTCTCGAGAACTTAATCAGCGCGTTGGTCAGCTCGTTCCAAATTATCTGTATAATCATTGTTATAGTTTTCCCACGTCTGTACGTCTAATTGTCATCTTGTATGTGCGTGCACGTGAGTGGATAGAAATATATATGTGATATATTTCAGAGACAGCCTCTATTACAGTCTACCATCTCACTCGTGGAAATCTATTGCTATTACTATCTATCACTGTGACTATCACTTATTCAAATCTAATCAGAAGGGACCAACCCAAGTCTTAATTCTCCTATCAAAAATCTACGACAGTGGTATATATCCTGTATTGTATATTTCGTTGCATAGATCTGTGATTGTATCTATACCAAAGCTCTCCAGGGCTTCTATCATTTCAATTTTTATGTTGTCCGTGCCTGCTGATTTTCCTTTTTGTATCATATGTATGGCATTCTCTACTTCTGATCTGAGAATGTTTGGCCCTTCAGTAGAATCTGGTGATGGTTTTTTACCATCATATATGATGGTAAAATAGTATGATACGCCTGATAATATTAAAATAGGGATGTAGGATAAAGTAGATTCTTAGATTCCTCCGCTGCATAAAAATACGCCTGATACGCGTATTTAATAGTAAAATACGTATTTTCACCTATTTATCATCATATATCATGATCATCGTGATAGCTGTAACAGGGCTTAATAATAATGACGTGCTGATAAAATGTAACAATTTTATGAAAACAACAGAACACTTAATGCCATATGCACTATACCTTTCACAAGCACGTGACAAGTGTCAAAACTTGATTAAATTCATAACAATGTTGTGGGGGAAAGTGTACTTCAATGACATGAGAATAATGACAAGTATATACTGGCAACAAGATAACATCGACTGGAGTGGAAAATAACAATGAAAATGACCGACTAGTTAAACAAGAATTAAGACTGAGACGTGTTCTATCGTTGCTCTATTTTCCTTCAGCGTAACAAGGTATCAGCCAGAGATTAACTAGAAAAACAGGGCAGTGGCTAAGCACGTTGAACCTGCACTACGCTTATGACATAATAATTACGGTTGACGGTAGACCCGTACTGAAAGCAAACGTAGGCGAACACAAATGGGGGTTTCGCAAGAAACAAAAGCAATGATTGTTTAGGATAAGGACCTACATGACTGCAGTGTATGTGAAAGAATAGATCTGGCTGGATATTTAAGTTGAAAATTATTGTGTGTGTGTGTGTGTTGGACTTAATTAATTTTGATTTCAAATAATTCCCAAAGATCGTGCGATTGACAGTGGTTGGAGCGCTGGTCTCTCCCTGCAAAGATGGCGAGTATCGACACGCTCCAGTTTACCCAGCTGTAAATAGATACCTGGTTTTGCTCTTGAGTTGAGTCAGAAAAAGGCAGCGAGGAAGGGAACTAGTCAACCCGCATGTGGATGCTGGACCTAGTCAAGTGAAATCTTTAACACTTCACTCCCCTACAGCAGTATCTGCTATGGGACAACGTTTGCCTTTATTTTTCCCAATGATTTTTCATTTATATATAAACTGCAGTATTGTCATTGTACACGTGACTTGTGTATGTGTATGGCTGAAGCTTGGAGTGGATGTTAAAGTTGTATACCACTTATGTAAGTTTTCATTGTCACATCTGAGCTGATTACTAGTCAGGAGCATGGTGAGTTTGTATTGACGTTTACGTCTGCTCGTGGAAAACGCGCTGAGTGAATGCAGATGGCGTGGTTGAGAAGATACTCGGATTTTAAGAGGCAGGTTGTGATCGTAAGTCTTACATGACAGTTGTAATGCCACAATTTAACCTCGTGACAAATATACAGACTGTAAAGCAATCTTGCCAATCTTGTATGGCACATTTTTTTCATTTTATATAGCTGTCTGTTACTCAAACGTTAGCTATCTGTTACTCACACGTTTAGCTATCTGTTACTTAAACTTTAGCTATATGTTACTCAAACTTTAGCTATATGTTACTCAAACTTTAGCTATCTGTTACTCAAACTTAGACTATATGTTTCTCAAACTTTAGTTATCTGTTACTCAAACTTTAGCTATCAGTTATTCATACTTTAGTTATCTGTTACTCAAACTTTAGCTATCTGTTACTCATACTTTAGTTTTCTGTTACTCAAACTTTAGCTATCTGTTACTAAAACTGTAGCTATCTGTTATTCAAACTTTAGCTATGTACTGATTCCAAAATATTTGTATGAGTCTACATCTTGTACGGTTGTTTCTCCAGGTGTAATAATATGACTATTATTTGCTGCACTTATCCTCTTAATCTTTGTCTTTCCTATGTGCATTTTCATATCCAGTGGCTGTATTAAGTATTCGTATGTTGTTTCTTGCATCTGGTTACGTTTATGAGATATAAGAGCCCGGGCATCGTTACATCCAGATTATCAGGCTGTTGTGGCTGTCGTGAAATATTCTAATCCACATATATAAATTAAAACGTAAATGTAAAGCCAAACACATAAATTCAATAAAAGGAAAGAAAAATGGTAAAGAACAGTGCTGTCACAATGACTGTACGCGAAATCCCCCTTGTTTTCTCCTGCGTCTGCAAAGTGTAACGCTTTCACGTTGATAGTAAAAGCCTACTGTATTATTACACGCTTTCTTCAATGAAACGTGTACTGTATTTCTTGGAAAAACCTTGAAATACGCAAGTTGACCTAGATTTAAAATTCCATTCATGTCTTTTTCTACACTATGTTACCAAAAACAAAAGACAGATGGACTAAAGGATAGAGAGAAGGGAGAGGCAGAAAGCAAGGACACATGCAACACTAAACACGCGTCGCGCGATACACAATTGCTGCCATCACGCGTGTAAGGCCACTAGCACTAACTTTTTTTCAGATAGACAGCGAATAAAAAACACTACCCATCCGAGAGTTAGGTTTTAAAACTTACAAAATTCTTATTGGGAAACATGACATTATACTGGTTTACGTTTGAAAACATTACAGTACCCAGACAACACCTCGTATTCGGAGTAAACAGGAGGTAGAAGAAAGTGCATATTTTGAACGTAGCCACTTAGCTCTATTAAATATATATTGGGGTTCCTTAGGACTTGCTGACAAAGTATATGTAAAACGTTACGCAAATAGTCTAGGAATTACCAAATTATAGCCAAAATAAAATAGTGAAGGTGTCAGACAACACCAAATTCAGAATCGCTCAGTGGCAGAATTTCACCCCACCATTGTACGAGAAATGAGTCTCCATGTTAACTCCTATTTGATTGGAGCGCAACAAATGTAAGGCTAAACACGATTAGTCGGACTATAAATACTATCTTTCGTTGTCAGGGGAAACGGGAGTAGAAGTACTTTTTTTCAAACGATTGGGTAAACATGGCATGATTGGTTAGAGCTGCGAATATACTCAATTCAGAGCGTCTGTTCCTTGCCACATCTTGTAATAAACCTACTAAGAAGCAGTGCGTTGAGCACCAGTGTATATTTTTTATAAATAAAAGCCTGGGACATCGGCAGATCGGAGTTGTGCTATATTCATTGCCATTCAACGTCACTGTGTATTATTTCCATGAATTGTGGGACCGTGGTCTTAAAGTTATTGAGCAGCACCTGGTCAGAGCTTTGCTGAATCCAGAGTCGGACAGCATACTCCTTGGTCCATATAGCTAACAGTGAGGTGTCTCCAGAGCACAGGGGAGCAATCGAGCAGAGGAGTCTTTTCCTGCCGCCATCACGAAAGATAAGCTGATGTGGCCAGCTGAGCTCAACATTATGTACCCCCAGCTTAAACTGACATTGTAAAATAAAATTAAGAGGGGAAATTAATTGTTTTAATGCCAGGAACTGAGAGCATCTAAAATACTAGTTCCAACAGAAACAAACTATTGAAGTCATGATGACAAATACCAACAGAGCTTGAAAAAAACAAAACAAAACCAGTATTCCTCCTATTACTACTACACAACTGACACACATAGGATAATATTAATAAAATATGTCACTACAAGATTCATATTGATAAATTCTGTACATATCACTTGTAATAAAAATTGATTGTGATTCCTGGTTCACTTTGTATTTGAATCAGGACACATATACATTAATGACAGCACTGAATACATATTGATATTTGAAAAGTTACACTGACTAACAAAAAAAAACTTTTTTTTTCTTTCTCTAACATTTCTATGTTTTTCTGGTCAATCTTAATGCGCTGTTTTTAAATCTGCAAACCGTTTTTCTCTATCAGGTCGGGATCTCTAGAAATACGCAATTGAGGTTTTTTAACAACACATACAGTATTACAACATCATTCGTACAATAAGTATAACAGTTATGTAGGCATGAATTTCTTTGCAGTCGACTTTCGTCGGTGAATCGCATGTGATACATCGCGATGAAGCATCCAACAATAATCGGCAAGCATGGTCACACTCCACCGTCATAATTTTCTCGAAGATAAGTGAAAGCTTTGCTCGTTTTATCATGAGCCCCAACTTTATATGTAACAGTGGTAAAATGAAGCTGTCTTTGTTAACTAATGGCTCGTGTATTACATTTTTATGCCCCAGCTGCATACGATCCCGGATAGGCCACACCTTTCTTGCATAATGTTCCTGTCTGTTGCGGCTGTCCCATTCACATCGGAAGCAACAAAATTTAGTATACCCAGTCTGCATGCCCGTGAGAATTGCAATGACCTTTAGGTCTCCACAAATCCGCCATTGGTAGTCATTGTACTTTATTTTTTCCAAACATATAGCCATATTGTCATAAGTTTCTTTCATATGAATAGAGTAGGCGACTGGAATTGATGAAAATAAATTTCTGTTATGCAATAACACGGCTTTTAGACTAGTCTTGGAAGAATCGATGAAAAATCGCCATTCGTTGACTATGTGCTCATGACCGTTTACATCTTTGCAATAGCAAATGTCATCATCCATCTCAAAGTATTGAACAAGTTCTCTGTGTCTATGACAAAATTTAAATATCGGAGTATTGGGCGCTAAAAGATTCCATTCTTTGAGTCGCGAACCGAGTAATTCCGCGTGTCCTTTGGTAAGAGCGAGATCACGTATTAGATCTGAAATTTCTGAATGGTTAATTAAGTAAACACCATCATTCAACGGTATGTAATCTGAGTAAGAATTAGTTTCTAAAGCAGGTAAACTATCACTTTCTGATGGTTCATTCACGTCCAGCGGATATTGTTCTGGTGGTACTTGGATCAGACACGTGATTGGATCATGAGGCACTGGTTTCGAAACCGATTCAATATTTGGATAAACCACAGACTTTCTAGTTTTAAAAGTGAAACCATGGATATTTGTCAAGCAGAAGTAACAATCAGTAGTGTGATTTGTATGTTCACGCCATATTACTGGCACTCCAAAAGGCATCGACTTATGCTTCGGCGATTTTCGTAACCAACCTGCCAATGTATCGAACAAACTGCATTTGGCTTCCAAGATTTATTTGCATCATCAACTTTCGAATCGAAATAAAGTTCATATGCTTTCTTTAGTAATGGTGTAAAGTTTTTCTGGTCAACACGATCGGTAAAATATCCGCACACGTAACAGAACAGATCAGCCGAATTTCTACAACTTCTAGAAGCCATATTTTGCTCAGAATTATTTCAAAATACAGTAACTATTTGAAAAATCGCGTAACATATGTCATGCATCCTTTAGCAAAATAAAAAGTAGAATTATGTTGCTTTTTATTAATTTTTAATAAGTTATATAGTAAAGATGAAACGGAGCAAATAACGGTTTCCCAAAAATATATTTATTCACAAATATCTTAAGAACCCGACGTGATAGAGATAAACGGATTTCAGATTTGAAATCAGCGCAAGAAACTGACCTAAGAACACTTATTCTTATATAAGAAAGAAAAATGTTGTTTGTCAGTGTTATCAGTGACTCATTTAAGATATTCTCATAGAGTGTTATATGTATGTGAGTGTCACAGTGTTGTCAAGTGTGGTGGAATAAATTAAATTGTTTATCTGTCTGTTGTTGTTGTGACTTACACTTCATCATATACATACCCTAGACATTCAACGTAGTCATCACAATATTCCAGAATAATTCTGACTGAGGTATAAATATGTGGCAGCAAGTAAGGTTATCTGTAAAACACTACACCTATTAGATACAGATACCTTCACAGCTGATCTCAGTCAGTACACTAAGTCCCCTATAAATATTTATAACATCCCACTTTACCACATATATTGGGGTCTCGCTCTCGGGATTTTGAATCTTTCCCTATTTAAAATATTGGGGGTAATTCACTTCAGGGAATAATAAGAATTAAAAGGTATCCTTGGGTGAAAATAAATAAGGTTGAGCTCACAGTGCCTGTGTTGTCCTGAGTTAATTAGTCATAGATAAAATTGTTTAGTTAAATATTTTAGACATTTATCTGTTAGACAATGACCGACGTGGCAAAATTTCGATCTGCTGCTGTACAGACTGCGAAAGAGTTAGGAATGGACGGGCAAATTATGATTTCTTATGTCACTGCTGAATGTGACAAATATATTGAACGGGAAGAAAGAAGATTAGAAAAAGAGGCCGAAAGAAAATTAGAGTCTGAAAGATTGGCCGAAGATAAGAGAATAGAAGCTGAAAAAGAGATTAAGAGGTTGCAGATTGAGGCTAAGAGGTTGCAGATTGAGGCTGACAAAGAGGCTAAAGCATTGGAAGCCGAGGAAAGAAGACAGGCTGCAGAAAGGGAAGAGAAGAAATTAGCTGCAGAAAGGGAAGCAGAAGAAAGAAGATTGACTGCAGAGAGGGAAGCAGAAAAGGAAGATAAAAGATTACAAAGGGAGCACGAGTTACGACTAAGGGAGTTTGAGTTTCAAGGCCATGCTCCTGAAAATGGTGCCAGTCCCTTTGCCTCTGATGCCACTGCTAGCCAAGGAGCCTCAACCTCAGCTATGAATTTTCATTTAGATCATTTTGTTGAGAAAGACGATGATATAGAGAGCTATCTAAATAGATATGAACTATTAGCTACCACATATGGGTTAGAGAGAGAAAGGTGGAGCTTAAAGTTATCTCAGGGACTTTGTGGGGCAGCTTATGAAGTTTTTGCCAAAATGAGCAGAGATGATCAGGAAAATTAAGACATGCTAAAGCAGGCTCTTTTGTTAAGATATGAAAAGAACGCAGAATTTTATAGGAAAAAATTTAGGAATGCTAAACTACTGTCAGGTGAAACCTATCACCAGTTCTCTGCACGAATAGAGACATACTTGGAGAAATGAACTTCTCTGGGGAAAACCCAAGATCTTAAGGAAATGGTCCTTATAGAGCAATTAAGAGAGTCCATGGCTCCAGACCTGAGAAAGTTTCTCATGGAACAAGGTGCAGAGAGGCTGGGTGAGTTGCTAAATGTTGCTGAAAGGTATCAAGCAGCTCAGGCAGAGGTATCAGGTAATAAAAAGAAACAGGTGGATAATTTTAGGGCACCACAGAACTTTAATAAATTTGATCCTAGAGATCAAAACAAAGGTAAGCACCAATTTGATAGGCCACGGTATGACAATAAAAATAAAAACCCACAATTCGATGAAAGGAAATATGATGAAAGAAAATCTTTCAACCAAGGGAAAAGGTGGTGTAAAAATTGTCAGATGGACAATCATGACACTGACCGTTGCAGAAGGAAACCTGTGTATATGGCCACCCTTCAGGTCAGGTCGACCTCAAGACAGGAGGAGGATATTATGTTAGATACCACTCCAGAAGAGATGAGGAAGGCACAGGCTGGGGATAAGACCCTCAAGCCTTGTTTCAGGAAATTGTCAACTTGTCATACAACTCCAGGCAAGGGAGATTTTTACATGAAAAACAAGTTGATGTATAGGAAGACTGGAGCTAGATCCAAAGGTCAGGGACAGCTGGTACTTCCTAAAAGATATAGGGCAGAATTAATAAGGAGCCTACATGTGAAACCAGATGGGGACCATGAAAAAATAGGTACCATCATCCAAAAGGTGGCTCACAATTATTATTGGCCCAAGGCAAGATGGGACATTGAGAATTTTGTAGAAAGGTGTAGCATAGCACATGAGGGAACACCCACAAGTGGGAACATGGATCAGGACCTGGACACGCCACGGGGCAAAATTAGGCCTGAAAATACAAAGAGAAATAAATTTGATAAAGTGGACCAAATGGAATGGGAAGCCCCTTTTCACGGACAAGCTTCACTTAACTGTTTTACAATGGCCACTATGCGGAGAGTGCAAAAAGATGTCTTACCCCAGGATAAGCCGAAAATACCTCAATCGGACTTAAACAAACTGGAGGAAGAAGATGTAGAGAGGAAATCTCTCATCAAGAATTTTAAGTGGGGAGAAAGCCCCAAGAGGAAAATTGGTAGCGGTCGTTTTGTGCATGATAATTCTGGGAAGAAAAATCATCACTATAGCGCTTCTAGTGGAAGAGACCATACCGGTGCATGGACAAATAGGTCCACAAAATTAAAGGTCCATATGTAACGCTGTTAAGAACGTGGACTGATGAAAAAGCAGAGGAAAATATCACATCCTCATACCAATATGTGAATGAGCTGACCACTCGTTTAAAAACTGGCTGGAAACTTGCCAATGAAAATTTGAAACAAGCCAGGAAGAAACATGCTGCCTATTATAACAGGAAAGCTAAAGACAGAAATTTGGCTGTGGGAGAGAAGGTACTGCTTCTTCTGCCCGGTAGTCAGAATAAGTTACAAATTGGATGGCAAGGTCCATATACAGTTCTAGAGAAGGTGTCTAGAACAAATTATAAGATAGATAAGAAGGGGAAAGAAAAAATCTATCATGTGAATCTCCTGAAGAAATATTTGGAAAGAGAACATCAGGAAGAGACACACTTGTTGACCTTGTCCATTGCCATGGAGATGAAAAAGGAACCACTTTCATCATTTGAATATCCATTACACCCCTGTGAGACAGCGGCACAGGTGAAAATCAGTACACATTTAACGAAAACTCAGAAAGAGAGAGTGCAACAGGTTCTGGATACTCATACAGAGGTGTTAACAGACCGACCTGGGCATACAAACTTATTGGAATATGATATGAAACTTATAGACCCCACACCTGTCTGTATGAAACCATATTCGATTCCGTTTGCTAAGGAGAAAGCTTTGAAGGAAGAGATAGACTATTTGTTGAAGGAAGGAATTATTTCACACAGTGAATCTTCGTATAGTTCCGGTGTTGTACTCTTAAGGAAGCCCTATGGAGAACATAGACTCTGTATAGATTACAGGAGACTGAATGCTATTACAGAAGGACAGGTGGATCCATTGCCGGATACAAATCAGTTGTTTGCCAGGCTAAATAAAGCTAAATATTTCTCAAAAGTGGATTTGAGTAAAGGATACTATCAGATTCCAGTAAAACCTGAGATCAGACAAACTTGTTGGATGTAAACATTTCGGAGGAAGGTAATGAATCCCTGAGTTGCCTCTTTGATTGAGGATATTCCGAATGTTTCATACAGGATAATAAGAAGATTATGGGATCCACTACGAAAACTCTGCTATCACCAGGTATATGTTATCTCCTCATAACGTACATTTTGAGGGAAATATAATGTTCTCTGGACATGTCATTGCGCAGACTCAGAGAAGAGAAATGGTGAATACGGGTTGCGAAGCAGCATTAAGACAAGCAGTCACACTTGCGGCTGTTCAGTAACATAACCGAAATATATTATTGGTTGTAGAAGTCTGAGGCAGATTTCATGAGTAGTGCCTACTCTGAATGGACCCAACTACATAAAACCATGATAGCACCACAGCAGAGTACAGTCAAGTTGACTTACATTTATCTATGTGTATATAGAATAAAGGACTGACATGGGATGTCTGTTTTAAGAGGGGAGGTGTCGTGAAATATTCTAATCCACATATATAAATTAAAACGTAAATGTAAAGCCAAACACATAAATTCAATAAAAGGAAAGAAAAATGGTAAAGAACAGTGCTGTCACAATGACTGTACGCGAAATCCCCCTTGTTTTCTCCTGCGTCTGCAAATTGTAACGCTTTCACGTTGATAGTAAAAGCCTACTGTATTATTACACGCTTTCTTCAATGAAACGTGTACTGTATTTCTTGGAAAAACCTTGAAATACGCAAGTTGACCTAGATTTAAAATTCCATTCATGTCTTTTTCTACACTATGTTACCAAAAACAAAAGACAGATGGACTAAAGGATAGAGAGAAGGGAGAGGCAGAAAGCAAGGACACATGCAACACTAAACACGCGTCGCGCGATACACAATTGCTGCCATCACGCGTGTAAGGCCACTAGCACTAACTTTTTTTCAGATAGACAGCGAATAAAAAACACTACCCATCCGAGAGTTAGGTTTTAAAACTTACAAAATTCTTATTGGGAAACATGACATTATACTGGTTTACGTTTGAAAACATTACAGTACCCAGACAACACCTCGTATTCGGAGTAAACAGGAGGTAGAAGAAAGTGCATATTTTGAACGCAGCCACTTAGCTCTATTAAATATATATATTTGGGTTCCTTAGGACTTGCTGACAAAGTATATGTAAAACGTTACGCAAATAGTCTAGGAATTACCAAATTATAGCCAAAATAAAATAGTGAGGGTGTCAGACAACACCAAATTCAGAATCGCTCAGTGGCAGAATTTCACCCCACCATTGTACGAGAAATGAGTCTCCATGTTAACTCCTATTTGATTGGAGCGCAATAAATGTAAGGCTAAACACGATTAGTCGGACTATAAATACTATCTTTCGTTGTCAGGGGAAACGGGAGTAGAAGTACTTTTTTTCAAACGATTGGGTAAACATGGCATGATTGGTTAGAGCTGCGAATATACTCAATTCAGAGCGTCTGTTCCTTGCCACATCTTGTAATAAACCTACTAAGAAGCAGTGCGTTGAGCACCAGTGTATATTTTTTATAAATAAAAGCCTGGGACATCGGCAGATCGGAGTTGTGCTATATTCATTGCCATTCAACGTCACTGTGTATTATTTCCATGAATTGTGGGACCGTGGTCTTAAAGTTATTGAGCAGCACCTGGTCAGAGCTTTGCTGAATCCAGAGTCGGACAGCATACTCCTTGGTCCATATAGCTAACAGTGAGGTGTCTCCAGAGCACAGGGGAGCAATCGAGCAGAGGAGTCTTTTCCTGCCGCCATTACGAAAGATAAGCTGATGTGGCCAGCTGAGCTCAACATTATGTACCCCCAGCTTAAACTGACATTGTAAAATAAAATTAAGAGGGGAAATTAATTGTTTTAATGCCAGGAACTGAGAACATCTCCAATACTAGTTCCAACAGAAACAAACTATTGAAGTCATGATGACAAATACCAACAGAGCTTGAAAAAAACAAAACAAAACCAGTATTCCTCCTATTACTACTATACAACTGACACACATAGGATAATATTAATAAAATATGTCACTACAAGATTCATATTGATAAATTCTGTACATATCACTTGTAATAAAAATTGATTGTGATTCCTGGTTCACTTTGTATTTGAATCAGGACACATATACATTAATGACAGCACTGAATACATATTGATATTTGAAAAGTTATCAGTGACTCATTTAAGATATTCTCATAGAGTGTTATATGTATATCAGTGTCACAGTGTTGTCAAGTGTGGTGGAATAAATTAAATTGTTTATCTGTCTGTTGTTGTTGTGACTTACACTTCATCATATACATACCCTAGACATTCAACGTAGTCATCACAATATTCCAGAATAATTCTGACTGAGGTATAAATATGTGGCAGCAAGTAAGGTTATCTGTAAAACACTACACCTATTAGATACAGATACCTTCACAGCTGATCTCAGTCAGTACACTAAGTCCCCTATAAATATTTATAACATCCCACTTTACCACAGTGGCAGAGTCCACTGAATTCCATTACTGTTGATTGATATCGTTGTTTTCATAATCAGATGTATCGCCAGTATGAAAGGAAACGGTAACAAGAGGCATTACTGCCACACTTCAATTCTCACCTGAAAGGGCACTGCAGTTGTACACTTCATGAAGAATTCTTCATTCTGTCTCTTCTGAGTCTTCATATGTTCTATTTCTTAGGTTAGTGAACTTAAGGTGGATACTATAATGCCTCATCAGTTTCAAAAGTGATTCTCTAAATTTAGATTGTCGAATGTTGTCATTTGCCCACAACTTCGATGTAGAATTACGAGTTTCATTTCTAACTGTTCTACTATTATCCGCAGTGTGGTTACCTAGTTTGTATGTCTGGTTTGTCGATAATCTGCTTGCTCTTGTCGCAAATATCTGTCTGTGGTCTAATTTGAAATGTGAAAGATGCTACGGTTTAATATTTTCCCTCACAGGCAGTTGCATTATTCCTTTCTAATGTATGTACTCTTGCAAATCCTTTTCTTCGCCAACCATGCCGGATGTGCGGGCCTCCTATCTACTAGCATTTTCTTCTCTCCTATACTTTACCAAGTAATTAGTATAATATCTCTATAGAGGTGTCAATGTCTGTTATTTATGACCTCTGATGAAATGTCATCTGGGCCAGTCAAGCTTCTATCTTTCCGAAATATTATGACTTTTAAACTTTCTTCTGTATTTTGATTTTTATAGTTAAGTTATAACGTCTTTTCTGCTGGCTTGATGTCTGGAGAATCTTGAGGAAGTGATCTATTTAGAAGCTGTTCATTCTATATCTTCATTTGCTCTTTATGTTGCTAAGCAACTTCCCATCTGATTGGTTACGTTTCCCTGGTAGCTTCTTTGAAAAGTTGTCCTTGGCCTTCTTATTTCCTTGACTGCAGTCGTCTGTTTCTCTTGCAAGTTGTCAATATATTTGGTCTAGTCTCTTTTGGTGCTTATTCTTACTTCTTTATTAGCTTCCACGTGTATTTCTTGACCTTGACTCCAGATCTTCTGGTTTAGCTTGTTTCAAAATCTAGCTTGTGTGTCTCTCCGTAATTATTTGTGGGAGTTTTTCCCCTCACATTCAGACATCTGAAAACACGTTAGAAAAGATTTACAATGAACTAAAAACAGCTCCGACTCCTTACCTCATTTTCTCGTCTTCTTCTTCTTTGTACACTCTCAGACGTCTACTTGAATGTTGTCAAAGAAATCAGTAGTCAGTTTGAGGCTGTTTGAATCTCTGTAGAGCTTTTGCACGAATGGTACTGGTGTCGGCCGTATGTGCTTTCTCTGTTCTGCATATGTTGGGCAACTTTGAAGCAGATGTTCAGTCATTTTATCAGTGCCACAGTTACACTGATCTGTATAGTTCCTATCTTTAGTTTGTTGAATAGATGGTATCTCAATCTGTTGTGGCCAGTGCGGAGTCTGAATATTACCACTTGTTCTCTTCTGTTGAGCTGGTAGTATGCATCATTCTGTGTGTGACCTGGATGTTCTACATCCCATTTGTTTCTGTATCTGATTCTGATAACATTCTATGCCTCTTCGATAATTATGCTAGCATCAGGCTGAGGTAGATTTCCACCTTTCTTTGCCATTCTGTCAGCCTCTTCATTGCCGGTGATGTTACAATGAGATGGGATTCATTGGATCACTACACTTATGAATCGATGACATAGTTTGTGGAGCACTATTCTGTCATCCAGGTCTGTATTATTTTGGCTTTTCAACGCTGCAATTACTGACTGTGCATCCGCAAAGAAAGCAACTTGTCTCTCTATGCTTTCCTCGGTGATTATAACCTCTGCTGCAGTTTTCAAGGCCTCTGCCTCTGCTCTGAAGTTACTTGAGAATTGTCCTGTTGCCACTGACAGCGTGTTTTGTGCACCATTGCTTAAGGTCAGAAAGACACCTCCACCTCCATTTTCTGTTATCTACAACTGTTATTTTCTCTTATCTACTTCATTTCTAGTGTCATGGAAGATGCAGTTTTCTCTCCTGTGCGAAATGTGTTGTACTGTCAGCATTGCGTTGTTTTTTGTTTTTTTTTTTAATTTCAATGACCTAAACGACCGATTCAGCCTACACTTTGCTTCCAAAATCCTAAAACCCTGACTTTAGTACAGAAGCAATATCTTTTCCAGTTTAAGTTACGTCACTGAAGTGGATATAGTTTCTCCTTAATCAGCAGGCATTTGGATTCGCTGGGTTTCGGTGGGACTGGGACAGGCAAAACAGTACACAAGTAACCATTAAACAAAAAGTAATCGTTGACAGATTCAATTGTATCGCTAGACTCGAATACAAAATAAATAAATAAACTTCCGTCTTCATGTGTACTCCAAAATGTGTGCTTCAAGAGCCAGTATCGGAATCCAAGCCACACAAGAACTTACAAAAAGTACTGATCTCACACAGCAGCGTAGCTCAACATCGAGACAGAACTGACATATTGCATAACAACAAAATCGGCTTAGTTCTGTGGTGCAAATAAGATAATGAGAGGCTGAGACATCAACGTCATATTTGGTGATCACACAACAACATACGTTCAATATCAAATAGACAAGTACATATACAATGAATGCTGACTGTTGTAACAAAATTACATGTTACATTAATGGCGAAAACAACTATAAGCATGTTACAATGAGTGAATTCTAAATGAATGTTGTGTGATAAAGTAATCGTCGAGGGTCATTCATTTTTTATAGGGCAAACAAAGTAGAAAGCAAGTAAATAATACCACGATTTGTTTCCAGACGAAGGCTGTTTACTTTTTCTGTATAAAAGGTAATTTGATAATAGATACTGCAGTAGGGAAGCGAAGTGTTGTAGACTACACTATACTCGATCCAGTTTTTTGTAGTGGGGTTACCAGTCCTCTTCCTCAATTTCTTTGATGTCCCTAATTCAAAAGTAGAGTCCGGTTTTCATAGACAGCCGTGTAGACTGGAGTATGACTTTGCTATCCCTAACTTAAGAGCAGAGTCAGGTATCCATAGACAGCTGTGTAGACTGGAGCATGACTTTGCTCTCTCGTCAAACAAGTCCAAACTCTTGTAATTTTTTTTTATAACTTGGTCAGCAAATCCTTTAGTGCTACATGCACTGGAGCACGTATAATTAAACGTCATATACTTTTGTGCCTACACAGGTATATTTATATCTATGAATATGTGTGTTAAAGGTAGGCTAAAGGTAGTCCCATAACTCATACTGCCGTAGAGGAGTAAAGTGTTAGAGACTTCACTATACTAGGTCCAACATAGAGAGGTGGGGTGACCAGTTCCCTTCCTCGCTGCCGCTTCCTTCCCTAGCTCAAGTGCAAAGTCAGATACCCATTTACAGCTGGGTACACTGAAGCATGTCGATACCGTGAATCGCGAACCCAGCACCTTTGCTTGAACCACTCTGTCAATCAAATGTGTGTGTGTATGTATACTTAAAATAAATTATAATTTCCCGTTTCGCTCTTTGTGGAGCATAGAATGAATGTTGTTGTTGGATGCCTTGGCAAGAAGGTTGCACCAATACATTCATATAATGTTGATGCCGTGGTTTCTATAGCCGTTTGCTTTACGTGAGGTTGCCAGCTCCAAGCCCAACCGCATATTAGTCGCCACTTACGACATGCATGACGAAGCAGTAACCTATTCTTTCTTTGCCCATTGAGAGACCCCACGGGAAACTAGACGTTGAGTATATTGACTTGCATATAGTTGTTGTACTTAGTTGAAGTCTTCTACTGCCGGAGTCGTCATTATTATTAACGTACTTACCGCTCACAACTAACGGCCAGCATTGTCAAGTAAGAGATGTGGCTGAGAGCAGACGCTAACAAACAACATTTTCTGGTATGATTCTTATGGACACACCAGTGCAGATGGTCCTCTCGTAGGAAACCTGCATCAAGCATACATGTCCTCATGTAGTGATGGTTTCTGAAGCAAATTGTTTGACGTAATGAGATTGCCAGCCTAACGCACAAACTCATATTAGTCGTCTTGTACTTCTCCTTCTGTCTTCTTCTTCTTCTTCGTACACTCTCAGACGTCTACTTGAATGTTTTTAAAGAAAGCAGTAGTTAGTTTGAGGCTATTTTCATCTCCGTAGAGCTTTTCCCCAAATTGTGCTGGTGTCGGCCATATGCGCTTTCTCTGTTCCACGTATGTTGGGCATCTTTTAAGCAAATGTTCAGCAGTCATTTTATCAGTGCCACAGTTACACTGATCGGTAGTTCCTATCTTTAGCTTGAATAGATGGTATCTCAATCTGTTGTGGTCCGTGCGGAGTTTGAAGATTACCACTTGCTCTCTTCTGTTGAGCTGGAAGTATGCATCATTTTGCATGTGACCTGAATGCTTTGATTTCATTTGTTTCTGTATCGGATTCTGATATAACTCTTTGCCTCCTCGAAAGTTACACTTGCATCATGCTGAGGTAGCTTTCGACCTTATTTTGCCAATCTGTCAACCTCTTCACTGCCGCTGATGTAGGAATTGCCTGAGGGAGAAGTAGTCCTAATCTGTCATTGCCTCATCAGAGACCCACGTGACCTGCTGCCTTACTACAAGACTAATATTACCTTCACTAGTTCTGCTCATAACCCAGGCTGACTAAATGAGCATTTGACCGATGTCTGTACGTGGTGTGCATGTAAAGTGGCCATCAAGTGATGAGAAACAGCAAGGTAAAGACAAGAATATTGGCTGTCGGTACAACATGCATATAACCATCACCCACTATGCAGTACAACATGAATTATAACCAGCACACACTGACAATATCGAATGCTGCAATATGGGAAAGTCAGGCACGGGAATAACACACCGACATAACGAAACCAAGGTTACACTAAGGAATGTCAAGGCTGTTGGAACAACATGGAGAATACAGACCACCACGGATTGACAATATCAAGGTGTAGACGACGATTGTATGTGACACCCACCGATATGTGAACAGATAAACTGTCGGGCCTCGGGATGAGAACCTCCTCCACCTCTGTGCTGAAGCTAACACTCTTGCTGGGACTGGCTTGTGGAGAGGGGCTTGGGATGGGTAGAGCCACGGTCTCGGCGCTCCGGCTGATTGGACTAGGCACCCTGACAAAGCGTGGGTAGTATGGCGTCAGAATTGGAGCCGAGGCGCGTCTATTTCGAGGGTCCCTGTTGGGACAGTGGTGAGGATAATTGTTGCATTTTGCGCCAAACCTGTAGGCGTTGCCTCCTGACTTGCGTCGTGTTTTTCTGGCTAGAGTTGTCACACGTGTGGCCATTGACACTCTGGCCAGTTGTGGTTAGAAGTTTATGTCTCTCTGTAATTGTCTAGGGTCAATTATCGATTATTGTTCTAATAGACCACAGATTTATTGAGCTAATGCCAGCTTTCCATCCAGTTCTTTTAGGTTTTAGCAAACACGCATCTTCAATCTGCATTAATATATTTTATAAAGAAATATGTAACGGTGATTATCTACAAAGAAGTATGTTTGTTAGTCACAAAAATAAGTAACATTTTTACACGTAACAAAAACGAAGTTATCATGTGAGCAGTACTATTTTAGTTATGGGGCTATCGTAACTGTATCGATTTTATAATCTTGAAACATAAATTGCTAAAGTGACAACATATTGTTTTTCTTGAAATCTAAAATGTACAATTTTATGACTATATCCTTTGGTTGTTTGTGGTGAACTTCTAAATACAATATCTAAATTAGAATATAACAGTATAGTGCACAAAGTCAAAGATAGGATAGTACTACAAATTTTCGGCGAGAAATGTAGTCGTCGCCTACGCCTTCAGCGTATTATTTGATAACGCTTTGGCCGAACCAAAAAGGGTACCCTATTTTTCAAATTCGTTCTTGAGACAAACGTACCACTTTTCCAAGTTCAATGAAGTATTTGCCTAAAATACATTGTAGAGGGGAGGGGAACGGATAGATAACCAACGCAAATCACGTCTCACATTGTTTCTAAAAATAAAACCAACTTGCTAGCCTTGCCCTTAGGCGGTTTTCAAATTACGATGTAAACGTTAGGAAATGTGGACACTACGGTCATGAAAACACGCTTAGCTCTTGTTGCGAAGGACGTAATTCTCGTGTATTACGAGAGACCCTCGTATTTAGCTTTAAAGTACATGGAAAAAGAATTGAACAGGAGGTAGTTTAAAAATAAACAACTAACATAGAAAAAAAGATAGAATTTTGAACCAAGCCACTTAGCCCCATAAAAATCATATATTCGTGTACCTGAAGACTTGTTAACCAAGAATATGTTGTTGGCTATCTAAATAGTCCATTAGATAATCAACTATTGGTAATAATACATAGATAATCGGAGATACTGTCAGGTCAAGTCATGTCTGCTTAGATTGGATAGCATATTTTTTGGGGAAAAAATTAGGTGAAAGAAAGGTTAAGATAGTACGATGAAGTGGATTGGATGAAATTTGAAGGAAGCCGAAATATTATTGGCTAACCTAAATATACAAATCTAGTTGGTAATAGTAACACATAGAGGTTTGAGATATTTAAAAAAAAAATAAAGTTTCATTCAATGAAAGAGATGTTTGGTCTCATTGGCCAAAGCCTTTTACTTTAACGAAATAGTAGGCTGCTCGCTGCCATTTTTTCAAAATATTCTGAGGAACAAGCAGCGATGAGCAGACTTGTGCTTTGTTTTAAACTAAATCACAACAGAAAGCAGTCTGAACAGAGGCAGTGATGAAAGTGTGCCATATTCTATTGCCTAATTCATCGTTACTTGTTTATATTTCCTTGATATGTGGTAAGATTGATTTTATTGACTTTTTAATTAAAAAGGGTTGTGTGAAAAAAGAAAAGGCCATGTAAAAGATTGTAATTAAATGGTTCCATGGCAGACTTAGGCATAGCCTAGATGTTGCTCCATCATATAAGGGACTATCTAAGAAGTTTAAAACTACGGGACTATATATATGATGGTCATACAGGAAAATTACACCTATCTTATTGCATGGAAAAGATTACTGCAGGAATGACAGAGGCGTAGCATCCATTAGGGAAGAAAAAAAAGAAAACTGGTACAATTTGTTCCATCAAACTAAAGTGGAGAAGCAGAGTTGTCAGAGAGAGCTGACCATGTTCTTTTGTATTGAATGTATGTTTACATGTAAATTAGGAGGAATTAGTTTGATATTAAGACAGAACCATAACTTGCATTGACAGGGGTTCCTGCTGGCACTTGTCTGGTGCTGGTACTCGATGATAGAGAAATTCAGCACGATTTCTAAGAGTCTGGTACCTGTTGGTATTAAAGAAGTTCAAGACCAGAGGAGACTGAAGTGTTTGGCCAAACCAACTACAACTGCTGTGATTCCAGGATCCAGATAAGTGCAATATCTGGCCTGGGACAACATATCACGACTAAAGAAAAATCTCCTGTAGAGACAAAAACGATCCTCCAAAAGACTAACATAAACAATCCTAGTGAAACAAAAGAACATTGGGATGATGATAATCCCCAACCTGCCTTCTAGTACCAGTAGTAAATAGAGTAATTAACATCAACTTGAAAATTTGTAATAATGTACTATGGACATATTGTCTGTTGTATGTAAATATCTTTATATATATTTGTGAATATATCTATCCATCTAAATTGATTCTCATTGAACTGTAGTCCTGACCAAAACAACTTTAGGCTCAGGACCAATAACGTTTAACAAAAGAATTTTTAAATATAAAATTTAACAGCTGGAGTTAGTTGAGTTTATCATAGTAATTAGTATATGTTTGTATATGTTTTGTATTGAGATTCTTTAACAACACTCTTACAATACCCTAGACACTTTATGTAGCTTTCAGTCACGCTAGTCAATAAAGAATATAACTTAGAGTGAGATCGTAGGGTGGTAACAAGAAAGGTACTCTGTAACACAGCTGTCCATTGTTTACCTCAGAGACCTTCACAGTTGATCTCACTCAAGTACAACTATACGCACACCATTCTTCTTAACATCAAAACCCACCACAATGTTAACAGAGCATTTCGATCAACTGAACGAATGATCGATAGGAAACTCTTTACAGAGCGATACAACAGGAAGCAATTTGATCATCAGAAGTAGTCCCCCCCCCCCGTCCGACAAGTGTTTCGGCTCTTCATACTCCTTCCCGTTCTTTATTTCCTCAAGGTAAAGTAGTAGACATTATTGACTTTTTTCTACTTTTCTGCCCTGCTTTATTTCAATTTAGTGAATAAAATACGAAAAACGATTATTATTAAAACCAGTGCATAGAAAGAATGATTGTAATGAAAGAGATGCACTGAAAAAGATTTCAGTTGTTGCTGACTATAGACATTTGAAGCTACAACTTCACTTGTGCAATGGAGAAAATGTTCCAAAAGTGTGACACTGCTGCTGAGATAATCACCTTATAAACGCAATAGGCTCCCATCGTTTATGTAACACTCAAGGTACACATACTCTAATTAGCGTATTCAGTTTGTCATGATATCGGCAACATTCTCTGTTGATTTATCACTTACCTCCCTTTCAGCGTCAAACAAACAACATGGTTACGGGAAAATGCGATGTATGATCGCGTATTTTCTTCTGTAGCTTTGTTAGAATAAAACTAACACACATGTTTATTTGAATTATCTCGATGAAGATCGCTTGGAATAGGATCATATTTGAACAATATCAATTAAAACCACTAATACTTCCATTAATGACAGTTGAAATTTACTCCGTGAGTTTATAATTGAAATATTGCAAAGTTTGTCGTTAAACTAGCACAACTAGTAGAATCTCAGAGAAAAAGTGGTGCTGACGGAAGAATTGTCTGCTGTTTTTTTCCGATACGTACGCAAGCATAGTATAAAAGAAAGGCTCAGATCTGAAATCAGTTAAAAAGAAAAAAAAATCGGTACACTCCAGAAAAACTAATCGACGACGCTGTCAGAAGTATCCAGTCAGTTGCGAAGAGCTAACAACTTATTTTAAGACATAGAAAACCATCACAGCGAGATACTAGAGAGAAGAAATTCTGCCATTATGAGCAAGTATTCTTCACAACAAGCTGCAGTCAGCATAGTCCTACGTGTTGTTGTTGTTGTTTAACAAGGGCTGCTGAACTTCTCGTTCTTTTGCAGCCAATACAAAATTGAAGGCTCATTGGTATTATTACACTGTAGATCTAGGCTTTTCCTGTGGCTTGTCTGCCATTCTGAAACATGCAGAGTTGAAGTCATGAGCTCCTGTTTCTCCAGCATTGGCCTGCATTTAAAGGATCGTCACATATGTTCCCAATCTAGGAGTAAGAAGTGTGTAGCACAATGTGCATCCCCCGCCATCCAAGGGGCTCTCCAACTACGCAGAGCTAAAATACTGTAATCTGGTTCTGGGCTCTCCCAAGGAATTGTCACGTCCTGCACAGAACCACTTCTCAGCGTCCCCTGCCTATCACTGGGTCAATAGTGAGATCCTTCTGTAAGCAGTCAACCACATCAAAGCCAAAGAATTATGCCTGGGGTTCAAGTGACTTCTCCCAAATTAGTTTGCAATGCTGGGTTCTCAACAAGTTTCACCACAGGGGGAATCCCTGGAAGTGTGTGGATGATTTATAAAGTCAATGAGGATGTAATTAGCCTCACAGACATAGGATCACTTCCACATATGTATATGTCGTGTGAAATTCTAATCCACATATATAAATTAAAAAGTAAAGGTAAAGCCTAACACATAAATTCAATAAAAGGAAAGAAGAATGGTAAAGAACAGTGCTGTCACAATGACGGTACTCGAGATCCCCTTTTTATGCTTCGTCTGCATATTCTCACGCTTTCACGTTGATAGTAAAGCCTACTACATCAATACACGCTTTCTACAATAACACGTGTACTGCATTTCTAAGAAAAACCTTGAGCTAGGCACCCTGCGTAATGACCTAAATTAATACTTCCATTAATTTCATTTTATACACGGCGTGATGAAAAGACAGATGAACTTAGGATAGAGAGAAGGGAGGGCTGAAAGCAGGAACGCATGCCACACTAAACACGCGTCTCGCGATACACAATTAATGCCACCCACCCCTAGCGTAAGGCCAGAAGCAATAACTTTTTTTCAAATCGACAGTGATAAAAAACACTACCCATACGAGAGTTAGGTTTAAAAACTTACAAAACGCTTATTAGGAAACATGACATTCTACTGTTTTATGTCTAAAATCCTGACATTAGTCTGACAGTACAGCAGGACAGGTGGCGGTTCTAAACATAAAAAAATAAAAAAAAAAACAAATACACGACTATCCTAGAAAATACATATTTTGAACGCAGCCACTTAGCTCCCTTAAATTTGTATATTTGGGTTCCTTAGGACTTGCTGACAAATAATATGTTAAGTGTTACGCAAATAGTCTAGGAATTAACAAATTATAGCCAAAAGAAATAGTGAGGGTGTCAGACAACACCAAAATCAGAATCGCTCAGTGGCAGATTTTGAAACCACCATTGTACGGGAAATAGGTCCCCATGTTAAATCCTATTTGATTGGAGCGCAGTAAATGTAAGGCGAAACACGATTAGTCGGACTACAAATACTAATTTTTTGTTGTTAGGGGAAACAGTAGTAGAGGTACTTTTTTGAAAAGCTGTGTAAACATGGCACGATTGGTTAGACCCGCCAATATAGTCAATTAGAAGCGTCAGTTCAGCACCACATTTTCAAATAAACTTTCTAAAGCAACAGTGCGTTGAGATCCAGCTGATATTTTTATAAATAAAAGCCTGAGACAGCGGCAGGTCGGATTTTGTGCCATATTCATTGCCAGTCAACGTAATTGTGTATTATTTCCATGAATTGTGGTAAGCTTGAAATATTTGATATCTTTTTAATGAAAATTGAATGTAAATTGATAATTTATGTCTGTATATGTGTGTGGTTCAGTGGCAAACATGAGGCAAAGCCTATATATTGCTCCAACCTGAACAGAAGGTGTCGGAGAAAAGTAAAACTGCATGGAATTGCCAAACAGTACACTGACACCTATCTTATTGACTAGAAGGAACTAATGCTGGAATTGCAGAGGCGTAGTAACCATTAGGGAGGAGTATACTGGTGTAAATTGTTTCAGATGAAGATAGCAGTTGGCCTACCGCTCTGAACTCAGTGTTTGTTATGTATTGTGTTCAGTCTGGAAATAGATTATAAATTAGTTCTGAAATAGGAGGTACAACCTTCTTGTTTCAGGGACCGTGGTCCTAAAGTTATTGAGCAGCACCTGGTCTGAGCTTTGCTGAATCTAGAGGCTGACAGCATACTCCTGGGTCCAGATAGTGACCAGTGAGGTGTCTCCAGAACACAGGGAAGCTATCGAGCAGAGGAGTCTTTTCCTGCCGCCATCACGAAAGATAAGCTTCTGTGGCCAGAGGAGCTCAACATTATGTGTCCCCCTCTAAAATTGACATTATAGTAAAACAGAGGGACAATACCTTGTTTAAATTGATAGGAACTGTGAACTTTTCCCCATACTATTTCCAAGATAAACAAACACTTGAAGTCATGATGACAAATAACAACATAGCTTGAAAAACAAAACCAGTATTACCTCATAGTACTACTACACAACTGACACACATAGGATAATACTAATAAAATATGTCACTACAAGGTTCATATTTATAAATTATGTACATATAAATTGTGATTACATTTGATTGTGATTCCTGGTTCACTGTGTAGTTGAATCAGGATATATATTAGTGAAAGTAATTAATACATATATATTTGAAACTTTACCAGTGACTCATTTAAGATAGTCTTATAGAGTGTTAAATGTGTGTGAGTGTCACAGTGTTGTCAAGTGTGGTGGAATAAATTAAATTGTTTATCTGTCTGTTGTTGTTGTGACTTACACTTCATCATTTACATAACCCTAGACATTCAACGTAGTCATCACAATATTCCAGAATAATTCTGACTGAGGTATAAATGTGGTAGCAAGTAAGGTTATCTGTAAAACACTACACCTATTAGATACAGATACCTTCACAGCTGATCTCAGTCAGTACACTAAGTCCCCTATAAATATTTATAACATCCCACTTTACCACATATATTGGGGTCTCGCTCCCGGGATATTGAACTTTCTCCTATTATATATATTGGGAATAATAAGAATTAAAAGGTATCCTTGGGTGGAAATAAATAACGTTGAGCTCTCAGTGCCTGTGGTGTCCTTGGATAAGTAATTACAGATTGTATTGTTTAGTTAGACATTACATACATTTACTTGTTAGAAAATGGCGGACTTGGCAAAATTTCGATCTGCTGCTGTGCAGACTGCAAAAGAGTTAGGAATGGACGGGCAAATTATGATTGCTTATGTCACTGCTGAATGTGACAAATATATTGAACGGGAAGAAAGAAGATTAGAAAAAGAGGCCGAAAGAAAGTTAGAGGCTGAGACTAAGAGGCTGCAGATTGAGGCTGAGGCTAAGAAATTGGAAGCAGAAGAAAAGAGATTAGCTGCAGAAAGGAAAGCCGAGAAAAGAAGATTGACTGCAGAGAGGGAAGCAGAAAAGGAGGAGAAGAGATTACAAAGGGAACACGAGTTACGACTAAGGGAGTTTGAGTTTCAAGGCCATGCTCCTGAAAATGGTGCCAGTCCCTTTACCTCTGATGCCACTGCTAGTCAGGGAGCCTCAACCTCAGCTATGAATTTTCATTTAGATCATTTTGTTGAGAAAGACGATGATATTGAGAGCTATCTAAATAGATATGAACTATTAGCTACCACGTATGGGTTAGAGAGAGAAAGGTGGAGCTTAAAGTTATCTCAAGGGCTTCGTGGGGCAGCTTATGAAGTTTTTGCCAAAATGAGCAGAGGTGATCAAGAAAATTATGACATGCTAAAGCAGGCTCTTTTGTTAAGATATGAAAAGAACGCAGAATTTTATAGGAAAAAATTTAGGAATGCTAAACTACTGTCAGGTGAAACCTATCACCAGTTCTCTGCACGGTTAGAGACATACTTGGAGAAATGGACTTCTCTGGGGAAAACCCAAGATCTTAAGGAAATGATCCTTATAGAACAATTAAGAGAGTCCATGGCTCCAGACCTGAGAAAGTTTCTCATGGAACAAGGTGCAGAGAGGCTGGGTGAGTTGCTAAATGTTGCTGAAAGGTATCAAGCAGCTCAAGCAGAGGTAACAGGTAATAAAAAGAAACAAGTGGATAACTTTAGGGCACCACAGAACTTTAATAAATTTGAGCCTAGGGATCAAAACAAAGGTAAGCACCAGTTTGATAGGCCACGGTATGAAAATAAAAATAAAACCCCACAATTCGATGAAAGGAAATATGATGAAAGAAAATCTTTCAACCAAGGAAAAAGGTGGTGTAAAAATTGTCAGATGGACAATCATGACACTGACCGTTGCAGAAGGAAACCTGTGTATATGGCCACCCTTCAGGTCAGGTCGACCTCAAGACAGGAGGAGGATATTATGTTAGATACCACTCCAGAAGAGATGAGGAAGGCACAGGCTGGGGATAAGACCCTCAAGCCTTGTTTCAGGAAATTGTCAACTTGTCATACAACTCCAGGCAAGGGAGATTTTTACATGAAAAACAAGTTGATGTATAGGAAGGCCGGAACTAGATCCAATGGTCACGGACAGCTGGTTCTTCCAAAAAGATATAGGGCAGACTTAATAAGGAGCCTACATGTGAAACCAGATGGGGACGATGAGAAGATAGGTACCATCATTCAAAAGGTGGCTCACAATTATTATTGGCCCAAAGCAAGATGGGACATTGAGAATTTTGTAGAAAGGTGTAGCATAGCACATGAGGGAACACCCACAAGTGGGAACATTGATCAGGACCTGGACACGCCACGGGGCAAAATTAGGCCTGACAATAAAAAGAAAAATAAATTTGATAAAGTGGACCAAATGGAATGGGAAGCCCCTTTTCACGGACAAGCTTCACTTAACTGTTTTACAATGGCCACTATGCGGAGAGTGCAAAAAGATGTCTTACCCCAGGATAAGCCGAAAATCCCTCAATCGGACTTAAACAAACTGGAGGAAGAGGATGGAGAGAGGAAATCTCTCATCAAGATTTTTAAGTGGGGAGAAAGCCCCAGGAAAAAAATGGGTAGCGGTCGTTTTGTGCATGATAATTCTGGGAAGAAAAATCATCACTATAGCGCTTCGAGTGGAAGAGACCATACCGGTGCATGGACAAATAGGTCCACAAAATTAAAGGTCCATATGTAACGCTGTTAAGAACGTGGACTGATGAAAAGGCAGAGGAAAATATTACATCCTCATACCAATATGTGAATGAGCTGACCACTCGTTTAAAAACTGGCTGGAAACTTGCCAATGAAAATTTGAAACAAGCCAGGAAGAAACATGCTGCCTATTATAACAGGAAAGCTAAAGACAGAGATTTGGCTGTGGGAGAGAAGGTACTGCTTCTTCTGCCCGGTAGTCAGAATAAGTTACAAATTGGATGGCAAGGTCCATATACAGTTCTAGAGAAGGTGTCTAGAACAAATTATAAGATAGATAAGAAGGGGAAAGAAAAAATCTATCATGTGAATCTCCTGAAGAAATATTTGGAAAGAGAACATCAGGAAGAGACACACCTGTTGACCTTGTCCATTGCCATGGAGATGAAAAAGGAACCACTTTCATCATTTGAATATCCATTACACCCCTGTGAGACAGCGGCACAGGTGAAAATCAGTACACATTTAACGAAAACTCAGAAAGAGAGAGTGCAACAGGTTCTAGATAATCATGCAGAGGTGTTAACAGACCGACCGGGGCATACAAACTTATTGGAATATGATATGAAACTGATAGACCCCACACCTGTCTGTATGAAACCCTATTCGATTCCTTTTGCTAAGGAGAAAGCTTTGAAGGAAGAGATAGACTATTTGTTGAAGGAAGGAATTATTTCACACAGTGAATCTTCGTATAGTTCCGGTGTTGTACTCTTAAGGAAACCCTCTGGAGAACATAGACTCTGTATAGATTACAGGAGACTGAATGCTATTACAGAAGGACAGGTGGATCCATTGCCGGATACAAATCAGTTGTTTGCCAGACTAAATAAAGCTAAATATTTCTCAAAAGTGGATCTGAGTAAAGGATACTATCAGATTCCAGTAAAGCCTGAGGTTAGACCATACCTAGCTTTTAGTACCTCAGAAGGACACTATGAGTTTAATAGATTGCCATTTGGATTGAAGAATGCGCCTAGTGTCTTCTCTAGAATGATGAGAAAATTATTGGACCCTCTGAATAATCCATGTATCACAAATTTCATGGATGATATCCTTATAGCAACAGAAACATTTGAGGAACACATTGACTCTCTGAACATGCTGTTTAATCGACTTAGGGAAGCGAATTTAACAGCCCGACCAACCAAATGTTGCGTTGGATGTAAAGAATTAGAATTCTTGGGACACACAGTTTATCAGGGAAACATGACCCCTGACCCAAAGAATTTAGAGAAACTAAAGAAAGCCCCGAGACCACAAACCAAGAAAGACGTGAGATCCTTTGTCTCATTATGTGGTTTCTACCAAAAGTATATCAAAAACTTTAATTCCATATGTGCACCGTTAACTGATTTGACACGTAAAGGACATCCAGATCGAATTACATGGACACCACAATGTGAATTAGCTTACCAGGAATTGAAGGAAAAGCTCACAAGTAAACCTATTTTGAAATTACCTGACTTAAGTCAAGAATTCATTGTAAGGACGGATGCCAGTAATATTGGGTTAGGTGCGACTCTGCTACAGAAATCAGATGCATTGGATGGGGAATTAAGCCCAGTGGCATATGCTAGCAGAAAGTTGAATAAAGCTGAAACCAATTACTCAACTAGCGAAAAAGAATGTCTTGCAGTAATATGGGCGATAAAGAAATTCAATATTTATCTGTATGGGAAGGCATTTAAGTTGCAAACGGATCACAAACCCTTGTCGTTTCTAGCGCAGGCTAGACATGAAAATTCTAGATTACTCCGTTGGTCATTACTGATGCAGCCATATGAGTTTAGCATAGAGTATATAAGTGGAAAAACAAATCTGGGAGCGGATTTTTTAAGCCGCCATCCGTGTGATGAGAATCACCGTAAGCCCCAGAAATAATAATAAATTTCTCTATGTGTATATAGAATTATAGACTGACATATAACGTCTGTTTTAAGTGGGGAGAATTTGTCGTGAGAAATTCTAATCCACATATATAAATTAAAAAGTAAATGTAAAGCCTAACACATAAATTCAATAAAAGGAAAGAAGAATGGTAAAGAACAGTGCTGTCACAATGACGGTACTCGAGATCCCCTTGTTTTCTACTTCGTCTGCAAATTGTAACGTTTCACGTTGATAGTAAAAGCCTACTGCATCAATACACGCTTTCTACAATAACACTGTACTGCATTTCTAAGAAAACCTTGAGCTAGGCACCCTGCGTAATGACCTAAATTAATACTTCCATTAATTTCATTTTATACACGGCGTGATGAAAAGACAGATGAACTTAGGATAGAGAGAAGGGAGGGCTGAAAGCAGGAACGCATGCAACACTAAACACGCGTCTCGCGATATACAATTAATGCCACCCACGCGTGTAAGGCCACAAGCACTAGCTTTTATTCAAATCGACAGTGATAAAAAACACTACCCATACGAGAGTTAGGTTTAAAAACTTACAAAACGCTTATTAGGAAACATGACATTCTACTGTTTTATGTCTAAAATCCTGACATTAGTCTGACAGTACAGCAGGACAGGTGGCGGTTCTAAACATAAAAAAAAAACAAATACACGACTATCCTAGAAAATACATATTTTGAACGCAGCCACTTAGCTCCCTTAAATTTGTATATTTGGGTTCCTTAGGACTTGCTGACAAAGAATATGTTAAGTGTTACGCAAATAGTCTAGGAATTAACAAATTATAGCCAAAAGAAATAGTGAGGGTGTCAGACAACACCAAAATCAGAATCGCTCAGTGGCAGATTTTGAAACCACCATTGTACGGGAAATAGGTCCCCATGTTAAATCCTATTTGATTGGAGCGAAGTAAATGTAAGGCTAAACACGATTAGTCGGACTACAAATACTAATTTTTTGTTGTTAGGGGAACCAGTAGTAGAGGTACTTTTTTGAAAAGCTGTGTAAACATGGCACGATTGGTTAGACCCGCCAATATAGTCAATTAGAAGCGTCAGTTCAGCACCACATTTTCAAATAAACTTTCTAAAGCAACAGTGCGTTGAGATTCAGCTTATATTTTTCTAAATAAAAGCCTGAGACAGCGGCAGGTCGGATTTTGTGCCATATTCATTGCCAGTCAACGTAATTGTGTATTATTTCCATGAATTGTGGTAAGCTTGAAATATTTGATATCTTTTTAATGAAAATTGAATGTAAATTGATAATTTATGTCTGTATATGTGTGTGGTTCAGTAGCAAACATGAGGCAAAGCCTAGATATTGCTCCAACCTGAACAGAAGGTGTCGGAGAAAAGTAAAACTGCATGGAATTGCCAAACAGTACACTGACACCTATCTTATTGACTAGAAGGAACTAATGCTGGAATTGCAGAGGCGTAGTAACCATTAGGGAGGAGTATACTGGTGTAAATTGTTTCAGATGAAGATAGCAGTTGGCCTACCGCTCTGAACTCAGTGTTTGTTATGTATTGTGTTCAGTCTGGAAATAGATTATAAATTAGTTCTGAAATAGGAGGTACAACCTTCTTGTTTCAGGGACCGTGGTCCTAAAGTTATTGAGCAGCACCTGGTCTGAGCTTTGCTGAATCTAGAGGCTGACAGCATACTCCTGGGTCCAGATAGCGACCAGTGAGGTGTCTCCAGAACACAGGGAAGCTATCGAGCAGAGGAGTCTTTTCCTGCCGCCATCACGAAAGATAAGCTTCTGTGGCCAGAGGAGCTCAACATTATGTGTCCCCCTCTAAAATTGACATTATAGTAAAACAGAGGGACAATACCTTGTTTAAATTGATAGGAACTGTGAACTTTTCCCCATACTATTTCCAAGATAAACAAACACTTGAAGTCATGATGACAAATAACAACATAGCTTGAAAAACAAAACCAGTATTACCTCATAGTACTACTACACAACTGACACACATAGGATAATACTAATAAAATATGTCACTACAAGGTTCATATTTATAAATTATGTACATATAAATTGTGATTACATTTGATTGTGATTCCTGGTTCACTGTGTAGTTGAATCAGGATATATATTAGTGAAAGTAATTAATACATATATATTTGAAACTTTACCAGTGACTCATTTAAGATAGTCTTATAGAGTGTTAAATGTGTGTGAGTGTCACAGTGTTGTCAAGTGTGGTGGAATAAATTAAATTGTTTATCTGTCTGTTGTTGTTGTGACTTACACTTCATCATTTACATAACCCTAGACATTCAACGTAGTCATCACAATATTCCAGAATAATTCTCACTGAGGTATAAATGTGGTAGCAAGTAAGGTTATCTGTAAAACACTACACCTATTAGATACAGATACCTTCACAGCTGATCTCAGTCAGTACACTAAGTCCCCTATAAGTATTTATATCATCCCACTTGACCACAGTATATTGTAGCCTTTCAGAGATATTAAACTGTTCAACCATGAAGATTCATTAAGTTATCCAGGTCTGGCATTGTCAGATCGTATATTAACTTCCTAGGCCTGTATTAAACACAACAAATGTGACGCGGTAAGAAATGTGTAAAATAACAGATCTGTGATGTGGCGGCAGCGTACAACTTGACGGCAGTCCAGATTTGTCCTGTCTGTTTATTGCGCAGTTTTAAACAAAAATAGTACTATTTTGCAGTTCTGTTCATGGCATAATTAGTGCAGTTTCAATTCAGCGTCAAGTAAAGTGGAAAATTATTGGTTACTGTTATCAAGGTCGCTAAAAAATATCCACAAAAACAAAAACCATACATTCTATTGCATTGAATACAAGTAGACGGTCAGTTATCATTAATCAATAATTCATATCATTCGCAGAAAAATATATACATTTGTGAAAGAAATGAAGAATGAATGATGCAATAGAATGTCTAGAAAACTGTATTTTTTGTTTTAAGTGCATGTGGTAGCAATAATAAAAGTGGATTCCTACAAGCTGCTTTTTGTCCCCTAGATTTTGTTTTATGATTTTTACATACTTTAAGTTACATAAAATCATCTGAGTCAATGCTAGTTACAAGTTTGTAGATTAAAAGTAATTAAATATGGGACTATATGCAAATTTCAGTTCTCTAAGATGAGTGGAACACAGAGACTGTGAGCGTCAAAAATGTGAAACGTGACAAATATACAAGACACAATCGACCTTAAATAAAAGTAGCTAACAACTGGATTATCCCGCTAGAGCAGCGTTGCCACTCAAGTTCTAGAAATAAACCCAGATGCTCTTCTAAAAAAAAACCAGAAATACCCAGATTATTTTATGCCTCAAATACACGGGATAGACGATGCTTACATAATCTTTTATGTGCATCTTTAGCACAAATAATCTGTGTGCTACCAATTTTTATGTATTTCTTCATTTTTTTTTTTTTTTTAAATTACCAAAAATTCACAATTAAATAAAAATGATTTTAATAACACCCCAATATATGAACTCTTGAAAATGGGATATTTTAACAGTAATATACTTACATTAGTTACATTAACAAAATGTTCCTCAAATTAAATATAAAATGTTAGTTGTAACTTGTTACTGTGGAAAAATGTCACTTGTCAGAGACTCTGCATCAATGTCGACAACTTCTCCTTCGTCAAGATCATATGCATGAATTGACAACGTGGAATCTTGATTGTGAAGTTCCAAAATCTTTGCATATCTCTGCCGACAACGTCCTTCACGCACATCTTCAAGCACGCTTTTACTAGGATTAAACTTATGACAAACTCCGTCTTTGGCAACTGCTTGCTTGGCTAGTATTCGATTGGAAACTGTTTCACACAAAAGCGTGTTGGTTTGTTTAGTTTTAACTAAGTTAACCTTCGAAAACACTCTTTCGACGCATGCTGAGGAGTGAGGTAGTGCCATAAGCGTGCACATGAGGTCAGCCAAAACATCAAATTTCTTCTGGTTATTAGCATCTGTTACTTGTTGCAGTCCCAGCCAGAATGCGGGCGGATCCTCATCCACTAGATGTCCAAGATCTTTTCGGTACGATGCCAGTTCTCGCCATTGATCAGACAGATGATCAAGGCTCTCTTCTGAAACAACTGTTGGGAACTGCGCTGCTAATGGAATGATAGAAGGTTTGTTGATATCAAGAGCTTGCTTTGGATCCAACAGCTGCATTTGCGCCAGAACACTGTTTTGTTCAAGTGGGAACCTGCGTCGTATTTGAGTACAAAGTTCAATCAGGTATGCCAATACATCCTTGCGAAACTGGACTTCTTTATCTCGTAACGGTTGTCGCATTAACTGCGCTTCGCATCGTCCACCCAGCTCAGTGTAATTCAGTTTCTTGTGCACCTGTACATCCGAAGGATCAATGTCGGCAAGAGTGCGATGCTCATGCTGCAATACTTCCTGCCTAATAAACATACTGAGAAGAAAACGATACTCTCTTGTTACACTCGGGTACACTTTGTGAAGACGGAAGTTCTCGGACTGGAATTCCATGTTCATGACGTTAACTTTACCCAGTATGTAGCCGACAAATAGAAGCATGTGCTTCGTGCCAACAGTGTTCATCGTCTGCAGGATTTGCCCTGCACCGTCGACGTTGTCCACTGAAGCTTCGGATTGGAAATACAAGTGCAGAGCATCCCATTGCTCAAGGATCCTCTCAATGACTGCTTCACGGGACAGCCAGCGTGTTTCACACAGCTTCAACAATTTATGTTTCTGGGCCTGAACTACATCTTGTATTAACTGGAACTGGAGATTTCTTTTACTACGACGCGAAAAATAGAAGCAGACATTCTTTATGAAAATTTGTAGCCAAGACGGTAGGTGGTTGCTGGCAGCATTTGCACAAAGTGCAAATGAGTGACAAACACAGCCGAGAACAAAGACATGTGGAGTCTCTTTCTTCAGATGTGCCTGTAAACCACTTGCAGTCCCCATCTTAGTGGCACAGTTGTCTGCAGCAAAACCAATGACGTTACTAAGCGGGATTTCATGCGTGCTCAACAATTTCTTAACAGCTGTAAACATGCCAAGACCAGTCCCATCCTCCACCTCAATGAGGTCTAACAGTGAATCAACTATTTTTGTTTTGTTTTTGTGTCACAGAATCGCACAACGACTGCCAACATCTGGTTCGTAGAAATATCAGTACCCTCATCAACGATTATAGAAAATTTCTGATTTCTGCAAATGTGTATAACTTCAAGCCGCTCAAATGAGCAATACCGTACTGCATCACATAGGCAGCCTTGGTGCGCTTCGGTGACATTTTTTAGCAATTGTGCTGTCTGGAAATATATCTGCTTGCAACATTCAATCAAATGATCAGCTTGCGAAAACGGAGTATTATGTTCTGCCATGAAAGCCGACAACACTATCTCCGCTTTAGCAATTTAGTCTTGGAGACAGGGCTCTTTTGGTTTGATGAAAAACTTAATGTTCAGTTTTGCTTTTGGCTTCGAAGTTTTTCATGTGCTTCTGTGTGCTTTTATGTGTCAATAAAGCTGTTTTGTTGGCATTAGTTAATGTACAGGAACAGACCGTACAAATCGCAGCATAGCGATTACCAGAGTCCGGCTTTATCCAATCCTTCAGTTCGCTGTCTGTTAGCCATTCCGCACAAAAAGCCTGATGATACAATGGCTTCACATTTTTTACGCGGTGGCGTGTGTGTCGTCATGCTGCTACAACTACCAAGCGTACCTTCATCATCGCTCATTTTATAATCTTATAATAACAAAAAAAAAAAAAACAACCAAAATGCTGTTTATCTGCTTAAGTCTAAAATGTAAAAAGAAGACTTTATAACACATCGCAAAAATGACCGAGTAATGCAGATGACAGCCATTAACAGAATAATAGGAAATAGATAGCTGATGTAAACGAGTCAAAAAACAACGTCATTGATGTGGTTAAAAACAAGAATTAAATTTAAGTGGAATAAAAAATATATAGCACATAATGTTTTACATTTAATTATAATATACATATAATGTATAATGCTCAGTGCACAGAATATACATACATTGTAAATGTCAATTGTCAAATATACCCAGATTAATGCAGATTTTGAAAAAAAGTACCCAGATACCCAGACGGAAGCCCAAAAACCTAGTAAGAAATACCCAGCTGTGGCATCACTGCGCTAGAGTATAAAAGTCTGGTCACCCTTATTTAGGATCGAGCTTTCCTTTCACAGGAAGTCCTGAAAAGCAAAACTTCATTTTAAAAAAAGAAAAAAAAAAAAGATTCAGTCTGGAAAATAACTTAAGTGTCGGTGTGGGAACGCGGCAGCACGGCGGAATAAACATTTGGTTACTTTGACAGGCATTAAGTCATTTCCTCGCCTCCGCCTTTTTTTTTTTTTTTTTCATCAACATTAAACGTACTTTGCATTAATATGTCAAGCTTCTCTCTTCTTCCTGTTGCTTTGCAGGATAACTCTTCCGCCTATCTCCTCCCCGATTCCCATTTCTAGATATATCTTTGACCTCATTATTGCTATATCTCTCCGGTCATGAATCTTTTACAGGTAAAGGCTGTCCCATAGCAGATACTGCCGCAGGGGAGTGAAGTGTTAGAGACCACTATACTAGGTCCAGCATCGAGAGGTGGGTGGGGGGGGGGGGGGGGACCAGTTCTGTTCTTGACATGTGCTGCTTCCTTTCCTGACATTATCATAATTTTCTTTTTAAATAGATAAAACTGTAGACCTATGTGTCAAAAACATAATAGTAAATATATGGAAGTTTTTCTATGAAATAATGTCAAGGACAAGCATCTGCTAAGGATCCGCGGAAAAAAATACTGGGGACGAAGTAAGATAGGGCGGGCGGTCAAGATCATGGCAGTGGCGTACTTTAAGCGTTTGGCACTCAGGGCAGATCCTTTCTTCTGCAACCAATCCCCCCCCCCCCCTTTCCCTTCCCCAACACACACCCTCCATAAATAAACACAAGGAAAATATGTTGAACAGTGCCGTACTGTTATAATAGTGTTCGGTGGCACCCCCTCATGGCTGTGACCCGGGGTGGACCGACGCCTCGCACCCCACCCCCTTCGTACGCCACTGGATCATGGGCGTGTTTTTCAGGAAGTTCAAGAGACTTAGACTACACAAAACCCCCTACAGTCCTCTCGTCCTAAGTGAACCCGCCCAGTTTGTGTCACTGGCTTGACATTTAAGAAGCTCGTTAATTACTATCTGGTTTGGGAAGGTCGTTGCTATCACTATTCTAACTTCTCCCCCCTCCCTTTCACAAAATCAAAATACTGATATTGTGTCAACATCCTACCATCATCTCCGCCTCTACACTCCACCAGCAACTGTATAATGACAGCATCAAACTTGCTTGCACTTTTGGTAACATAATTTGTTGTCATATTTCCTGCACTTACTATTCTTATTCCTCTATGTTTCCACTCCCTTCAATCTCTCAATCCCTCTATCTCTCTTTCTCTCTCTCTC
Organism: Oreohelix idahoensis; assembly: GCA_024509875.1. Classification (NCBI taxonomy): domain Eukaryota; kingdom Metazoa; phylum Mollusca; class Gastropoda; order Stylommatophora; family Oreohelicidae; genus Oreohelix; species Oreohelix idahoensis. The sequence goes on from JAMPIV010021060.1 coordinate 61,606, forward strand.
TCTCCCGCTCTCTCTCTCTTACACACACTCTCTCTCTCTCTCTCTCTCTCTCTCTCTCTCTATATATATATATATATATATACAGATAGGTCCCAATTTACGACGGGGTTATGTTCCACCTCCTCAGGGTCGGTAGCTGAAGCGGCGTAAACCGAGGAAGAATTATAATGTATTTAAATAAACCACAAAATTTGAACCACAGGAGTTAATATTAGTGTTTTGTATATGAAATATTGGTGGTTATTGTATAATTATGAGATATATATAATATTTATAGATAAAATATAAGTAATAAAATAAAAATTTAACGTAATACTTCGGTCTTGTAGAGCCATCTTTGGAGTATGAAGTAATGTCACTGTTTGCCTCCACCCAATTAATTGATGTTCTTTGACAGTGGCATAATGGGGCGGCCTTAATGGGATGGACTTGATGGGGGGTTGACCACTTCTACAGGTTCTTAAGCCTTAGAAATGAACTGCAGCAGTGACGTCTGGTGAGTCTTTCACTTTCTCTCTTCTAACATATTGTAGTAGGGCGTCAGTGTTTTAGTAACAGATCTTTCGGTGGAGAAGCTGCTTTCCTAGTAACATAAAGTTTCACAGCCTGTTTGTATTTGTGCCAAAGACGATTAAGTGTTTTTGTGGTGAGGATCCTAATTGGCACAATCTCCTGCTCTTCCTCCTCAGAATTTTGTTTAGCCAGTTGTGCAGCCAGCTCCTCTAAGACTTCCTTTGAAAGAGGCTCATCATGGTGTCGTAAAACTTGTATGTAAACCCACTTCTTAGTTAATACACTATGTCGAGATACAAATTTGCCCCAGCCAATCAACGAACAGTCGCTGAGCCAGAATAAATTACACGAAGGATACGCCAGGAAAAACTTAAGCCTAAAATTTCGGGTCTCGGTCACGGCCATCTTGTCTCCCAATATGGCGGCAGATAGAATAAAATTAGGCATAAGCCCTGTTTTTCGGAAGTCGGCCTGGGTCACGGATTGTACGAAACCGCATATAACCAATAAGCTTGCCACGCCGAGACCCAATCAAAAGCATTCCTTAAGCAGTAAAAGTTACCTCATCTACCTATATATACGGGCGAGTTGTAATCAAACTCACACACACACCAACACGAAGCCAGCTAGACGACATACTGGAGAAGAGAGGGCTGTCAAGATTGATTTATGCTTACCTGCATTGACCGAGAACTCTTGCTTCACTAAAGTCGACTGGCCTGTTTAAAATCTTAGAGGGTAAGTATACTTACTTAGAAACTTGTAGGAAAATAGGCCTACAGCAGATATATACTGTTTGTATTTGTTGTGTGTCATTTATACTACCTATACCTGTATATACGAGTATTTAATATGTATTGTTTCACTATGAATGTATCAGGTTACTGATTGTATCTTGGGGAATTAGGTATAATGATAGTATTTCCTGATATGATTGATGAAGACGAAAACCAACTGAAATTAAACCAAAACAGTCCTTGTTAGGACTCATAAAACTCCAATCTATTGTCTCATATAACTCCAATCTATTGTCTCATATAACTCCAACCTGAAATATAGCCAAACAGTCTTCGTCTTATATAACTCCTATCATCAGAACACAACAATATTGTTAGGATATATGTTACCAGCCAGTATAGCACTTGTCAGAGAGGGCCTGGTATATTATAGGGGGAAGGAATGGTTGTGTCACACCTAGGTGTACATATTATTGGATGTATTCATGTATTGAATTTATATTATTGGATGTATTCATGTATTAAATTTATATTATTGGATGTATTCATGTATTAATTTATCAGAACGAATGTTTTGCAAGTAGACACCTGTCTTGTCTCGCTATTGCTAACTCATACTGAGCCATGTTGTCATTCATCCTACATGCAGACACCTGAGACACGCTCATCTCATATACAATAGAAATAGGTGGGCTTGGCGACAGAAATTAGCCCCTTTTTTACTTGTTACAGGTTTTATTCGTGTATCAAACCTGAGGTCGTATGTCCAGTCAATCCAGCTGCCTGGAACGTCGCAGGAGCACAGTGATTGCACAGGAGCTACATCTTTAGTCCCCTTCAGTCTTGGGTGGGCTAACGAAACGATCATCAGCGGGTGTTGTGTGCAAGAAATTAAGGACAGAACTGTTTCAAGAGGTTAGTACACATTAGTACCATTTCTGTCGGCAATTGTGAGCATTAAACGGTCAAGGACGAAAAACTGAGTTAGCGTAGCAAGAGACAAGAATAACAGCATAGCTGATAAATTTTATATACTTAATTAACAGCACAGCTGATACATTTACTATAATTGAGTAACAGCACAGCTGATATAATTTTTGTTCCTATAAATGGAAGACTTGTAATATATATATATATATATATATATATATATATATATATATATATATATATATATATATATGTGTGTGTGTGTGTGTGTGTGTGTAAATCATATGTAAACTTACAAATCCATTACATTCCATCTTCCAACATCCACTATTCAGCACAAGAGTAAATAGTGTTTATACTTAATAAAGAATAAGGAAATTGTATTTGAACGACTTGTCAATTTTTTATAATTGTTAAGTGAAATCTGTTTCCTTGTTTTAATAACACAGTTAGTTACACAGCGGGGTGGCGAGTTATGACTGTCTCCACTCTACTAATTTTTCGAGATCAGATCATTCACAGCCTTAACTAATTTGTGATACCAGTAGTTCTCTCATACACTTCACCATATTCTGCAGAAATTCTACTTCTGTATTGTCAGTACTATACTGATCATAGAGCCAATAAAAAACCTCACGCTACACTGGGCCTCGTTCCTGGGATATTTCTATATACCTTGAGCCATACTTAGTCTATTCATCTATCTACACTCTATCTTGTGCCACCCATAGATAACAAAAGAAACAAGTTTTTGAAAAAATTCAATAATAGCATTTTTTATTGTTTTCTTAGGAGGAGTACCATTTAGTACTCAGTAAATAAATGATGCTCACAAAAATGCACGAAAATTATTTGTTCATTTAAATTAATTAAGTTTAATTACATTAATTTTGATATAGTAAATTTACATACCCTCTCTAAGTAACGTCATGGCTGACCTAGTGAAGTTCAGGACTGCGGGCACGCAGATGGGTAAGGAATTAAATATAACAGGTGATGCTCTTATTCAATATGTCACAACAGAAGTGGACAAACACATGGATAGAGAGGAAAGAAAGTTGCAAGTAGAAGTGGAGAGAGAAGCCAAAATACTGGAAGCAGAGAAAGAAGCCAAAAGACTGGAAGCTGAGAGAGAAGCCAAAAGACTGGATGCTGAGAGAGAAGCCAACAAATTAGAAGTTGAAGAAAGGAAATTAGCAGCTGAAGTCAAGAAATTGGAGGCTGAAAATGAGGCAAAGAAAATTGACGCTGAGGAAAGGAAATTACAAGCAGAGAGAGACCATCAGTTGAGATTAAAAGAGCTTGAAATTCAGGCAACTACTGGCAATAATGGTGGTAGTTCACCTCACTCTGAGAGTAGCTCCTGCCACAGCACCTCATGTGGGGCCATGAATTTTCATCTGGATCCATTTGTTGAGACAGAAGACGCCATTGAGTCGTACCTGGATAGATACGAAAGACTTGCCACTACCTATGGCTTAGTGAAAGAAAAGTGGAGTCTTAAACTATCTCAGGGATTGAGAGGTGTGGCCTACGATGTATATTTGAAGCTCTCAAGAGATGACCAGGAAGATTATGAAATCCTGAAGCAGGCACTGCTTGTGAGATACGAAAAGAACTCAGAATCGTATAGAAAGAATTTATGAACAGCTAAACTTCTTCAAGGAGAAAACTATCACCAATTCTCTGCTAGATTGGAAACCTATTTGGAAAAATGGAGTAGTTTAGGAAAGTGTCAGAATCTGAAAGAAATGATAATGATGGAGCAAGTGAAAGAGTCCACGCCTCAAGAAATGAGGAAGTTTATCATGGAACAAGGAGCAGAGAGATTGGAAGATATTGTAACTGTTGCTGAGAGATATCATGCAGCTCAGGCACAATTATTAGGAAATAAGAAGAAGCAGGATGAAAACTTCCAATCATCACAAAACTATACCAAATATGAACAAAAGGACCATACCACAAGGAACAAACAAAGATTTGACCAAAAGGACAAATACCCTCTAAGATCGGATAAGACACCTTACCGGAAAGGAAAGAAAGTGGTGTACAACTTGTCTATTGAGTAACCACAATACTGCAGACTGCAGAAGGAACAACCCTCCTTATCTCGCTGCGTGTCTTACAACAGGGAACAAGGGAAGGAAGGAACTGGCAGTTAGTCAGAATGACCTCCGTCATCCCCCTGTCTGTGAGGAAGTGACATGTAATGGCACTAAAATTCAGTGCTTATATGATTCCGGATTGGAATTCGACTCAGTCGTGAGTGCAACCCTATGCACCCTGATCAACTTACCACAGAAACAGTGGACATACAAGGGGCAATGCAGGGAACCGGCACCATGACACTTCCCATAGCAAGGATCAACGTGAGAACTCGCTATGTGGAAGGAGTGATCCGAGCAGCAGTGAGTGATGATCCTATATACCCGCTGGTAATAGGATGTAAATGTCTTTTTGGGTGACCCAATAAAACCTGTTGTCATGGCAGCAAACCATACCAGGTCGAGCACCAGAAAGGAGGCGGGGATCCAATAAACATTCATCGTATAAAGGTGAAACAGGCTCAAACAGCGGACAGCACATTGAAGCCTTGTTTCGGCAAACTGTCAAAGGTCCATAACCCTCCCGAGAAAAGAGACTACTATATGGAAAATGGCCTACTCTAGAGACAAGCTGAAAAAGGACCTAAAAGGCATGGACAGCTGGTAGTGCCAAAATTCTACAGGGAGGAAATTATGGAGCAAGAGCACGCTACATCAGGCAGTGGTCACAGAGGAAAAGGGGTCACTGGTCAAAATATAGCATTGCGATATTACTGGCCAGGAATAATTGAAGACATAAGTTGGTATATGAAATCCTGTTCAGAATGTAACCAGGTAACCTCATTCAGAAGCGTAGACCAGTTACAGGACCTAGGGAAGCATTGTTGCGGACGTAGGCCCACCAAGAAAACACACAAGAGGAAACAACAGGTAGATGCAGTGATAAAGAAAAAACAAAATCACAACAAGTCTACTGTTACATTAGTAACCATGGCAACTCTCCGCATTGTACAGAGAGGGGACGAGAGACATCCCACCCCGACTAGATATTTGTCGGAACACCATGGCCTGGATCATTTGGAAAATTTGGTTAGTCAGCAACCAGTATTAAAAAAGCTGCAGAAACAAACCCGAACCATAGGAGGTAAGAACCAGGGCTGTACCAAACAATTGATGGAGACAAGCCCCCACTTCGGTATACTGCCCCTTACAATAGAAATAGGTGTGGGTCCGGCAACGTTGTTGTATTGCCGTCCCCATACACGGTCCACTGGAAGCATTGTTGCGGACATGGACTGAACAATAGCAAGCACAAACACTCAAGGATGAGATTGACTATCTCTTAAAAGAGAAAATTATTTCAAAGTCTGAATCTCCCCACAGCTCAAGTGTGGTGCTATTAAGAAAGCCTAATGGTGAACACAGGTTATGTATTGACTACAAGAAGCTAAATGCGATCACAGAATCTCAGGTGGACCCATTACCTGACACCAACCAGCTGTTCTCTACACTGAGTAAGGCTAGGTATTTATCGAAGGTAGATCTAAGCAAGGGATACTACCAAATACCAGTGAAACCAGAAGTTAGGAAAATGCTGGCATTTAGTACATCAGACGGACACTACGAGTTTAATGTACTACCCTTTGGACTGAAAAATGCTCCAAGTATATTTTCAAGAATGATGAGGAAATTGTTGGAACCTCTACAAAATTCCCATATCACTAACTTTATGGAAGACATTCTTGTTGCTACAAACACATTTGAAGAGCATATAGTAGCGCTCTCCATGTTGTTTGACAGACTGAGAGAAACTGGATTGACTGCACGTCCAACCAAGTGCTATATCGGTTGTAAAGAGTTGGAATTCCTAGGTCACACTATTTCTACAGGTCATATGTCTCCTGGCCCAAAGAATATAGAGAAGTTAAAAAAGGCACCCAGACCTCAAACGAAGAAAGATGTGAGAACATTTGTGTCATTATGTGGGTTCTATCAGAAGTACATACCCCACTTTAACTCTCTGTGTGCACCATTAACTAACTTAACGAAGAAAGGACAGCCTGACAAAATCCAATGGAATGCTGATTGTGAAAAAGCTTACACAGAGCTAAAAGCAAAACTCACCAGCAAATCCATCCTTACGCTACCCGATATCACACAGGAATTAGTATTAAGGACGGACGCAAGCAGTATAGGTATTGGAGCAACTCTCTTGCAGCAATCAAAAGTCCAGTCGGAGGAACTTTTACACGTCGCCTACGGTAGTAGGAAGCTTAATGCAGCTGAGTTGAATTACTCGATAAAAGAGAAAGAATGTTTGGCTCTAATTTGGTCCATCGACAAATTTTAACCTTACCTGTATGGGACACACTTCATTGTCCAAAGCGATCACCAGCCTTTAACATTCTTGGCAGCATCTAGAAAGTTAAATTCGAGATTGTTAAGGTGGAGTCTGCTTTGGCGACTTATTCCTTTACAGCGAATTACATTCCGGGAAGAGACAATGTAGGAGCTGATTTTTTAAGTCGACACCCTATTACTCAGGAAGTACAGACGAGCAACGATTAACTACATCAGGTATTTACACATCAGCTATGACATGTCACAGCTATGAAAGGATGGGGCTATGTCGTAAAACGTGTGTGTAAACCCACTTCTTAGTTAATACACTATGTCGGGATACAAATTTGCCCCAGCCAATCAACGAACAGTCGCTGAGCCAGAATAAATTACACGAAGGATACGCCAGGAAAAACTTAAGCCTTAAATTTTGGGTATCGGTCACGGCCATCTTGTCTCCCGATATGACGGCAGATAGAATAAAAGTAGGCATAAGCCCTGTTTTTCGGAAGTCGGCCTGGGTCACGGATTGTACGAAACCGCATATAACCAATAAGCTTGCCACGCCGAGACCCAATCAAAAGCATTCCTTAAGCAGTAAAAGTTACCTCATCTACCTATATATACGAGTTGTATTCAAACTCACACACACACACCAACTCGAAGCCAGCTAGACGACATACTGGAGAAGAGAGGGCTTTCAAGATTGATTTATGCTTACCTGCAGTGACCGGGAACTCTTGCTTCACTAAAGTCGACTGGCCTGTTTAAAATCTTAGAGGGTAAGTATACTTACTTAGAAACTTGTAGGAAAATAGGCCTACAGCAGAAATATACTGTTTGTATTTGTTGTGTGTCATTTATACTACCTATACCTGTATATACGAGTATTTAATATGTATTGTTTCACTATGAATGTATCAGGTTACTGATTGTATCTTGGGGAATTAGGTATAATGATTGTATTTCCTGATATGATTGATGAAAACGAAAACCAACTGAAATATAACCAAAACAGTCCTTGTTAGGACTCATAAAAACTCCAATCTATTGTCTCATATAACTCCAATCTATTGTCTCATATAAAACCAACTGAAATATAACCAAAACAGTCTTTGTTAGGACTCATAAAACTCCAATCTTATGTCTCATATAAATCCAACCTGAAATATAACCAAACAGTCCTCGTCTCATATAGCTCCTATCAACAGAACACAACAATATTGTTAGGATATATGTTACCAGCCAGTATAGCATTGTCAGAGAGGGCTGGTATATTATAGGGGGAAGGAAATGGTTGTTTCACAGCTAGGTGTACATATTATTGGATGTATTCATGTATTGAATTTATATTATTGGATGTATTCATGTATTGAATTTATATTATTGGATGTATTCATGTATTAATTTACCAGAAATATTGTTTTGCAAGTAGACACCTGTCTTGTTTCGCTGTTGCTAACTCATACTCAGCCATGTTGTCATTCATCTTACATGCAGACACCTGAGACACGCTCATCTCATATACCAGAGCTTTTCAAACTTTTTTGTTCCGCGGTTCCCTTGACCTGTGCATAAATCACCGCGGCTCCTCTCTATACTACGAAGATCTATAGTTATTGGTGGACCTTGGCTCATAATATCGAGCCCAACACTTTTCCCAAGCCACCGCGACGCCCTTAGCGAGGGCCGCGACGTCCCTGGGAGCCGCGACGCACAGTTTGAAACTTCTGTCACATACAATAGAAAATAGGTGGGCTTGAGGACAGAATTAGCCCCTATTTTTACTGGTGACAGGTTTTATTCGTGTCATCAAACCTGAGGTCGTATGTCCAGTCAATCCAGCTGCCTGGAACGTCGCAGGAGCACAGTGATTGCACAGGAGCTACATCTTTAGTCCCCCTCAGTCTTGGGTGGGCTAACGAAACGATCATCAGCGGGTGTTGTGTGCAAGAAATTAAGGACAGAACTGTTTCAAGAAATGAGTACACATTAGTACCATTTCTGTCGGCAATTGTGAGCATTAAACGGTCAAGGACGAAAAACTGAGTTAGCGTAGCAAGAGACAAGAATAACAGCATAGCTGATAAATTTTATATACTTAATTAACAGCACAGCTGATACATTTACTATAATTGAGTAACAGCACAGCTGAATATAATTTTGTTCCTATAAATGGAAGACTTGTTATATATATATATATATAATATAATATATATATATATATATATATATATATAAATATATATATATATATATATATATATATATAAATATATATATATAATATAACGAGGCGTGTTCAAATGAAACCCGACCGTGCTGCGCCAAGTGGACATTCTTAGGAGGAGCATGATGACGTCACATCTGACATAATAAGCACATACGAATGTACAAGTGTGTAAGTCTTCATTCTCCTAATATTCATTGGTTGTGGGTGCAGACCGTTTAAAATAATGGCCGGTGTGAATAAGGAATCCGTCCAAGGTCGATGAGCGAGCGGTGATTCAGTTCCTAACAGCCGAAGGATGTCGACCAGTCGACATTCATCGCCGAATGAAAGCAGTGTATGGTTACAAAAGTGTGTCTAAGACTACAGTGAAAACTGAGAACGAATGTTTCGAGAAGGACGTCAGTTAACAAACGATCTTCCGCGGCCAGGTCAGGTGCATATTGTGCGACAGAAAAAGCCATCGCCGAGATTGATGCAGCAATACGGGTGGACCGTCGTCGGAGCTTACGTTCGCTAGCAGAGGAATTCGCTGTGTCTCTTGGGACAGTTCAAATGGTGGTTAGGAAGAAACTGAAGTATCGAAAGGTGTGTTCACAATGGGTCCCACGGATGCTGACCGATCACAACAAGGAAGAACGCATGGGGTGGAGTTTGAACCACCTGCTGCGTTACGAAGAGGAGGGTGATGCATTTCTGTTGCGCATAGTGGCAGGCGATGAGTCGTGGTGCCTCCACATGGAGCCGTGCAGCAAATCAGCGAGCATGCAATGGAAACATCCCGGATCACCAAAACCCAAAAAATTCAAGTAACAGATTTCCGCCGGTAAGGTTATGCTGACCGCATTTTTTGACCATGAAGGGCTTCTATTGGTAGACTTTAAAGAGCCTGGCGTGAACATCAATGCCATCCGCTACAAAGACACACTAGACAACCTTGCATACAGCCATCAAGAATAAACGACCCGGCATGCTTTCGCGTGGTGTGATTCTGTTGCACGACAGTGCTCGTCCACATGTTGCAAACATTGTGCAGGAAGCGTTAGCAAGGAAAAGGTGGGAAGTTCTGCCACACCCAGCCTACAGCCCCGATCTGTCACCATGTGACTTTCATTTGTTTGGACCCTTAAAAAATCTCTAAAGGGACAACGATTCGACTCCGATGCAGACGTCAGGGCCGCGGTGACCAAACGGTTCAATAAGCAACCAAAGTCATTTTTCTCGGACGGCATCCGCCGTCTACCCAAGCAGTGGGATGCGTGTCTGAATGCCTATGGTGACTATTTCTAAAGAACCCCAGTGAGTACTTGCTTCATAACAATTGCTGTATTTAATTCTACTACTCCTGCTGATGTACCTTACATATATTTGTTATAAAGCCACTGGGACGGGTTTATTTGAACACACCTCGTATATATATATAGGTGTGTGTGTGTGTGTGCGCGCGCGAGCGTGCATGCGTGCGTGAGTGCTTGCGTGCGTGCGTGCGTGCGTGCGTGCGTGCGTGCGTGCGTGTGTGTGTGTGTGTGTGTGTGTGTGTGTGTGTGTGTGTGTGTGTGTGTGTGTGTGTGTGTGTGTGTGTGTGTGTGTGTGTGTGTGTGTGTGTGTGTGTGTGTGTGTAAATCATTTGTAAACTTACAAATCCATTACATTCCATCTTCCAACATCCACCTTTCAGCACAAGAGTAGATAGTGTATATACAAAATAAATAATAAGGAAATTGTATTTGAACGACTTGACAATTTTATAATTGTTAAGTAAAATCTGTTTCCTTGTTTTAATAACACAGTTAGTTACACAGCGGGGTGGCGAGTTATGACTGTCTCCACTCTACTAATTTTTCGAGATCAGATCATTCACAGCCGTAACTAATTTGTGATACCAGTAGTTCTCTCATACACTGGGACTTCACCATATTCTGCAGATATTCTACTTCTGTATTGTCAGTACTATACTGATCTTAAAGCCAATAAAAACCTCACGCCACAGCACTAAAGACATCATACTCAATATTAGAGCGTCCGATTTTTTTTGGCCATATTATTTTAAGAGGATGTTAATGTGAAACGGCGTATAATAAAGCGTCGGGGCCGACCTATATATATATATATGCTCAGTCTACCTCAGCAAATGTCGAAGAGTATGAATGCTAATTGTACCTGTAGCACGCTGGTTGTACATACGACGGATGCGTCCTCTCTCACGTCCATTTCTGCTAGTCCCATGTTTGATGCCAAACTCCAACAGCCTCAGCCTTGTTGATTCATCCAATGCAGTGTCATTATCTATCAGGCGATCATTAATTGCTCTTAGTATCTCTCCCTTATCGATGCCCAGTGTCCCCACTATGGGTGCTCTCGAGGCCAGTCTGTCAGCCCTCTCATTGCCCCGTACCCCCGCATGACCAGGACAGTAGATCCACACGAGTTCTTCAAGACTTTATTGGTGTTTTCCATTTCTGTCGCAGCCATCCGTTCTGAACTTTCCGAAGCATGGCTTGAGAGTCTGACAATATAACTGTCCTGGTTGATGGAGTTTCAGACAGCCACCTCAGTGCTGCAGTAACTGCTTCTACCTCCTTTCTCATGATGGAAGTTGTTTTATAATTGTAGAATGGTATAAAAAAAACCCATGTTCTCCATTTCGCTCACTCTTCTTTTCCTTTTTAATCCCAGCCATTGTTTTCCCTTGGAGTCACCACTACAGCTATACCACTACAGCTATACCACTACTTCAAGAAAATGGTCTCTTCTTTTGACATGTTTTCTTTCTATACACTCCGTGCTTTGTTTTTTTTTTTAAATCTCTTGGTTATAAATATTTTCCCTCTTTTCTTCCTTCTTTACTGCAAGTTTATGTTTCTGTACCACATTTTTTTCATGTTCGTCTATCTTTGTATTCTCCATGCGTCATCCCTGTCGTGAGACATTCTAAATCCACATATCTAAATTAGAAAGTAAATGTAAAGCCTAACGAATTAATTCAATCAAAGGAAAGAAGAATGGTAAAAGAACAGTGCGGTCACAATAGCGTACGCCTGTGTTATAGAACGTCATACTAGCTAAACAAGAAATCCCCTTTTTCTACTTCGTCTGCATAATTGTAACGCTTTCACGTTTGCTAGTAAAGCCTACTGCATCAAATACACCCGTTTCTAAAAATAAAACTAGTACTATATTTCTTGTACGACCTTGAGAGAGACACTGCGTAATGACCTAGATTTAATATTCCATTAATGTCACTATGCACTACGTAAACTAAAAGACAGACGGGCTTAGAAGAGAGAGAGAGAGAGATGCACAGAGGAACGCATGCAATACTACCACGTCTCGCGATATAAAATTAATGCCACCCCACGCGAAAGGCATGCAGGCTTGATTTTTTTTTCAAATAAACAGTGACAAAAAACACTACCAATACGAGGTAAGGTTTTAAAAAACATGGTTAATGCTTATTAGGAAACATGACACAATACTGTTTTACGTCTGAAATCCTGACATTAGCCTGACAGTACAGAAGACACCCCATCGTATAGAAGTGAACGGGTGGTAGAAGAAAATACATATTTTGAACGCAGCCACTTAGCTCCATTAAACTTATATATTTGGGTGCCTTAGGACTTGCTGACAAAGAATATGTTAGGTGTTAAGCAAATAGTCAAATAATTAACAAATTATAGCCAAAATACTATAGTGGTGTTGTCTGACAACACAGGATCATATTTGCTCATAATGGCGTGTTTGGACACTGCTTTAGAGGAAATGAGGCCACCACGTTAAATCCGATTTGATTGGCTAGAATAATATGTAAGGCGAAACATGATTAGTCGATGGCAAATACTATTTTTGGTTGTTAATGGCAACGATAGGAAGGGTACTTTTTTTCAAAAGCTTTTGTAAACATGGTCTCATTGGCTAGACCATTTAATATAGTCAATTAGGAGCGTCTGTTCAGTGCCACTTTTTGAAATAAACTTTATAGAAGCAAGTGCGTTGAGAACCAGTTCATATTTTTCTAATAAAAGCCTGGGACAGAGGCAGATCGGAATTGTGCCATAACTCATCGCCAGTCAACGTATTTGTTTAATATTTCCTTGAATTGTGGTAAGCCAGACATATTTGATATCTTTTTGATGAAAATTGAATGTGAATTGATAAATTTATGTCTGTATGTGTGTGGTTCAGTAACAAACATGAGGCAAAGCCTAGATATTGCTCTATCATGAAAAAAAACTTGTCGGAGAGGAGTATAACTGCATGGGATTGCCAAATAGTACTATGACACCTATCTTATTGAATAGAAGGAAATAATGCTGGAATTGCAGAGGCGTTGTAACCATTAGGGAGAGGAATACTGGTGTATATTGTTTCATGAGAAGCTAGCAGTTGGCCTACCGCGCTGAACTCGGTGTTTGTTATGTATTGTGCTTCAGTGTGGAAATAGATTATAAATTAGTTCTGAAGTAGGAGGTACAACCTTCTTGTTTCAGGGACCGTGGTACTAAAGTATTAAAGCAGCACCTGGTCTGAGTTTTGCTGAATCCAGAGGCTGGTAGCATACTCCTTGGTCAAGATATCGACCAGTGTTGTTTCTCAAGAAAACGGTGAAGCAAGCGAGCAGTGGAGACTGTTTCCTGCCGCCCACACAGAAGTTAAGATTTCGTTGGCCAGAGCAGCTCAATCTTGTGTATACCCCCCTCTAAAAGTGACTTTACATTAAATCAAGAGGGACATTTATTTGTTTCAAATAAAAAGAAACTGTGAACCTTTCCAATATTATTTCCACCAGAAACAAACACTTGAAGTCATGATGACAAACAACAACCTAGCTTGAAAAGCCAGTATTACCTCATAGTACTACATCACAACTTACACACATATTGTAATAATAATATATGTCAATACAAAGATCCTATCTATAAATTGTGTACATACAACTTGTGATTACATTTGATTGTGATTCCTGGTTCACTTTGTAGTTGAATCAGGATATCTATTATTGAAAGGAATTAATACATATTTTAAAAGTTACACTTGACTTATTAAGATAGTCTTATAGAGTGTTCTATGTATGTGAGTGTCACAGTGTTGTAAAGTATTGTGGATTAAATTAAATTGTTTATCTGTCTGTTGGTTGTTGTGAACATACACTTCATCACTATCATAACCCTAGACATTCAACGTAGTCATCACAATATTCCAGAATAAGTCTGACTGAGGTCTAAATGTGGTAGCAAAGTAAGGTCATCTGTAATACACCACACTTATTAGATACAGATACCTTCACAGCTGATCTCAGTCAGTACACTAAGTCCCCTATAAATATTTATATCATCCCACTTTACCACATATATTGGGGTCCTGTCCGGGATTTTGAATCTTCTCCTATTATATATATTGGGGGTAATTCACTTCAGGGAATAATAAAAATTTAAAAGGTATCCTTGGGTGAAAAAATAAATAAGGTTGAGCTCTCAGTGCTTGTGGTTGTCCTTAGATAATTAGTTAAAGATTGACTTGTTTAGGTTAGACATTGTATAAATTTGCCTGTTAGACAATGGCCGACCTGGCAAAATTTCGATCTGCTGCTGTGCAGGCTGCTAAAGAGTTAGGAATGGACGGGCAAGTTATGATTGCTTATGTCACTACTGAATGTGACAAATTTATTGAACGCGAAGAAAAAAGATTAGAAAAAGAAGCTGAAAGAAAGTTAGAGGCTGAAAAAGAAATTAAGAGGTTGCAGATTGAGGCTGACAAGGAGGCTAGGGCATTAGAGGCTGAGGCTAAGAAGTTACAATTGGAGGCTGAGGCTAAGAAGTTACAATTGGAGGCTGAGGCTAAGAATGTCCAATTGGAGGCCGAAAGAGAAGAACGGAGACAGGCTGCAGAAAGGGAAGCAGAAGATAAGAGATTACAAAGGGAGCACGAGTTACGACTAAGGGAGTTGGAATTTCAAGGCCATGCTCCTGAAAATGGTGCCAGTCCCTTTACCTCTGATGCCACTGCTAGTCAGGGAGCCTCAACCTCAGCTATGAACTTTCATTTAGATCATTTTGTTGAGAAAGAAGATGATATCGAGAGCTATCTAAATAGATATGAACTATTAGCTACCACGTATGGGTTAGAGAGAGAAAGGTGGAGCTTAAAGTTATCACAAGGGCTTCGTGGTACAGCTTATGAAGTTTTTGCCAAAATGAGCAGAGATGATCAAGAAAATTATGACATGCTAAAGCAGGCTCTTTTGTTAAGATATGAAAAGAATGGAGAATTTTATAGAAAAAAATTTAGGAATGCTAAACTACTGTCAGGTGAAACATATCACCAGTTCTCTGCACGGTTAGAGACATACTTGGAGAAATGGACTTCTCTGGGGAAAACCCAAGATCTTAAGGAAATGATCCTTATAGAACAACTAAGAGAGTCCATGGCTCCAGACCTGAGAAAGTTTCTCATGGAACAAGGTGCAGAGAGGCTGGGTGAGTTACTAAATGTCGCTGAAAGGTATCAGGCAGCTCAGGCAGAGGTAACAGGTAATAAAAAGAAACAGGTAGATAATTTTAAGGCACCACAGAACTTTAATAAATTTGATCCTAGAGATCAGAACAAAGGTAAGCACCAGTTTGATAGGCCACGGTATGACAATAAAAATAAAACCCCACAATTCGATGAAAGGAAATATGATGAAAGAAAATCTTTCAACCAAGGAAGGAAGTGGTGTACAAAGTGTAAGATGAACAATCATACCACTGAAAATTGTAGGAATAAAACTCCTCGTTTTGCTGCTATGAAATCTGGGAAGAAGGGAACAAAGGTCAAACCTGAGGAACTACAGGAACCGTACCACCCCCCAGTGTGTGAAGATGTAATCTGTAATGGTGTCACCATAAGGTGTTTATATGATACAGGTTTAGATTATGATTCAGTTGTGAGTTCTCACCTGGTGCAAGCAGATCAATACACCACAGAAACAGTGGAAATTCAAGCTGCAACCAAGGAAGTAGCGACCATGACACTCCCTATCGCTAAGATACATGTAAAAACGCGATATGTGGAGGGACTAATCAAAGCAGCAGTGATAAATGAACCAATCTACCCTCTGATATTGGGGTGTAGATATGTCTTCTTGGGGAATCCCAAGAGACCTGTGATATTGGCAACGGTGCAGACCAGATCACAGTCCAAAAAGGAGGAGGAAAATCCAATAAATACTCATCCAGATGAGATGAGGAAGGCACAGGCGGAGGACAAAACACTCAAGCCGTGTTTCAAGAAGTTGCCCAAATCTCATACACCTCCAGGCAAGGGAGAATTTTATATGAAGAACAAGCTGATTTATAGGAAGGCTGGATCTGAATCCAATGGTCACGGACAGCTGGTCCTTCCCACTTCATATAGGACTAAAGTGTTGGAACTAGGGCATGCGATTCCCTTCAGTGGTCATATGGGGATCAGCGCAACAGGACAGCGTATAGCTTGTCACTATTTCTGGCCAGGGATAACTGAAGATATCAAACGATATGTAAAATCCTGTCCAGAGTGCCAACGAGTAGCACCTAAGCATTGGACTGCACCAGCAACTCTAGGGGAAATGCCCATAGTGGGAACACCCTTTGAGAGAGTTGCCGTGGACCTTGTGGGACCTCTCACTCGAACCAAGAGGAGGAACAGCTACATTCTGACTCTGGTGGACACTTGTTCTATGTGGGGAGAGGCGGTAGCCCTGTCATCCATTGACTCTAAACATGTGGCAGAGGCATTACTCACAATTTTCACAAGGTTAGGCTTTCCCAATCAAATCTTGACTGATAATGGCTCTCAGTTCAAGGGGAAACTAACAGAAGAAGTTTTCAGGATCTTCCAGGCCAAACACTTCCATTGTAGTGTGTACCATCCCCAAGGGAACGGCCAAGTGGAAAGATTTAATGGCACGTTGATGTCGATCCTGAGAAAGTTGGCACACGAAAAACCAGATACATGGGACCAGTACCTTCACGCCGCCCTCTTTGCTTATCGGGAGGTACCCCATAGTTCAACCGGTATGGCCCCGGCAACATTATTATTTGGAAGGCCAATAAAAGGTCCAATCAAAGCTCTGTTAAGAACGTGGACTGATGAAAAGGCAGAGGAAAATATTACATCCTCATACCAATATGTGAATGAGCTGACCACTCGATTAAAAACTGGCTAAAAACTTGCCAATGAAAATTTGAGACAAGCCAGAAAAAACATGCTGCCTATTACAACAGGAAAACTAAAGACAGAGATTTGGCTGTGGGAGAGAAGGTACTGCTTCTTCTACCCGGTAGTCAGAATAAGTTACAAATTGGATGGCAAGGTCCATATACAGTTCTAGAGAAGGTGTCTAGAACAAATTATAAGATAGATAAGAAGGGGAAAGAAAAAATCTATCATGTGAATCTCCTGAAGAAATATTTGGAAAGAGAAAATCAGGAAGAGACACACTTGTTGACCTTGTCCATTGCAATGGAGATGAAAAAGGAACCACTTTCATCATTTGAATATCCATTACATCCCTGTGAGACAGCGGCACAGGTGAAAATCAGTACACATTTAACGAAAAATCAGAAGGAGAGAGTGCAACAGGTTCTAGATGATCATACAGAGGTGTTAACGGACCGACAGCGGCATACAAACTTATTGGAATATGATATGAAACTGATAGACCCCACACCTGTCTGTATGAAAGCCTATTCGATTCCTTTTGCTAAGGAGAAAGCCTTGAAGGAAGAGATAGACTATTTGTTGAAGGAGGGAATAATTTCACACAGTGAATCTTCGTATAGTTCCAGTGTGGTACTCTTAAGGAAACCCTCTGGAGAACATAGACTCTGTATAGATTACAGGAGACTGAATGCTATCACAGAAGGTCAGGTGGATCCATTGCCGGATACAAATCAGTTGTTTGCCAGGCTAAATAAAGCTAAATATTTCTCAAAAGTGGATCTGAGTAAAGGATACTATCAGATTCCAGTAAAGCCTGAGGTTAGACCGTACCTAGCTTTTAGTACCTCAGAGGGACACTATGAGTTTAACAGATTGCCATTTGGATTGAAGAATGCGCCTAGTGTCTTCTCTAGAATGATGAGAAAATTGTTGGATCCTCTGAATAATCCATGCATCACAAATTTCATGGATGATATCCTTATAGCAACAGAAACATTTGAGGAACACATTGACTCTCTGAACATGCTGTTTAATCGACTTAGAGAAGCGAATTTGACAGCCCGACCAACCAAATGTTGCGTTGGATGTAAAGAATTAGAATTCTTGGGACACACAGTCCATCAGGGAAACATGACCCCTGACCCCAAGAATTTAGAGAAACTAAAGAAAGCCCCGAGACCACAAACCAAGAAAGACGTGAGATCCTTTGTCTCATTATGTGGTTTCTACCAAAAGTATATCAAAAACTTTAATTCCATATGTGCACCGTTAACTGATTTGACACGCAAAGGAAATCCAGATCGAATTACATGGACAGCACAATGTGAATTGGCATACCAGGAATTGAAGGAAAAGCTCACAAGCAAACCTATTTTGAAATTACCTGACTTAAGTCAAGAATTCATTGTGAGAACGGATGCAAGTAATATCGGGTTGGGCGCGACCCTGTTACAGAAATCAGATGCACTGAATGGGGAATTAACCCCAGTGGCATATGCTAGCAGAAAGTTGAATAAAGCTGAAACCAATTATTCAACTAGCGAAAAAGAATGTCTGGCAGTAATATGGGCGATCAAGAAATTCAATATTTATCTGTATGGGAAGGCATTCAAGTTGCAAACGGATCACAAACCCTTGTCGTTTCTAGCGCAGGCTAGGCATGAAAATTCGAGGTTACTCAGATGGTCCTTACTTTTGCAGCCATTCCAGTTCAGCATAGAGTATATTTCTGGAAAAACTAACCTGGGTGCGGATTTTCTAAGCCGCCATCCGTGTGATGAGAATCACCGTAAGCACCAGGAATAATATTTAATTTCTCTATGTGTATATAGAATTATAGACTGACATATAACGTCTGTTTTAAGTGGGGAGAATTTGTCGTGAGACATTCTAAATCCACATATCTAAATTAGAAAGTAAATGTAAAGCCTAACGAATTAATTCAATCAAAGGAAAGAAGAATGGTAAAAGAACAGTGCGGTCACAATAGCGTACGCCTGTGTTATAGAACGTCATACTAGCTAAACAAGAAATCCCCTTTTTCTACTTCGTCTGCATAATTGTAACGCTTTCACGTTTGCTAGTAAAGCCTACTGCATCAAATACACCCGTTTCTAAAAATAAAACTAGTACTATATTTCTTGTACGACCTTGAGAGAGACACTGCGTAATGACCTAGATTTAATATTCCATTAATGTCACTATGCACTACGTAAACTAAAAGACAGACGGGCTTAGAAGAGAGAGAGAGAGAGAGAGAGAGAGAGAGAGAGAGAGAGAGAGAGATGTACGGAGGAACGCATGCAATACTACCACGTCTCGCGATATAAAATTAATGCCACCCCACGCGAAAGGCATGCAGGCTTGATTTTTTTTTCAAATAAACAGTGACAAAAAACACTACCAATACGAGGTAAGGTTTTAAAAAACATGGTTAATGCTTATTAGGAAACATGACACAATACTGTTTTACGTCTGAAATCCTGACATTAGCCTGACAGTACAGAAGACACCCCATCGTATAGAAGTGAGCGGATGGCAGAAGAAAATACATATTTTGAACGCAGCCACTTAGCTCCATTAAACTTATATATTTGGGTGCCTTAGGACTTGCTGACAAAGAATATGTTAGGTGTTAAGCAAATAGTCAAATAATTAACAAATTATAGCCAAAATACCATAGTGGTGTTGTCTGACAACACAGGATCATATTTGCTCATAATGGCGTGTTTGGACACTGCTTTAGAGGAAATGAGGCCACCACGTTAAATCCGATTTGATTGGCTAGAATAATATGTAAGGCGAAACATGATTAGTCGATGGCAAATACTATTTTTGGTTGTTAATGGCAACGATAGCAAGGGTACTTTTTTTCAAAAGCTTTTGTAAACATGGTCTCATTGGCTAGACCATTTAATATAGTCAATTAGGAGCGTCTGTTCAGTGCCACTTTTTGAAATAAACTTTATAGAAGCAAGTGCGTTGAGAACCAGTTCATATTTTTCTAATAAAAGCCTGGGACAGAGGCAGATTGGAATTGTGCCATAACCCATCGCCAGTCAACGTATTTGTTTAATATTTCCTTGAATTGTGGTAAGCTAGACATATTTGATATCTTTTTGATGAAAATTGAATGTGAATTGATAAATTTATGTCTGTATGTGTGTGGTTCAGTAACAAACATGAGGCAAAGCCTAGATATTGCTCTATCATGAAAAAAAAACTTGTCGGAGAGGAGTATAACTGCATGGGATTGCCAAATAGTACTATGACACCTATCTTATTGAATAGAAGGAAATAATGCTGGAATTGCAGAGGCGTTGTAACCATTAGGGAGAGGAATACTGGTGTATATTGTTTCATGAGAAGCTAGCAGTTGGCCTACCGCGCTGAACTCGGTGTTTGTTATGTATTGTGCTTCAGTGTGGAAATAGATTATAAATTAGTTCTGAAGTAGGAGGTACAACCTTCTTGTTTCAGGGACCGTGGTACTAAAGTATTAAAGCAGCACCTGGTCTGAGTTGTGCTGAATCCAGAGGCTGGTAGCATACTCCTTGGTCAAGATATCGACCAGTGTTGTTTCTCAAGAAAACGGTGAAGCAAGCGAGCAGTGGAGACTGTTTCCTGCCGCCCACACAGAAGTTAAGATTTCGTTGGCCAGAGCAGCTCAATCTTGTGTATACCCCCCTCTAAAAGTGACTTTACATTAAATCAAGAGGGACATTTATTTGTTTCAAATAAAAAGAAACTGTGAACCTTTCCAATATTATTTCCACCAGAAACAAACACTTGAAGTCATGATGACAAACAACAACCTAGCTTGAAAAGCCAGTATTATCTCATAGTACTACATCACTACTTACACACATATTGTAATAATAATATATGTCAATACAAAGATCCTATCTATAAATTGTGTACATGCAACTTGTGATTTCATTTGATTGTGATTCCTGGTTCACTTTGTAGTTGAATCAGGATATCTATTATTGAAAGGAATTAATACATATTTTAAAAGTTACACTTGACTTATTAAGATAGTCTTATAGAGTGTTCTATGTATGTGAGTGTCACAGTGTTGTAAAGTATTGTGGATTAAATTAAATTGTTTATCTGTCTGTTGGTTGTTGTAAACATACACTTCATCACTATCATAACCCTAGACATTCAACGTAGTCATCACAATATTCCAGAATAAGTCTGACTGAGGTCTAAATGTGGTAGCAAAGTAAGGTCATCTGTAATACACCACACTTATTAGATACAGATACCTTCACAGCTGATCTCAGTCAGTACACTAAGTCCCTATAAATATTTATATCATCCCACTTTACCACAATCCCCTTTCTCTGTAAACCAGTGTTTCTTAACCTTTTAAATGTCCCGCACCCCTTTACATCACTTTAGGAAGCCTCGCACCCCTTTACAGAACTTTAGGAAGTCTCACGCCTCTTTACAGCACTTTAAGAAGCCTCGCACTCCTTTACAGCACCTTAAGAAGCCTCGCACCCCTGTACAACACTTTAAGAAGCCTCGCATCCATTTATAGTACTTTAAGAAGCCTCGCACCCCTTTAAAGAACTTTAAGAAGCCTCGCACCCCTTTACATCACTTTAAGAAGCCTCGCACCGATTTACATCACTTTAAGAAGCCTCGTACCCATTTACAGCACTTTAAGAAGCCTCGCAAGCCTTTACAGCACTTTAAGAAGCCTCGCACCCATTTACAGCACTTTAAGACGCCTCGCACTCCTTTACAGCACCTTAAGAAGCCTCGCACCCCTGTACAACACTTTAAGAAGCCTCGCACCCATTTACAGTACTTTAAAAAGCCTCGCACCCCTTTAAAGCCCTTTAAGAAGCCTCGCACCCCTTTACATCACTTTAAGAAGCCTCGCACCGATTTACATCACTTTAAGAAACCTCGCACCCATTTACAGCACTTTAAGAAGCCTGGCACCCATTTACAGCACTTTAAGAAGCCTGCACCCCTTTACAACACTTTACGAAGCCTCACACACCTTTACAGCACTTTAAGAAGCCTCGCACCCCTTTACAGCACTTTAAGAAGCTTCGCACCCATTTACAGCACTTTAAGAAGCTTCGCATCCATTTACAGCACTTTAAGAAGCTTCGCACCCATTTACAGCACTTTAAGAAGCCTCGTACCCCTTTACAGCACTTTAAGAAGCCTCGCACCCCTTTACAGCACTTTAAGAAGCTTCGCACCCATTTAAAGCGCTTTAAGAAGCCTCGCACCCCTTTACAGCACTTTAAGAAGCTTCGCACCCATGTATTAAGAAGCTTCGCACCCATGTATTAAGAAGCTTCGCACCCATGTATTAAGAAGCTTCGCACCCATGTACAGCACTTTAAGATGCCTCGCGCCCCTTTGCATCGTCATAAGAAGTTTCACACGTCATTATCTTCTAGCTCACACAATATGCCAAAAAGAAGAACAAGAGATACAAATATGTTTTTGGGAAAATGTTATTTACAAAATGTGACCAAGATTAGGCATTGAATTCACGTTGTCAATGTTCTGTTTTGTACAAATATGTTTTTGGGAAAATGTTATTTACAAAATGTGACCAAGATTAGGCATTGAATTCACGTTGTCAATGTTCTGTTTTGTACAAATATACTTAACCTCTGAGAATTATATAATGTTAATGATGATTCGCCTTCTAATATAATTGGCATATCTCACACCACCCTGAAGGTAGGTCTCGCACCCCTGGTGAAGAAGCTCTGCTCTAAACCGTGCTGACATTTTCTTTCTTCCTGTCCTCGTGTTTCCAGCTCCTTAAGTTTATCTTTTTATTTATCTCTAACTCTTCTCTTCAGCGTCTCTCAATTCTTGTGTGTCTCTTTTCTTATCTTTCTCAGACTCTCCGTTTCCTCTATTCTATCTTACCATTTTGGTTTCATTTCTGCCTGCTTTTAAATATTTCAACTTATTATTTATTTACCTGGTACAAGAAGTACGGATTTCTCTCGTTCTTTACTGAGTCCAGAATATAATCATATCAAAACAGCAGTAATTAAACCCTGTTAAAAGCTCTGTGGTGACAAATGAAGTGTTACTTTGGGTGTGGTATACATTTGAAATAAACTCTGAGATCTCTCCGGATTCATGTATAACTCGAAATGAGTTGTAAACATAACTTGAATGTGACAACTCAATTTAACTCTACTGAGCAGTCAGTAACACCTGGCCAACGGTTCTGCAACTTTATTATGAAGATACTCACGATGAACATGGCATGTCAATGAATAGTATACAATCAGATACAGGCACGCAGCTGCCAGTCAAGCTTCAGTTTCTGTCAAGACGTTTAAACCAGGCCCATATTCCACATGGCCCTTAAACAGTACAGTTATTTCTTGGCCTTAAACACGTACAGTCAGTTGACTACTGACTCAAAACGACTAGCTTTCCCACTAGTCAGGAGTACATCACTTTGCCTCAACGGCAAACACAGAGAACGTCCAGTTCTCTCAAGGTGCACAATTAATAACAGTTCCCGAACTGGAACACAACCATCAGCCACTATTGCTAATATTACGCTAAGTCCTGACGTTTACACATACGTCTGCCTTATAGGCCAACACGTTGGACAATAACCCAGGGTAACCCCTCTCACGTCATACCTCACAACGCATGGCATATTTACTTTATGGGAGTGCTCTGCGGTGCAAGACCATAAACGTGATTACTAAATGTAACCTGCTATGCACCGCACAGCAGCTCCCAACAAACCCTATGTCAGAAATTTACAGCTTAAGAATTATTATCCAGTTCGTTCTTTACTTCACCCCTCTTTTCCTTGTGTGAGTGTGTGTATGTGTGTGTGAGTGTGAGTGTGTGTGTGTGTGTGTGTGTGAAAGAGGGGAAAAACGGGGAGGGGCGGTAAGCGCAAGTTCTTTCTTGTGATACAGTGTAACAAGTACATGACACACAATCCTGTGTATTCTGAGAAATCAAATCACCATCGATCTCTCTCTCTCTCTCTATCTCTCTCTCTCTCTCTGTCGCTCTCCCTATGTATTCAGGTTCTTGTTAGTTTCAGTGTTAATATTTTCATGAACGAACACAAGATAAATATGAGTACCACAGATAAGATGACTGAATCAGCGCAGGGAATAATTTATGAAGTGCCAGAAAGCCAGGGAAAGTCTGAGAGTAGTGAGAGCAAAAAGCATTACATCGAGTGCTAAACCTGACTTGTATTCTGTGCGGCTAATCTAATAATTCAGCGTCCATGCTCTCGTTGAATTGGTCTGAGTGATTCAAAGCCGGTGATTTTCGGCCATTTTTTTTTTCCTCACGTAAAACTAATCCAAGCAAGACAAGAACACTTACTATAACAGTATATACAAACAAGACATCAACATGTACTACTGTCGAGATATGGTAAACTGGGCGGGGCACCCATGGTCGCACCGCCACTGTACGATGGGTATGGCCTATGGAATGCTGCCAAGAAGGCTCGTTAAGAATTGAGAGAGACATATTCGAGATAAGGACAAGAAGACGAGAAGGTGAATACTCTCCAATAGATAGTGTTTTCTAATAAATTATGGAGAGTTTCCTGTTTCCCTACGACATTAATTTCTGGTCTCAAATCTCGATAAAGTAAGATCCACCACTTCCCAATTGAAGGATTTTACCTATATGTAAATACTTAATACAGACAGCACGAGTGATACATTAAATAACTAGGTAATAATCAATGCGGCTATACAGTTTGTTAGTTAAATATATACACGTATAGCAGAAAATAAAAAGGGACGATGCTGAAAGACAATTCACACACACAGATGAAATGTAAACAATGTAGTTAATTAAATATGAGAGTGAACCTATGTAAATTGTGACATGATGTGATATATTACGTGTTACCACACTGATGACCACTCTAAACTGTCTTGGATTCTTCCAAATTTCCTCCACTGTATGATTATATACAGGTATGCACTGACTGTCCAATAAAGATGTCTGGTACCCTGTGTGGGTTACCTATGGGTTTGCCCTGAGTGCAATGA
This sequence comes from Oreohelix idahoensis, assembly GCA_024509875.1. NCBI lineage: Eukaryota > Metazoa > Mollusca > Gastropoda > Stylommatophora > Oreohelicidae > Oreohelix > Oreohelix idahoensis. The sequence goes on from JAMPIV010021060.1 coordinate 86,633, forward strand.
CGTCGATTCTGATTAACATTAAAATTAACATTAGCATTCGAGTAATTATAACTGAAACCCTTACACGTGCTGTATTGAGACCTTGTAAAATGTAGTGTTCCTTAACGCTTGGAAATATCTGTAGCGTCGACAAACCGGTGACATGTGTATCATGAAAATTTCTGCTTTCTGATTTTGAAAATGCCCTGATTAGGCTCGAGCTCTTCACGAAATGATCCTCTGCTAACACGTGTACTTCTTGCAATGAAGATTGATTAAATAAATTAACGTCCTGCAAGCACAATTATAGTAGAAGAATTAACTTCATGCACTGACGCATTGAGCACCAGACCTTGATTCAGATTTTAAGTTTTGTAGTGAATCGAACTGGAGATATACATAACTAACTATATATATATATATATATATATATATATATATATATATATAATATATATATATATATATATATATATATATATATATATATATATATATATATATATATATATATATATATATATATATATATACATATATATGTTCTTTATACAAATCCGGATGACGTATTATGTCGTAATGAATTATGGCAGAGAGTCTCTTTAACTACTGCCGCTGAACGCCATGTAGTTATTTCATAATTTAATGTTGAAATTATGACATTATGAGTAATAAAAGTAATAAAATGTAAACAAGCCAGTTAATTCTTAGGGCCGTAATCAAATAAATAGATATCCAAAAAATATCAAGGGACTTAACACAAATGTTAAAACTATTATTTTATGTTTGTTATTAATAACCACACTTCAGCATATTTTACAATTAAAAATGTTTAACTACACACTTTTACTTTAGTAGGAAATAGAAAAAAAATCAATTTTGCGTAGCACTTCCTTTCTTTTAACAATGTAATTTTAATGCCACTTACTTTGCCAGGCTCGTTCAAATTGGATCAGAGCTGTATCGATACATAAATTTAAAGAAAAAGAATGTTCTGTGAGGATGAACCTCCACTGTGCGTGTTTAATCTGAATGAAAATCGAACATGGTTTAAAGTATAATTTTTTTTACAGCATTTTTAAAATGCGTGGTCAAACGAATTTAAATTGTAAAACAACTGTATCGACAAATGTAAAAACCAACCTCACTCGATAGTCGCTTTTTTCCGTTGCAATTATTTTAAAGTTATTTTATAGTAAAAACTTTAGTTGTTGGAGAAAACAAAATTATTATACAGTTATGATCGTTGAAGGACCGTTTAAATGGAAGTAATTTTGTTGTCACATGTTGCCATGTAACATAATTTGGTTTCTACCGCTTTGGTTAAAAAAAAAATAATCTGGTGGCTTTTTGTCAAATATGTATTCAATTCATGTGAATATATGTTTATTTTGATTGAAAAACGCAGATTTATGCATTCGTTCGCTTTCACTTATGGTATGTCGGTGCTTCAGAATTTTTTTTATAAACCTTTGTCCCCGCTAAGTACTAAAATTTAGAGAATGGAAAGCAATTTTGTCACGTTGCCAGATAAAAATTTAGAAAATGCGAAGTAATTTTGTCACATGTTGCCAGGTAACATAATTTTGTTTCTACCGGTTTGGTTAAAAAAAAATAAGCTGGTGGCTTTTTGTCAAATATGTATTCAGTTCATGTGAATGTATGTTTATTTTGATTGAAAAAGCAGATTTATGCATTCATTCGCTTTCACTTGTAGTATGTCGGTGCTTCAGAATTTTTTTTATAAACCTTTGTCCCCGCTTAGTACTAAAATTTAGAAAATGCCTGGCTTTAGTCTGGATGTTTAAATAACTTCCGGTTATCCACGCCATGATGTTGCAGCTCCGTCAAATTTGATTCATGTTGATTTGTTTGAGATTTTCTATTTTCATTGTTAAACGTGAGTACCCATCTACTTAGCCTGTCACAGTGTGATTTAAAAAAAATAGCTCTAACATGCCACCGAAGAAAAGAAAATCTATTGGAAATATTAATCCTAAGACTAAGAAAGTTAAATTAGTAAGAGAGACTGAGACTCTTCAAGAGCATAAAACTCGGCTTAATAAAAAGCGAATTAAAGAGTCCAAATCCAGGGCTATGGAGAGAACTCAATAGCATGAAGCGCGACTTACTAAACTATGTATTAGAAATGCCGAATCCAGGGCTTAGGAAAGCCCTCAACAGCATGAAGCGCGACTTGGACATAATAGAATAAGATGTGCCAATTTAAGGGAAGCGTTTAAAGATTCAGATCTAAAATTGGCAGCATTTGGTTACAATCCCAATTTCGATTACCGATTTCACCCAAAAGTTGTGACAGGAAAAATAGATACAATATGTAATCATTGCGGAGCATTGAAATTTAAAACTTAAGCACCTGGAATGTGTTGTTTGAATGGAAAAGTTAAACTATCAAACTTAAATCAACCTCCAGAGCCTCTGCTTTCCTATTTGTCTGGAAATACTCCAGAATCAAAACACTTTTAAAATAATTTAAGAAGATACAATTTTTGCTTTTAGATGACATCTTTTGGTGCAACAGCAAGAGTGGAAGAAAGTGGCTACATGCCTACTTTTAATGTAAAAGGTCAGATTAACCACAAAGCTGGATCATTGTTTCCCCAACCTAATGAGAATGCAAAGTTTTTGCGAATCTACTTCATGGGCAATGAGCAGCTGGAAGCTGACCAAATTTTGCGAGAATTTTCCTGGTTCAAGACGAAACATTGTTTAAAATCTCCAGCGATTTTTTCACCAGCATAATGATTTAGTAAACGTCTTCAAGACGGCATTGGACAGAATGCCTACAAATGAATATAAGGTCATTATTCGAGCAGATAAAAGACCTGCTGGTGAATATGAAGGACGTTTTAATGCTCCTACAATATATGAAGTGGCAATCGTTATTGTTGGTAATGAATTCGATCGGCGTGATATAATTATTCAGAAAAGGGGCGATGATCTTAAAGGTATTTCAGAAACGCACCGATCATATGATGCCCTTCGGTTATCCACTTATCTTTTGGCAAGGTGAAGATGGACATCACTTTCAAATATTGCAGATTGATCCTATGATAGTGCTTTCTGGTGATTTTCGTCAAACATTTCTAGTTATTCCTCGATCAACAACCGGTGGACGAACTAAATGCTTGCCTTCAAGCATCATATACCTTTAGAGACACATTCAGACAATGAAGCTGACCACCCATATGCGCGTTCATTTACTTGGAGATACAATCGCATACAACTTTGCTCACCAACTGTTGTGCCTTGATGATGGCAAATTTCCTACGAATCAAACAATTCTTCTTCTTCTTCTTTGATCCACTGTCACTAAGCGTCAGCTCTTGGTGACCTTGATGCCATTATATGGTACTGCGCAGTTCGTATAAGTTGTTCTGAGCTGCCATACAGTGTATTGTCTATGGATGGGTTGTGTGGTAGCAGTTGTTGTCTCAGTCCCTGAAGTGCAGGGCACTGTAGTAGGTGGTGTTCTACTGTCTCCAACGGGTTAGGGCAGTGTCTACATTTTGCTATATTTTTTGAACTTAGTCTGTTTCTGTGGCCATTTAGTGTAGAGTGGCCTGTTCTCAATCTGAAGATTTTGTTTGTTACCTTCGTTCGATATCGTTCATAGCATCTTTCTTATTTGGGGCTGTTTGGTGAATGAAGAGTCTTCTTCCTGTTTTAGCCTGTGCCCACGTGTTCAGCCAAACTTCTTTACATTTGTTTTTGACTATTTGTTTAACTGTTAACATACTCAGAGGTTGATCAATCTGTGGCATTTTCGCTCCCTTCTTTGCCAGTCTATCAGCAACTTCATTTAATGTGATGTTTATGTGGCCAGGTATCCATTGCATGTATATTTCTGTTCCGTACAAGTTCATAATTGTGTGGCATGTTTCTTGAACCTTCTGGATAGTACTGATCGAGTTGGTTTTCCAGTTTCCGATTGCCAAGAGGGCAGCCTGCGAGTCTGAGAATACTACAACATCATTTGGTTCCATTTCGTCTGATTCAAAGGGTTCAAAAATTCTAGTTAGGGTTTTCTGGATGGCGACTACTTCGGCTTCGTAGTTTGTGCACCAGATACCACAGGGACCTGCAATTTTGACGGGTTCTTCGGTACTGGGTGCGATGATTATGGCCCCGTATCCAGCATTTATGACTGCTTTGAAAGCTGACCAATCTGTATAGGCATGGATAATGTCTTCATCGTACTGACAGATGGTTTCCATGGCAAGTGTTTTCAGCAGCGTAGGTATGAGGCTTTTATTTGCGGGTTGTAAAAGGTTTGTTCGTATTATTGGTCTTTTTAGTTCTACGTGAGGTGGTAGGTCAGGCACAGCTTGAGTAGGTAGTCTAGTCTCTGGTATGTAGTGCTTCCCTGAAAGCTCTTGGTACCTTTTAGTGAAAGATGTCATTTTAATAATTAATCTGATATCGTTTCCATCGCATTTTTGCAATGTAGTCATGTCAGTTCAAGAATTACAAAACAGCGTTTTTCCGAACATTCACAACAACTTTAGAAATCATAAATGGCTTTGTGAGCGAGCGATTCTGGAGCCTAAAAATGAGAGCGTTAGTAATATCAATCTCCAAATACAGAATCAACTGCCGGGCATAGACACAACATAGAAATCAATTAACACTGTCATAGACAGCCAGGAGGCTGTATTTTATCCGACTGAGTTCCTGAACTCATTGGAACCAACTGGAATGCCACAGCATAACTTAATTTTTAAAATCGGTGCGCTGATTATACTGCTGCGAAATCTTGATCCGCTTAAATTGTGTGATGGAACCAGATTATGTGTTAAGAACCTCATGCCAAACGTGACAGAAGCAACAATACGAGTATTAACAAGTTGTGCCAGGGAAGAAGAAGCATTCAGTCCACGCATTCTTCTGATCCCAACTGACATGCCTTTTGATTTCAAGCGACTGCAATATCCAGTACGTCTTGCATTTGCAATGACAATAAACAAGACCCAAGGACAGTCACTTAAGGTAGCAGGCATTAACTTACAAAATCCGTGCTTTTCACAATATATGTTCCTTGCTCCAGTGTGGGCACACCAAGAAACTTATTCATTTTTGTCCCAGGCGGCAACACCAAGAATATTGTTTATCAAAAAGCACTGGAATAATGTTGCAATAATAAATGTAGAAAATAACAATAGGTAAATATGACACGATGTAGTCGACTATATTAATTTTAACTTATGTAACTTCAATGTGTGTAACTTATAAAAGTTTCATAAAGCGTTAGTAGAAAACCCGGGCAACGCCGCCGGGTACTTACAGCCAGTATATATATATATATATACAGTAGAACTCCATTTATCCGAACCCCATGGGACCGAGCATCGTTCGGATAATCAAATGTTCGGATAATTGGATTGCATAATGTATCGAGTACATGTACACATATTTCTAAAAATAATTAACCATCACAAGGAAAATACACTATAAAACATATTTACTTGTACTGTAATAATAATACCCACACTGTATTAGATTACTGTATCACCAAAATCTGTCATTACACTGCAGTGCATGTACTATTTGTATTAATTTTTTTTTTTTTTAAGAAAGAGAAATGTTTTCAAAATAACATTACAAACGATTCAAAACCAGGCGCAACTTACGTATACATGTACTTGCACAGATGTAGCCCACTATTTAAAATAATGAGGAATCCTCTTTTGCACCAAACTGGATAGTCTCCTTTTGGTTGCTAAGTCCCGCATTCTCTTCAACAGCAGAAGCTGTGTAGGACAGCTGTCATCTTCTTGCTCGTACCAAGCCATCGCTGATTCTAGTGCTATAAAGGCCTCTTCAGGACTTGGTCGACGTTTTGGGTTTTCTTCATAATCTACAAGTACATCATGTACTTCTGAGGAGTCTTCGTCGTCGGTCACTACATGTATTTGGTTTTCTTTTTGCACAAAAGACAAAATTTCTTCGTCATTCAAAAACTGAAAACCAGAATCATTATCATCTTCTAGCCACATGTGGGCATCATCTTTGTCACAGTTCGAAAATCCGGGCATTGAAACAGTTCCACAACTTCATTTATACAATCATCATTTGTGTCCACTGCAGTAGTTTCATTTCCTCCTTTTTTCCCAAGCAATCTATTCCAAGCCTTGTTGAGATTATCTTGTGACAGGGTGGTCCAAGCATCAGCTAACATATAGCAGCAGTCTTTGAGATTAAGCTTTTTGGAAAACGCCACCACACTTTCTTCATCTTCAGCCAACAATAAACGACGCAGGACTTCCTTCTTGTACATCTTTTTAAGCTTTGCTATAACACCCTGATCCATTGGTTGAATCAGTGCTGTTACATTGGGAGGCAGAAAAATTACTTTAAAATTTGCATCAACTGCATTTAATGTATCCGTCTCTGGATGAGATGGTGCATTGTCCAGTAGAAGAATTACTTTTCCAGTTTTCTTTTCTTGTTCTCTCAACCTCTTCACATTTGGGATGAACTGATTTGTATACCAATCAAGAAATATTTCACTATTCATCCAAGCACTCTTCTGTGCTTTGTAGCACAATGGGAGACATGTCACATTCTTTAAACAACGTGGTTTTTTTGGCTTTGCCGATCATTAGCACCGGTAAACGATGACTTCCATTGGCGTTGTTCTTCTTCCAAAAAAGCCAAGAATGTTTCTTTAAAATTTTCAGCGGCAGTTGCATCGCTAGATAAAGATTCCCATTGAATCTCCAGTTCTCGTATGCCACGACGAGATTTAAAGTCAGGAGGACCGTCAAGTTGATTGTTGAACTGAAGTGCCTTTTCACACTATAGAGAGCCAGAGATAGGTTCCGATTTGCTTCTTCTTTGCAGACACCATATATACAAAGCCTCTTCCAATTTCAAATATTTCGCATTTCTCATGGTTTTACGTTTCTTCGACCCATTTTCACTCTCCAATTTCGATGCAAAACTCATAATTTTATCCTTTTTACTTTTGATGTCAGAGACGGTAGCTTTCCCAACATTGAAAATCCTCGCAAGTGAAGACACAGTTTCATCTTTTCCTAGTCTCTTGATAATTTGTTTTCGTTTCAATTGACAAAACATTGCGGTTCCTTTTATATGCTTTAGGCCAACTGGAAGATGCCATATCGCACAGAGAAATACTTGTACACCAAAATTATTCTGCTGTAGTAGCAGACACAATTATTTTAAGTTGAAGTGTCTGTTTAGCCAGTGTTCTGCCTAGAACGCACACGTACACTGGATTGGTAAACCAGATATTAACTGACTTTATGATCTAATTGACTTCATGTACGTAAGCGACCGACCATTAGCCCATCCCATCCTCTACAAATTGTTCGCACACATTTGAAGCTTGCCGCATGAAAAGATTCAGAAATGTAGTCTAACGTGACTGGTGGCGATTGATTTTTTTTTTCTGGAAAAAGTGTTCGGATAATTGGATGTTCGGATAATTGGGGTTCGGATAATGGAGTTCTACTGTGTATATATATATATTATATATATATATATGTGTGTGTGTGTGTTGTGTGTGTGTGTGTGTGTGTGTGTGTGTGTGTGTGTGTGTGTGTGTGTGTGTGTGTGTGTGTGTGTGTGTGTGTGTGTGTGTGTGTGTGTGTGTGTGTGTGTGTGTGTGTGTGTGTGAACTTCTGAGCACTTGGTCTTGAGATTTTGGAAAATCAACTCGTGAATATGTGATCTTGATATATATAATTATCAATATGTGAGTGTGTGAACTTGGTTCAGGAAATACCTTTTTTGAGTGAGGGGAACTTGATATATTGGAGAATCAACTTGTGCGTGCTTTAACTTGACTCAGACGATAAGCTTTTGAATGAGTTGAACTTGATATATAAGCATACGAATCAACCTGTGAGCATTTGGTAAACAAATGACTAAAATGTTGCGCCACCAACAAATTTACAAATGTGTGCGTGGAGATCTTTCTTGTAAGTTAGGAAGTGTATGATGTCCTATCTTGTGATTTCTGTTATCCGGACGTACATTTTGCTAGCTTCTTTCCGATTAGACGCCAAACCATATTGTGTAGACTCAGCTTTCTCCAGGACTGAAGACACAAAGTGGATCATAAGTTTCACATCCAGTATCAATAGCTGACTTTCTTTTTATCTTATTCCTCACTATTGCTTTTCTTAACTGATGACTCTGTTTTAATTTTCATATTGTGATATAGGACATGAGGCGCACTCTGTTAGTTAGAGTGAGCATGAAAGTGTGTGCCCATGACAGTCTGCAATGATGATCTAATAACCTAGGGGAATGTGAAGTATAGACCTATGAATTACTTCTTTAAATTATAAGCTCTAATTTAAAAATCTTTTGATTAACCATTAACGAATTATCATGACACAGCACAGTCATTAACCATTGACGAATAAGAGTACTGAAAAAACAGCCTTTCGCATATTTAGCTATGGGGCTAAGTACAAAAAGAAATCACTAATACTGGAAAGGAAACAAGATTAATAAATTTTTTAAATTAATGTTTCTAAATTCACCAACCTTTTTATCTTTTGGAAATTCCTTAAGAACATATTTGAAATTAAACCCCACTGGAATGAAATAAAAATCCAATAATGAAACATGCAGTGATCAGGATATACTCTGGCAAACTACTCCACTATTCTCCGATCTCAAACAGTTCACCATCTGGTAACAAACATTCCTGTGCGTGTGTGTCGCGAGCCGTTTTTTGTTGACCGGCAGTGGCTGGCATGCCATTGTGTCCAAATGCGGTGACACCTGCTTTGTTTAAACAGGGGATTAAGCCCTCAAACGAAATCTTTCTATTTCAAAAATCAAGGTGGTGTCGTAAATTTATTTTGAGAGAAAGAGTCTTAGAAATAGTAGTCCGGTTTAGAGTGTAGAATGATGGTGAAAAACTCAGTGATAGAAATGTAGAGATTAAATATGATGCTCCACAGAGTGCTGGAGGAGAGTAAAGACAGACTTATTTACGACAAATCGTTTCTCTCAATCTTCTCTTCCACTCTCCTGGTCAAACAATTATTTGCCAGTTTTCCAGACACACATCTGCGCTCACACCGATTTGGTGCTTCAAACACACAGACGACGTAGATACAACTATCTTAAACAAATAGGGGAAATTTTATGGGCTTTGGGTAGTCCAACACCGTAACTATTAAGTTTATGATGTTTATAAAAATTAAAAAAGACAATCACTAAAATAATCAATTGTTTACAACAAGAATTATCAAAATTACAGAAAAATGCAAATAACAAGGTAGGGAGGGGGTGAAGAAGATTGGTATCGACTAAGCCCGTCCCGCTTATTAGACAAAGATAAACCCAGTCCAAAGATAAATAGTTATCAGGAACGTAGGTAAGTTAACCTAACAGTAAAGTTAATTACTCTGAAAAAAAAGAGGTGTTACAAAATTAGGTATAGGTGGTAGAAAGAAATCCTGTTCTTCCCTATTTGTTCTTCCCTTTACTAAGCAAATGAAAAGGAGGGGGTTTTAAACAGAGTTAACAAATTATCAACTATCCCACTTAAAGGAACAATGTACGGTATACAGAAAAGATACACACTGTATATCAGGGTAACATGACCACTGACCCCAAGAACTTGGAAAAATTACAGAGAGCACCTAGACCACAAACAAAAAAGGACGTGCGATCATTCGTGTCGTTATGTGGATTTTACCAAAAATATATCAAAAATTTTAACTCTATATGTGCTCCTCTGACTGATCTGACTCGCAAGGGACATCTAGATAGAATTGATTGGACTGCGCAATGTGAATTGGCTTTCCAAGAGTTAAAGGATAGACTCACTAGCAAGCCTATTCTTAAATTGCCTGATTTGACACAGGACTTTGTGGTGAGAACAGATGCAAGTAATGTAGGCCTCGGGGCGGCTCTGTTGCAAAGGTCATCTTCACCCGATGGGGAACTGAACCCAATCGCTTATGCAAGCCGCAAATTGAATAAAGCGGAGCAAGGATATTCCACAAGCGAAAAAGAATGTTTAGCGTTAGTCTGGGCAATAAAAAAGTTCCAAATCTATCTGTATGGTAGGACTTTTGTGGTCCAGACGGATCATCAGCCCCTAGTGTTCTTATCTCAGGCTAAGCATGAAAATGCAAGGTTGTTGAGATGGTCTTTATTGTTAAAACCTTATAATTTTATTATCGAATACATCCCAGGGTCTGTCGTGAAATATTCTAATCCCCATATATAAATTAAAACGTAAATGTAAAGCCTAACAAATAAATTTAATAAAGGAAAGAAGAATGGTAAAGAACAGTGCTGTCACAAGGACTGTACGCGAAATCCCCCTTGTGTTCTCCTGCGTCTGCTAATTGTAACGTTTCACGTTGATAGTAAAAGCCTTCTGCAGTATACACGCGTTTCCCAAACACACTAAAAAGTGTACTCCATTTCTAAGAAAAACCTTGAAATACGCAAGTTGACCTAGATTTAAAATTCCATTCATGTCTTTTTCTACACTATGTTACCAAAAACAAAAGACAGATGGACTAAAAGACAGAACGAAAGGGAGAGGCAGAAAGCAGGGACACAGGCAATACTAACACGAGTCGCGCGATACACAATAGCTGCCATCACGCGTGTAAGGCCACAAGCACTGGCTTTTTTTCAAACCGTCAGTGAAAAAAAAAAAAACACTACCCATCCGAGAGTTAGGTTTTAAAACTTACAAAATTCTTATTGGAAAACATGACATTATACTGGTTTACGTTTGAAAACATTACAGTACCCAGACAACACCTCGTATTCGGAGTAAACAGGAGGTAGAAGAAAGTGCATATTTTGAACGCAGCCACTTAGATCTTTTAAATTTGTATATTTGGGTTCCTTAGGACGTGCTGACAAAGAATATGTTAAACGTTACGCAAATAGTCTAGGAATTACCAAATTATAGCCAAAATAAAATCGTGAGGGTGTCAGACAACACTAGAATCAGAATCGCTCAGTGGCAGAATTTCACCCCACCATTGTACGGGAAATGAGTCTCCATGTTAACTCCTATTTGATTGGAGCGCAACAAATGTAAGGCTAAACACGATTAGTCGGACTATAAATACTATCTTTCGTTGTCAGGGGAAACGGGAGTAGAAGTACTTTTTTTCAAACGATTGGGTAAAAATGGCATGATTGGTTAGAGCTGCGAATATACTCAATTCAGAGCGTCTGTTCCATGCCACATCTTGTAATAAACCTACTAAGCAACAGTGCGTTGAGCACCAGGGTATATTTTTTCTAAATAAAAGCCTGGGGCATCGGCAGATCGGAGTTGTGCTATATTCATTGCCATTCAACGTCACTGTGTATTATTTCCATGAATTGTGGTAGGTTTAAAATATTTGATATCTTTTTAAATGAAAATTGAATGTAAATTGATACTTATGTCTGTATATATGTGTGGTTCAGTAGCGAACATGAGGTAAAGCCTATAGTGCTCCAGCCTGAACAGAAGGTGTCGGAGGAAAGTGAAACTACATGGAATTGCCAAACAGTACACTGACACCTAGATTATTGACTAGAAAGAAATAATGCTGGAATTGCAGAGGCGTAGTGACAATTAAGGAGGAATATACTGGTGTAAAATATTTCAGATGAAGCTGACAGTTGGCCTAACGCTCTGAACTCAGGTTTGTTATGTATTGTGCTCAGTGTAGAAATAGAATATAAATTAGTTCTGAAGTAGGAAGTACAACCTTCTTGTTTCAGGGACCGTGGTCTTAAAGTTATTGAGCAGCACCTGGTCAGAGCTTTGCTGAATCCAGAGTCGGACAGCATACTCCTTGGTCCATATAGCTAACAGTGAGGTGTCTCCAGAGCACAGGGGAGAAATCGAGCAGAGGAGTCTTTTCCTGCCGCCATCACGCAAGATAAGCTGATCTGGCCAGTTGAGCTCAACATTATGTACCCCCATCTTAAAATGACATTGTAAAATAAAATTAAGAGGGGAAGTTAATTGTTTTAATGCCAGGAACTGAGAACATCTCCAATACTAGTTCCAACAGAAACAAACTATTGAAGTCATGATGACAAATACCAACAGAGCTTGAAAAAAACAAAACAAAACCAGTATTACCTCATATTACTACTACACAACTGACACACATAGGATACTATTAATAAAATATGTCACTACAAGATTCATATTGATAAATTCTGTACATATAACTTGTAATTAAAATTGATTGTGATTCCTGGTTCACTTTGTATTTGAATCAGGACACATATACATTAATGACAGCACTGAATACATATTGTTATTTGAAAATTTATCAGTGACTCATTTAAGATATTCTCATAGAGTGTTATATGTATGTGAGTGTCACAGTGTTGTCAAGTGTGGTGGAATAAATTAAATTGTTTATCTGTCTGTTGTTGTTGTGACTTACACTTCATCATATACATACCCTAGACATTCAACGTAGTCATCACAATATTCCAGAATAATTCTGACTGAGGTATAAATATGTGGCAGCAAGTAAGGTTATCTGTAAAACACTACACCTATTAGATATAGATACCTTCACAGCTGATCTCAGTCAGTACACTAAGTCCCCTATAAATATTTATAACATCCCACTTTACCACATATATTGGGGTCTCGCTCTCGGGATTTTGAATCTTTCCCTATTAAAAATATTGGGGGTAATTCACTTCAGGGAATAATAAGAATTAAAAGGTATCCTTGGGTGAAAATAAATAAGGTTGAGCTCACAGTGCCTGTGTTGTCCTGAGTTAATTAGTCATAGATAAAATTGTTTAGTTAAATATTTTAGACATTTATCTGTTAGACAATGGCCGACCTGGCAAAATTTCGATCTGCTGCTGTACAGACTGCGAAAGAGTTAGGAATGGACGGGCAAATTATGATTTCTTATGTCACTGCTGAATGTGACAAATATATTGAACGGGAAGAAAGAAGATTAGAAAAAGAGGCCGAAAGAAAGTTAGAGGCTGAAAAGGAAATTAAGAGGTTGCAGATTGAGGCTGAGGCTAAGAGGTTGCAGATTGAGGCTGAGGCTAAGAGGTTGCAGATTGAGGCTGACAAAGAGGCTAAAGCATTGGAAGCCGAGGAAAGAAGACAGGCTGCAGAAAGGGAAGAGAAGAAATTAGCTGCAGAAAGGGAAGAGAAGAAATTAGCTGCAGAAAGGGAAGAGAAGAAATTAGCTGCAGAAAGGGAAGAGAAGAAATTAGCTGCAGAAAGGGAAGAGAAGAAATTAGCTGCAGAAAGGGAAGCAGAAGAAAGAAGATTGACTGCAGAGAGGGAAGCAGAAAAAGAGGAGAAAAGATTACAAAGGGAACATGAGCTACGATTAAGGGAGTTTGAGTTTCAAGGCCATGCTCCTGAAAATGGTGCCAGTCCCTTTGCCTCTGATGCCACTGCTAGCCAAGGAGCCTCAACCTCAGCTATGAATTTTCATTTAGATCATTTTGTTGAGAAAGACGATGATATAGAGAGCTATCTAAATAGGTATGAACTATTAGCTACCACGTATGGGTTAGAAAGAGAAAGGTGGAGCTTAAAGTTATCTCAGGGACTTCGTGGGGCAGCTTATGAAGTTTTTGCAAAAATGAGCAGAGGTGATCAGGAAAATTATGACATGCTAAAGCAGGCTCTTTTGTTAAGATATGAAAAGAACGCAGAATTTTATAGGAAAAAATTTAGGAATGCTAAACTACTGTCAGGTGAAACCTATCACCAGTTCTCTGCACGAATAGAGACATACTTGGAGAAATGGACTTCTCTGGGGAAAACCCAAGATCTTAAGGAAATGGTCCTTATAGAGCAATTAAGAGAGTCCATGGCTCCAGACCTGAGAAAGTTTCTCATGGAACAAGGTGCAGAGAGGCTGGGTGAGTTGCTAAATGTTGCTGAAAGGTATCAAGCAGCTCAAGCAGAGGTAACAGGTAATAAAAAGAAACAGGTGGAAAATTTTAGGGCACCACAGAACTTTAATAAATTTGATCCTAGAGATCAAAACAAAGGTAAGCACCAATTTGATAGGCCACGGTATGACAATAAAAATAAAACCCCACAATTCGATGAAAGGAAATATGATGAAAGAAAATCTTTCAACCAAGGGAAAAGGTGGTGTAAAAATTGTCAGATGGACAATCATGACACTGACCGTTGCAGAAGGAAACCTGTGTATATGGCCACCCTTCAGGTCAGGTCGACCTCAAGACAGGAGGAGGATATTATGTTGGATACCACTCCAGAAGAGATGAGGAAGGCACAGGCTGGGGATAAAACCCTCAAGCCTTGTTTCAGGAAATTGTCAACTTGTCATACAACTCCAGGCAAGGGAGATTTTTACATGAAAAACAAGTTGATGTATAGGAAGACTGGAGCTAGATCCAAAGGTCAGGGACAGCTGGTACTTCCTAAAAGATATAGGACAGAATTAATAAGGAGCCTACATGTGAAACCAGATGGGGACCATGAGAAAATAGGTACCATCATTCAAAAGGTGGCTCACAATTATTATTGGCCCAAGGCAAGATGGGACATTGAGAATTTTGTAGAAAGGTGTAGCATAGCACATGAGGGAACACCCACAAGTGGGAACATGGATCAGGACCTGGACACGCCACGGGGCAAAATTAGGCCTGAAAATAAAAAGAGAAATAAATTTGATAAAGTGGACCAAATGGAATGGGAAGCCCCTTTTCACGGACAAGCTTCACTTAACTGTTTTACAATGGCCACTATGCGGAGAGTGCAAAAAGATGTCTTACCCCAGGATAAGCCGAAAATCCCTCAATCGGACTTAAACAAACTGGAGGAAGAAGATGTAGAGAGGAAATCTCTCATCAAGAATTTTAAGTGGGGAGAAAGCCCCAAGAGAAAAAATTGGTAGCGGTCGTTTTGTGCATGATAATTCTGGGAAGAAAAATCATCACTATAGAGCTTCGAGTGGAAGAGACCATACCGGTGCATGGACAAATAGGTCCACAAAATTAAAGGTCCATATGTAGCTTTGTTAAGAACGTGGACTGATGAAAAGGCAGAGGAAAATATACATCCTCATACCAATATGTGAATGAGCTGACCACTCGTTTAAAAACTGGCTGGAAACTTGCCAATGAAAATTTGAAACAAGCCAGGAAGAAACATGCTGCCTATTATAACAGGAAGGCGAAAGACAGAAATTTGGCTGTGGGAGAGAAGGTACTGCTTCTTCTCCCCGGGAGTCAGAATAAGTTACAAATTGGATGGCAAGGGCCATATACAGTTCTAGAGAAGGTGTCTAGAACAAATTATAAGATAGATAAGAAGGGGAAAGAAAAAATCTATCATGTGAATCTCCTGAAGAAATATTTGGAAAGAGAACATCAGGAAGAGACACACTTGTTGACCGTGTCCATCGCCATGGAGATGAAAAAGGAACCACTTTCATCATTTGAATATCCATTACACCCCTGTGAGACAGCAGCACAGGTGAAAATCAGTACACATTTAACGAAAACTCAGAAAGAGAGAGTGCAACAGGTTCTAAATAATCATGCAGAGGTGTTAACAGACCGACCAGGGCATACAAACCTATTGGAATATGATATGAAACTGATAGACCCCACACCTGTCTGTATGAAACCATATTCGATTCCGTTTGCTAAGGAGAAAGCTTTGAAGGAAGAGATAGACTATCTGTTGAAGGAAGGAATTATTTCACACAGTGAATCCTCGTATAGTTCCGGTGTTGTACTCTTAAGGAAGCCCTCTGGAGAACATAGACTCTGTATAGATTACAGGAGACTGAATGCTATTACAGAAGGACAGGTGGATCCATTGCCGGATACAAATCAGCTGTTTGCCAGACTAAATAAAGCTAAATATTTCTCAAGGGTGGATCTGAGTAAAGGATACTATCAGATTCCAGTAAAACCTGAGATCAGACAAAATTGTTGGATGTAAACATTTCGGAGGAACGTAATGAATCCCTGAGTTGCCTCTTTGATTGAGGATATTCCGAATGTTTCATACAGGCTAAAAAGAAGATTATGGGATCCACTACGAAAACTCTGCTATCACCAGGTATATGTTATCTCCTCATAACGTACATTTTGAGGAAAATCTAATGTTCTCTGGACATGTCATTGCGCAGACTCAGAGAAGAGAAATGGTGAATACGGGTTGTGAAGCAGCATTAAGACAAGCAGTCACACTTGCGGCTGTTCAGTAACATAACCGAATTATATTATTGGTTGTAGAAGTCTGAGGCAGATTTCATGAGTAGTGCCTACTCTGAATGGACCCAACTACATAAAACCATGATAGCACCACAGCAGAGTAAAGTCAAGTTGACTTACATTTATCTATGTGTATATAGAATAAAGGACTGACATGGGATGTCTGTTTTAAGAGGGGAGGTGTCGTGAAATATTCTAATCCCCATATATAAATTAAAACGTAAATGTAAAGCCTAACAAATAAATTTAATAAAGGAAAGAAGAATGGTAAAGAACAGTGCTGTCACAAGGACTGTACTCGAAATCCCCCTTGTTTTCTACTTCGTCTGCTAATTGTAACGTTTCACGTTGATAGTAAAAGCCTTCTGCAGTATACACGCGTTTCCCAAACACACTAAAAAGTGTACTCCATTTCTAAGAAAAACCTTGAAATATGCAAGTTGACCTAGATTTAAAATTCCATTCATGTCTTTTTCTACACTATGTTACCAAAAACAAAAGACAGATGGACTAAAAGATAGAACGAAAGGGAGAGGCAGAAAGCAGGGACACAGGCAATACTAACACGAGTCGCGCGATACACAATTGCTGCCATCACGCGTGTAAGGCCACAAGCACTGGCTTTTTTTCAAACCGTCAGTGAAAAAAAAAACACTACCCATCCGAGAGTTAGGTTTTAAAACTTACAAAATTCTTATTGGGAAACATGACATTATACTGGTTTACGTTTGAAAACATTACAGTACCCAGACAACACCTCGTATTCGGAGTAAACAGGAGGTAGAAGAAAGTGCATATTTTGAACGCAGCCACTTAGATCTTTTAAATTTGTATATTTGGGTTCCTTAGGACGTGCTGACAAAGAATATGTTAAACGTTACGCAAATAGTCTAGGAATTACCAAATTATAGCCAAAATAAAATCGTGAGGGTGTCAGACAACACTAGAATCAGAATCGCTCAGTGGCAGAATTTCACCCCACCATTGTACGGGAAATGAGTCTCCATGTTAACTCCTATTTGATTGGAGCGCAACAAATGTAAGGCTAAACACGATTAGTCGGACTATAAATACTATCTTTCGTTGTCAGGGGAAACGGGAGTAGAAGTACTTTTTTTCAAACGATTGGGTAAAAATGGCATGATTGGTTAGAGCTGCGAATATACTCAATTCAGAGCGTCTGTTCCATGCCACATCTTGTAATAAACCTACTAAGCAACAGTGCGTTGAGCACCAGGGTATATTTTTTCTAAATAAAAGCCTGGGACATCGGCAGATCGGAGTTGTGCTATATTCATTGCCATTCAACGTCACTGTGTATTATTTCCATGAATTGTGGTAGGTTTAAAATATTTGATATCTTTTTAAATGAAAATTGAATGTAAATTGATACTTATGTCTGTATATATGTGTGGTTCAGTAGCGAACATGAGGTAAAGCCTATAGTGCTCCAGCCTGAACAGAAGGTGTCGGAGGAAAGTGAAACTACATGGAATTGCCAAACAGTACACTGACACCTTGATTATTGACTAGAAAGAAATAATGCTGGAATTGCAGAGGCGTAGTGACAATTAAGGAGGAATATACTGGTGTAAAGTATTTCAGATGAAGCTGACAGTTGGCCTAACGCTCTGAACTCAGGTTTGTTATGTATTGTGCTCAGTGTAGAAATAGAATATAAATTAGTTCTGAAGTAGGAGGTACAACCTTCTTGTTTCAGGGACCGTGGTCTTAAAGTTATTGAGCAGCACCTGGTCAGAGCTTTGCTGAATCCAGAGTCGGACAGCATACTCCTTGGTCCATATAGCTAACAGTGAGGTGTCTCCAGAGCACAGGGGAGCTATCGAGCAGAGGAGTCTTTTCCTGCCGCCATCACGAAAGATAAGCTGATGTGGCCAGTTGAGCTCAACATTATGTACCCCAGCTTAAACTGACATTGTAAAATAAAATTAAGAGGGGAAGTTAATTGTTTTAATGCCAGGAACTGAGAACATCTCCAATACTAGTTCCAACAGAAACAAACTATTGAAGTCATGATGACAAATACCAACAGAGCTTGAAAAAAACAAGACAAAACCAGTATTACCTCAAATTACTACTACACAACTGACACACATAGGATACTATTAATAAAATATGTCACTACAAGATTCATATTGATAAATTCTGTACATATAACTTGTAATTAAAATTGATTGTGATTCCTGGTTCACTTTGTATTTGAATCAGGACACATATACATTAATGACAGCACTGAATACATATTGATATTTGAAAATTTATCAGTGACTCATTTAAGATATTCTCATAGAGTGTTATATGTATGTGAGTGTCACAGTGTTGTCAAGTGTGGTGGAATAAATTACATTGTTTATCTGTCTGTTGTTGTTGTGACTTACACTTCATCATATACATACCCTAGACATTCAACGTAGTCATCACAATATTCCAGAATAATTCTGACTGAGGTATAAATATGTGGCAGCAAGTAAGGTTATCTGTAAAACACTACACCTATTAGATACAGATACCTTCACAGCTGATCTCAGTCAGTACACTAAGTCCCCTATAGATATTTATAACATCCCACTTTACCACAGGGTCATTGAATGTCGGTGCAGATTTCCTCAGTCGGCACCCCTGTGATCAAAATTAGAATAGTTGGCAGGCGTGAGATTAATTTTATCTATGTGTATCACTGGTTTTGGAACTTGCCGTAGTGCATGTTCTCAAGTGGGGAGATGTGTGATGAATTTACCGTGATACAACGTTAAAATATCTCCAATTATAAAGATAACATGTAGGGATAAAAATAATGCGTAAGATACTAGGAGACATGCTCGCCTATGCCCGCATTTCCTACCGCCATTTAAACTAACTAGTTAAACATGCAGACGAAACGATTTACCCTTTGTAGACGGGAGGATAACGGAGATATAAAAAAAGGAAAAATATGACTGAACACGTGTTGGAACCTAAAGGGCAAAAAGACGCAAGTTGTAGTTTAAGAAATAAAAGAAGAAAAAAATTCATGCCACTAGTTAACACAATGTAAGGAAATGGACAGAAAAGACCTTAGCTCTTATTCGAAACAGTCATTTCTTGGACGTTTTACGATACTTGGTTGTTTTATTTGAATTCAGCGGCAAACGCCGTGGAGAAGGTTCGGAAGACAAATTTCAAAAAACTAACCTTGAGAAAAAATATGTTTTTTCTTAATACTAAAGTTATGAATATAAAACCTAGCTAGTTTGATAGCCCATCTTAAGCAGAGAAATAATATACTTTAAATTATCCAGACGGATAGATAACAAGGAAGATATTGACAAAAGACTGTATTGTTCATATCAGACTAGCGACAGTATTGTTGTGCACACTTTCACTAAAGCCTCAAAATTGCGTCCTTGAGACACGGAAATGCTAAAATCTAGCTGTAATGAACGAGAGGGGGAAGGTGGAGAATTGTGGCTAAAAATAACTTAGGAGGCAGATTTGTGTAGGTTTTGTGTATAGTTGGTCCAAGAAAACATGTAATTTTCTTGTGATTAATCCACTTGTGTGTTACAAAGGGGTAGAATGTGTTAAGAAAAATTACAGGACTAGTGTGTTGCCGGCAGAAACCGCCAACATATGTGTACAGTTAATAGGAAAGCCAGCCTTGTAAATGTGTAGAATAATTGAGAATGATGGCCAAAGAAAGCCTGTAAGTTTGATAACGTATTTAAAGGATTATATATATATATATATATTTATTTATTTATATATATTTATATATATATATCTTTCTCACCCTTAGGCAATACACACAAGCTGTAACAGGATGTTAATGGGCATCTAGGTCTGCTAGGCAGATGCAGTGGCAACGTATATGACAGTAACACTTTTACCGCTCTCTTCTGTTCAGCTTGTTTTTTGAAAAAGTTGTGGCCTCAATTCAGCCAAGTTCAAGGACTTATATACTACCGCTCCCCCGTCTCGGAGAGCATGGGCCTAAAACGGTGTTAGGAATCTAAAACCGAGGCGTATTTTTGCCTTCTGTTCAATGTGCAAAATTTTTAATATTCATTATCTTTCTTAATTCTGGGCCGATTTTGATCATTTAAAGCTAGAATTATACTGTGAATTTATCTCTACCGTTCTATATAATAATTGTTTAGGTAGCAAAATGCATTTTAATATATGCATGCTTTAACTAACTAAATTGGGGACTACCCTGATGTATAGATGTCATTTTAAACGATCTTTCTCTATAAATGAACTACTATTCGACGAAGTCTTTGCACCTACCTCTAAAGTAACATTCCCGTTGTTGAAATATCTATACCTTTCCGTTTAAACATCTTTAGTCCTTAAGAAATTAAATAACTTCGCACTATCATTTACACAAAATGGGCCTTTATGTTAAGCATAAAATGTTCCAGTGTACACACCACGAAAGGAGCGTTTTTATTGGCTATTGTATCGGTCCGTTTTCCCATAGTATGGCGTGTGGTAAATATGACCGTCCGTGTTTGAGACAGACTTAATCACGACACTAGCTACCAATTTTAACTTCACTAAGAATTACGGCAAGACTGAAGAGATATATGACAGAGATATATAAGTTGAAGACAGAAAGGCGGAGATGATTTATTTTATTTTGGTGTTGTATGTTCCATTTTTAAAAGATGTATAATTATTTTGTTTAGAGTTTTGATACTCGTTTGATAGTAGTGTGTGTCATCGCCACATAAAGTGTATAACGTCCGGTGCAGTCCCAATTACCAATGTTGATGTGGGCACTTGTATTTACCAATGTCACGTTGTGAATGAGTAACGTGGATTTGCTTATAATGTCGGCATAATACCAAGTGTGTTAGAGGTCAGACGCGCGCGCCTGCGCGGGCCAGCAGACACGCCTGGGTGGGTCAAGCAAGCCACCTGTACTATTGTCTAGGCATATCAGAGAATGGGGGATGGGGGAACCAAATTAGTGGGTGGTGATTTCTGTAATGAATGAGTGAGAGGAGGGAAAGACGTGGGTAGGACGTGTTTGTTATTTTGATGAAGTGAGAGAAAGTACTGTGTAGTGCACGCTAGTAACTACTATATTATGGTATAAACTTTTTCTTAACTGTCTGTTTATTTCAGCTCTGGTCCCAGGTACTGTGTTCTTCTTCTTGGATCGGGCACTACGCAACCATCCAGAATTATTAGTGGCATGTAAATTCATGTGCCTTAAGTCTACTAGCACTGCAGTCTTCAGTAATAGCCACTAGCCAGTCCATAGTGATTAATTTACTCACGACATAGTACCAATCATTAGCGCCTTTGGCTGATGCCATTGTCTTCCATTTTTTGAGCAACCTTGACCTACTCACTTACGCCCCGTCATCGTGGAGATTTTTACGCCAACACCCAGTAGAAGCCAGCAATTTTTCCAGTCGTCATTATTTGTAGCAGAGGTGCCTACGCCTCGCATTGTTTCTGGATAACCTGATTTCTTAGCTGAAAGTCATTGATTCGCACTTGGAGTATATATATTTTAATCAGTGCAAGAAATTCGCTCCAACCAGGGATACTGGTAGCTCGCTGAATTAGTGGTGGCCACCCGCGATATTAAGTGTGATTCTTGGCATTTATTTACCTGTTTCCAGTGGGAGCTTAACTCCGTATTCCGAGGATTTAATACCTTAGGTGGAACAGAGTGATTTTATTTCTGGCAGAGTAGGAGAGTACCTGACAAGCTTTAGTTCCCTAAAAGGTTTTTGCCGCTGTCATTGTTTTGATTGCCTAACCCCTTTATTTTGGACATTTGTTTAAGCATGCCAGTAAGAGTGTGCGTAGAGGGGTAGCGAGGCGAGGTTTGGCGTGTGTGCGGCTGAGCCTAGTCGTGTGTTAAAGAGTGTGTTGATCATAACTTTTGTACTCTACGAATTGTATGTATCCATGTAGCCGTCAGACACTGTGAAGGCATGCAGGTGGGGTTTTTTCTTTCTTCATGCTGTGGTATCGTTGTTTGTGTGTTGTTTAATAAACATAAAAACCTATCCTATGGTCAGGATCTCTTCTTTTTATAACTGTCACTGTATGTCATAACGTTGTCCCTTACTGCCTTTAGGAGCATAGGAGGGAGAGAAACAGATTGTCTTAGTAAAATAAGTCACAATAGTCTGAAGACGTGGCCCAAATACGCTTCTGAAGTCATATTTCTTCTCATAATTTCATTAGTAACTCTATTCTCATCTATTTTCACATCTTTGCATTCACAATTTGTCTGAACTCAGACATAATCTATTCACAAATTATATACTACTGTGACACAGATAAATAAAGACAGCAGCAAAATGCCAGAGGTAGGAGTTGACAATAATTGAGCAGAATGATACGAGAAACACATCTCAAATCAGGAGAAGAGGAATGTCACGATTCTTGATTCAATCAAGCAAGTTTAAACATAGTTAAGACACGAAGTAATTGCCTGGTGACGAGTCTCAAGCAACGCGTACGAACACAGGGCACTCAGTAGAGACAGGCCATATACAGCCGTTGGAAAACTGTGATAATCCCCCGGCCTTAAAAGAGTATAGAGATGATGCCTGTACTGTTTAGAACGGAAAAGATACATTACAGTTATGGAATTCAATTTTGTAAGAAGTAATGTGGTCTTAGGTAATGGTGAAGACAATCTTAGAGGATTGGCCTTGGCTTGAATTCCGGTTGAATCCATTACTGTACTTTTTCTTCTTTTCTCATTCATTCTTTCTTCTTTATTTATTTCATATGAATGCTTGCCATTTACTTATTTTACTGTATTACTTACTACTCACAGGCTTAGGGTTTCCCGCTTGAGTTGTTATTAGAGATAACATTGAAATGACTCGGAAGAAAATACAGTAAGAAACGTTATGTGGTGGAGATAAATGTGAATAGTCTTTGGGCTCTTGTGTACAGCTAATATAGTCATTTAATAAGTGACAACCACTCATCGAAATGTAGTAATATTGTAATTATATGTATGTGTGCTCGTGTAATTATAACAGTTGTATATTTATTGGAAATGTCAAAATTGTCCTCTTTTCACACACCATGCCTAAGAAAAATTCACCGCATCTTTTGGCCGAATACCATCACCAACCAAGATGTGCTTACTCGTAGCAAGCAAGAGGACATG
>JAMPIV010021060.1:115000-176184 GCA_024509875.1 Oreohelix idahoensis
CATGACCAACTCCAGTTTCTTATCTTAAAGTTGTTCTGAAAGCTGACATTCATGACCAACTCCAGTTCTTATCTTAAAGTTGTTCTGAAAGCTGACATTCATGACCAACTCCAGTTCTTATCTTAAAGTTGTTCTGAAAGCTGACATTCATGACCAACTCCAGTTCTTATCTTAAAGTTGTTCTGAAAGCTGACATTCATGACCAACTCCAGTTCTTATCTTAAAGTTGTTTCTGAAAGCTGACATTCATGACCAACTCCAGTTCTTATCTTAAAGTTGTTCTGAAAGCTGACATTCATGACCAACTCCAGTTCTTATCTTAAAGTTGTTCTGAAAGCTGACATTCATGACCAACTCCAGTTCTTATCTTAAAGTTGTTCTGAAAGCTGACATTCATGACCAACTCCCAGTTCTTATCTTAAAGTTGTTCTGAAAGCTGACATTCATGACCAACTTCCAGTTCTTATCTCAAAGTTGTTCTGAAAGCTGACATTAACGACCAACTCCATTTCTTATCTTAAAGTTGTTCTGAAAGCTGACATTCATGACCAACTCCAGTTCTTATCTTAAAGTTGTTCTGAAAGCTGACATTCATGACCAACTCCAGTTCTTATCTTAAAGTTGTTCTGAAAGCTGACATTCATGACCAACTCCAGTTCTTATCTTAAAGTTGTTCTGAAAGCTGACATTCATGACCAACTCCAGTTCTTATCTTAAAGTTGTTCTGAAAGCTGACATTCATGACCAACTCCAGTTCTTATCTTAAAGTTGTTCTGAAAGCTGACATTCATGACCAACTCCAGTTCTTATCTTAAAGTTGTTCTGAAAGCTGACATTCATGACCAACTCCAGTTCTTATCTTAAAGTTGTTCTGAAAGCTGACATTCATGACCAACTCCAGTTCTTATCTTAAAGTTGTTCTGAAAGCTGACATTCATGACCAACTCCAGTTCTTATCTTAAAGTTGTTCTGAAAGCTGACATTCATGACCAACTCCAGTTCTTATCTTAAAGTTGTTCTGAAAGCTGACATTCATGACCAACTCCAGTTCTTATCTTAAAGTTGTTCTGAAAGCTGCCATTCCATGACCAACTCCAGTTCTTTATCTTAAAGTTGTTCTGAAAGCTGACATTCATGACCAACTCCAGTTCTTATCTTAAAGTTGTTCTGAAAGCTGACATTCATGACCAACTCCAGTTCTTATCTTAAAGTTGTTCTGAAAGCTGACATTCATGACCAACTCCAGTTCTTATCTTAAAGTTGTTCTGAAAGCTGACATTCATGACCAACTCCAGTTCTTATCTTAAAGTTGTTCTGAAAGCTGACATTCATGACCAACTCCAGTTCTTATCTTAAAGTTGTTCTGAAAGCTGACATTCATGACCAACTCCAGTTCTTATCTTAAAGTTGTTCTGAAAGCTGACATTCATGACCAACTCCAGTTCTTATCTTAAAGTTGTTCTGAAAGCTGACATTCATGACCAACTCCAGTTCTTATCTTAAAGTTGTTCTGAAAGCTGACATTCATGACCAACTCCAGTTCTTATCTTAAAGTTGTTCTGAAAGCTGACATTCATGACCAACTCCAGTTCTTATCTTAAAGTTGTTTCTGTAAGCTAACATTCATGACCAACTCCAGTTCTTATCTTAAAGTTGTTCTGAAAGCTGACATTCATGACCAACTCCAGTTCTTATCTTAAAGTTGTTCTGAAAGCTGACATTCATGACCAACTCCAGTTCTTATCTTAAAGTTGTTCTGAAAGCTGACATTCATGACCAACTCCAGTTCTTATCTTAAAGTTGTTCTGAAAGCTGACATTCATGACCAACTCCAGTTCTTATCTTAAAGTTGTTCTGAAAGCTGACATTCATGACCAACTCCAGTTCTTATCTTAAAGTTGTTCTGAAAGCTGACATTCATGACCAACTCCAGTTCTTATCTTAAAGTTGTTCTGAAAGCTGACATTCATGACCAACTCCAGTTCTTATCTTAAAGTTGTTCTGAAAGCTGACATTCATGACCAACTCCAGTTCTTATCTTAAAGTTGTTCTGAAAGCTGACATTCATGACCAACTCCAGTTCTTATCTTAATGTTTGTTCTGAAAGCTGACATTCATGACCAACTCCAGTTCTTATCTTAAAGTTGTTCTGAAAGCTGACATTCATGACCAACTCCAGTTCTTATCTTAAAGTTGTTCTGAAAGCTGACATTCATGACCAACTCCAGTTCTTATCTTAAAGTTGTTCTGAAAGCTGACATTCATAACCAACTCCAGTTCTTATCTTAAAGTTTTTCTGAAAGCTGACATTCATGACCAACTCCAGTTCTTATCTTAAAGTTGTTCTGAAAGCTGACATTCATGACCAACTCCAGTTCTTATCTTAAAGTTGTTCTGAAAGCTGACATCCATGACCAACTCCCAGTTTCTTATCTTAAAGTTGTTCTGAAAGCTGACATTCATGACCAACTCCAGTTCTTATCTTAAAGTTGTTCTGAAAGCTGACATTCATGACCAACTCCAGTTCTTATCTTAAAGTTGTTCTGAAAGCTGACATTCATGACCAACTCCAGTTCTTATCTTAAAGTTGTTCTGAAAGCTGACATTCATGACCAACTCCAGTTCTTATCTTAAAGTTGTTCTGAAAGCTGACATTCATGACCAACTCCAGTTCTTATCTTAAAGTTGTTCTGAAAGCTGACATTCATGACCAACTCCAGTTCTTATCTTAAAGTTGTTTCTGAAAGCTGACATTCATGACCAACTCCAGTTCTTATCTTAAAGTTGTTCTGAAAGCTGACATTCATGACCAACTCCAGTTTCTTATCTTAAAGTTGTTCTGAAAGCTGACATTCATGACCAACTCCAGTTCTTATCTTAAAGTTGTTCTGAAAGCTGACATTCATGACCAACTCCAGTTCTTATCTTAAAGTTGTTCTGAAAGCTGACATTCATGACCAACTCCAGTTCTTATCTTAAAGTTGTTCTGAAAGCTGACATTCATGACCAACTCCAGTTCTTATCTTAAAGTTGTTCTGAAAGCTGACATTCATGACCAACTCCAGTTCTTATCTTAAAGTTGTTCTGAAAGCTGACATTCATGACCAACTCCAGTTCTTATCTTAAAGTTGTTCTGAAAGCTGACATTCATGACCAACTCCAGTTCTTATCTTAAAGTTGTTCTGAAAGCTGACATTCATGACCAACTCCAGTTCTTATTATCTTAAAGTTGTTCTGAAAGCTGACATTCATCACCAACTCCAGTTCTTACCTTAAAGTTGTTTTGAAAGTTGACATTCATGCCCACCTCCACTCCTTACCTAAAGGTTGTTCTAAAGGTGAACATCATGACCAACTCCAGTTCTTATCTTAAAGTTGTTCTGAAAGCTGACATTCATGACCAACTCCAGTTCTTATCTTAAAGTTGTTCTGAAAGCTGACATTCATGACCAACTCCAGTTCTTATCTTAAAGTTGTTCTGAAAGCTGACATTCATGACCAACTCCAGTTCTTATCTTAAAGTTGTTCTGAAAGCTGACATTCATGACCAACTCCAGTTCTTATCTTAAAGTTGTTCTGAAAGCTGACATTCATGACCAACTCCAGTTCTTATCTTAAAGTTGTTCTGAAAGCTGACATTCATGACCAACTCCATTGCTTATCTTAAAGTTGTTCTGAAAGCTGACATTCATGACCAACTCCAGTTCTTATCTTAAAGTTGTTCTGAAAGCTGACATTCATGACCAACTCCAGTTCTTATCTTAAAGTTGTTCTGAAAGCTGACATTCATGACCAACTCCAGTTCTTATCTTAAAGTTGTTCTGAAAGCTGACATTCATGACCAACTCCAGTTCTTATCTTAAAGTTGTTCTGAAAGCTGACATTCATGACCAACTCCAGTTCTTATCTCAAAGTTGTTCTGAAAGCTGACATTCATGACCAACTCCAGTTCTTATCTTAAAGGGTTCTGAAAGCTGACATTCATGAAGATCCCCGTGTTTGGCTGTTTATATATATTTTTTTAAAATCAGGTTATAAAAGTAGTGTGGACTTCATGGTGTCTGATCATTTAAAATATGATTGTGTCTAAACTGTCGAAGACCTTTTGATACTGCATAAATGAAATGTAAAATCATGACACAATTCTAAGAGTTGGGCTGTTATAATGTGCAAGGTTTGTGGTCTGTGAATGACCTTGGAGGAAGATCTGTAAAATATAATTATTTGTTGTTTGTGGCAATTTTATTGTTAGCGCATAATGAGTAACTAGAAAGAGGCATACCATGGAGGCTGTATGAAGGGTGAGGAGAAAGTAACATCGAAAGCGGAAGAAGAAAAACAGAATGGAACGTTAAAGAATTATGCACAATAATTCGAGAAGAACCAAAGGGAGACACACAGAGAGAGAATGTGTGTGTTTGTATGTGCGAGAGAGAGAAATATACGGGCATTTGATGAGCGTAGAAGAACGGAAAAGAAAACTGTCGGGGGCGAGAGAAAACCAAAAGAAAGGCAAAGGCATCCAAATAAGACTGCCAATTTAGTGCAGTGCAGAAGTGGTAGGATAGACCGGTTCACAGGGTGAGAGTATTGAGTGACACACAACGAACAAAATAACGGGTTACTTAACAGACCTCGATCTTGGTTTTCACCTCCACGTTTGTTTTAATTGTAGCCACCCACTCTCTCTCTCTATTTTTCCTGATCAGACAAATAGAGAGGGCAAACAAACGATTGGAAAAACTGTATGTCTGGTCTCTCTCTTTTGTATAGGTTTATTAAAGATCAAACCGTTCAAATGAAAAAGTTAACACCTAACACGTTATTAATATTTTCAAGTAATAAACGAGAAAATAGTCACAATAGATCATCTTGTCTATCTAGAGAAAACAAACCTAAACCTTATGAATCACATATGAAAATAACGTGTGTTTGAGAAAACTCCAACCTCACAACGAAGAGCAAAGCTGCAGTATATAACGCCTGCGTCACCTATTCAGGCTGCTATTATTATCCGCCTGGAATAAAATGCATGTATCGCCTGAAAATGATAATCACAAAAATGATAAATGAAAAGACACAATTTACACATGCACTTAAGCTTTCCACTTTGTCCGGAGACCCTCCACACAAAAACCTCCACCAATTTACACAAAAGATCTGCGAGGCCGAAAGACATAATTTATAGGTGAATTTATCTCAAGTAAAACTTTATGTTGGTTGTCCCTTCCGAGACATTATCCACGTCCTAACATTACGTTGCTTAGCAAATACACTTCATTTATTACAATCACGAAGACAATTACCCCAGATCTATTTCACATAGTTAGCTAGCATCTGTTTACATGATAACCCAATTATAAACACTAATCAACCAAGTGTCGCTAGCCTAATACAGAAGAAGTATTCGTTGGTTTCTAACAGAAAAAGCATCGGTTGATTTTTTTCGTGACTGAATTACTATGACTTCGAGTGTTCACTTCACATAACAAGTCCGTGTTCGCTGCTGCTAGTAAGTAGGAAGGTTTATAGGGCTTTCTGATATAGGGAAAATTGTCCCACTAAGAGACTCTGATCTATGTCATCTTGCGTGCAGGTGGCCACAAAGAGTCGGAGGGATTGCCGGTGAAAATACACTTGGGAAAAGAAGATTTTTTCCCGATGCGGCATGATAAATGAATTAAGGTCTCTTGGTTGATGGGAGTTTTGAGAAGCGGTCGGGCCGGCAAAGGCCGCTCATTGGATATGAAAAGGCGCCAAGCTGCCGCTGCTTGCCTTTCCAGTCTAATTAAAAACACATTTGACGAAACGTGCCGACCAACAACACACAGTTTGGTCGGCTAGTGTAGACGAGCAGAAGATGCATGAGTGAAGGGACCTCAGGGGCTGTCTAAATGAAGATTAACACCGGCTGGGTGAGGAATTTTACAGTAGATTCAACGGTAAAGTAGAGAGGGGACAAAAATCAAAGAAAAGAAAGGGGAGGCTCTAACGCTTAGAAAATCGACAGAATTTTTTGGGTCAACTTATCACAAGAAGAACAAAGTGAAAAATTATAATACTGTGAAAGAAGAAAAAATATAAAAGTTGATCAGGAAGATAAAACAAAGGACATAAAGGTATGCGCTGATTAAGAAGTGCTTATGAATTACATACGGGAAATGGCGATATACGGATTATTACAAGAACTAGGTTGAGGAAAACTCAAGATAGAAGATAAGGAGGAGGAAAATGTGACACCATGATGTTAAAAATAAAGATGGTGGCTATAATTATAGAGACTAAACATGGTAACATGCAGAATGAAATGACTCTGTACCTTGTATCAATGTCGAGCAGCTTGGCAGTCGATTGGTAGTACGAAAAACTGAAAGAGCACATGTATTTATAGGTAAACCACCAACGTAACTCGGCACTTTCTCGGCAACCACAGGACACGACCGCCAGTAGAACTTACAATTATCCACACGCTTTTACTGTTATTTTCGAAACAAATATCGACTACTTAATTGTTTCAACAGTACCTACATCATGGAGTGTGTAGGATACTTTACCTGTGAGGAAATATGTACTGTCTTACTTATGAATTAGGTATCTGTGGTCGTTACGTAAGGATGTCTGGTATTTAAAATCTCAGGGTCAGTTTTAGTTATTGAGTAACTTGACAAAAGCTTTTGATAAGGTATGGAAAGAAGGACTCCTCCTTAAGATGCTCAACAGCAAAATTGAAGGGAGAATGTTCAACTGGATACGGGACTTTCTTCGATACCGCACAGCAAGAGTAAAACTTGACGGGAAACTGAGCCATCGCGTCACTCTACAACAGGGTGTGCCACAAGGAGGAGTTATCTCCCCCACACTTTTTATCATATATATAAATGATATTGCAGAGAAACTGTCCGGGCATATCTCCAGAGCTCTTCATGCTGATGATTTTGCTGCCTGGTGTGCTGCTGAACATTTGCCTACTGCGAAGTTCAGGATGCAAGCAGCGCTAAATACCATCGGTAAATGGGCATCAGATTGGGGAGTACAGATAAACCTCTCCAAGACAGTAGCAACCTGCTTCTCTCTGTCAAATCGCCGAGAAACGATCAAACTGCAGCTAAATGGAAGTGAACTTCCAATCGAGGAAAACCCAACATACCTAGGAGTCAAGTTGGATAAGAGACTCACCTGGAAGCCGCACATAAAAGCAGTAGAACAGAGAGCAATAAGAAAGCTCTCTATTATGAAGAAACTGGCTGGCACAAGTTGGGGGGCAAATACCAACATACTTAAAAAAGTCTATACAGGCACAGTCAGACCTGTACTTGAATATGGCATGTCAGCCTGGGCCACAGCATCTAAAACAAACACAGAATGTCTAGGGAAAGTGCAAAATTCAGGCCTTAGGCTAATCACTGGAGGGATGAAGACTTCCCCAATCCAGGCAATGGAGCGATACACCAACATCCGCTCTCTTGATGACAGACGTGAGGAAAAGGTATTCACTCACAGTGAGAAGCTTCTACGAATGCCAAGTCATCCAATGCATGCCAAACTCCATAGTGTGACAAAGAACAGGCTGAAAAGAACCAGCTTCCTAAACATCTCCAAACATCTGCATCGATGCCATGAAGACCTCCTCCCAAATCGATCTACTGAGATTGAAATGTTAATTGATTACGAGGAGCCAGACGACTGCCATGGAAATATATCTATCATCACAGAAGTCCCTGAAATAAAAAAGAAAGGCCACCTGACCCCTCAACAACTAAAAACTTTGGCTCAAGAAATGATTGAAGAAAAGTACAACCCGAAGGAGTGGACACATGCATACACAGATGGATCTGCTGAGGGGGCAGTAAAGAACGGTGGAGGAGGCATTTTTATAAGATTCCTAAATGGAAAGATCATTCGAAAGGCCTTCCCAACTGGAAAGATCTCCTCCAATTTTAGGGCAGAAGCTATGGCACTACTGCAAGCCCTGAAGATCCTCACCAGACCTGAACAGCAGCCACAAGCTAAGATAGTAATCTTCACTGACTGCAGATCATTACTTGAATCAATACAAAACACCAGAAATGATAACATGATGAATGAGATCAGATCTGAGCTTAACATCATCCAAAGGTCATCAACCATTGCCCTTCAGTGGTTACCTGCCCATTGTGGAATCGCTGGTAATGAGAAAGCAGATGCTCTATCAAGAAGTGGCAGTAAAATGGAACAATACAGCCACCCATTGCCCTATCGGGAAGCAAAAACCATCATCCACAACAAGTACAAAAATCAGTGGAAGGAGGAAGGGGATATATACAGCAGAGATGACCCAATCCACCACCTAAACAGACACCAACAGACGACAATTTTCCGCCTGAGAACTGGACACTGCAGATTACTTGGACATCTCTATCGCCTCAAGATATCCCACACGAATGAATGCCCTTGTGGAACTGATATCCAGACTCCAGAACACATTCTCCAGAACTGTCCAACCCATGATAAATTGCGACGTGCGACCTGGCCAAAGGGTGATGAGCTCCAGCAGAAGCTATGGGGCTGCCGCGCCGACCTGGAAAAGACTGTGGACTTCGTCCTGGCGACAGGCCTGCAGATTTAGCATGACTACAAACCGAACGCAGAAGAAGAAGAAGAAGAAGAAGTTATTGAGTAGCCCGATTGGGATCATTCTGATGAGGCTCTTTGGACTTAAGATTATAATTTTGTTGTACCACGTTTTATGTCATAATACATCATCATCCTCATTCCTTTCCGTTCCCCGTGGAACATAGGGCAGAAACAGTTGTTCTCCATCAATTTCTATTCTGGGCTGTCTTTTTCAGCTGTGCCCAAGTCATTACAATTTCCTTAGTCTCCTCTTCCACAGTTCTTCTCCAAGTTCTCTTTGGCCTCCCTACTCTTCTTTTCCCTTGTGTATTCCAGTCAAGAGCACCTCTGGCTAAGCTTGATTGTTCTCTTCTGAGTGGATGTCCTATCCATCCTGTCGTAAAGTGTAAACACACTTCTTTGTTAATCACCCAGCCAATCAACCAGCACCGTTCACCAGTCTCTGAGACAGAATAAAATTAAACTTAAGCCCTGTTTTTCGGATGTCAGTGGCGGCCATCTTATCACCCAATATGGCGGAAAAACAGAATAACATTAGCCATAAGCCCTGTTTTTCCTGGGACTCGTTTCGGTCAAGGACGGTACGGAGCATGGTACGGAACTGCAGACAACCAATCAGCTTGCCCCGCCAGGAACCAACCAAACGCTTTCCTTAAGCAGTAGAAGTTACCTCACCTGCCTATATAATCGGGTGAGATTTTATGCAAAAACACGCAACACCGACACGAAGCCAGATCGACGACCGACTGAGGAAGAGGAGCTGTCAACCTTGATTTATTGCTTACCTGCGTGCATTGACCTAGCAGACGGCTCCGCTAGTCGAGTCACTGGCCTGTTTAAATCTTGGAGGGTAAATATAATTTACTATTGGTAGGCAAATAGGCCTATAGCAGATATATAATGTTTGTATTGGTTGTGTGTCATTTATACTACCTACACCTGTATATATTTAATATAAATTGTTTCTATATGAACGTATCAGGTTACTGATTGTATCTTGAGGGAATTAGGTATAATGATTGTATTTCCTGATATGATTGAATAGACGAAGACTAATAGGACTCATACTTCAATCTATTGTCTCATATAAAACCAACTGCAATATAACCAAAACAGTCCTTGTTAGGACTCAATCTATTGTCTCCTATAACTTCAGTCTATTATCTCAGATAAAACCAACTGAAATATAACCAAAACAGTCCTTCTTAGGACTCAATCTATTGTCTCCTATAACTCAATCTATTGTCTCCTATAACTTCAGTCTATTATCTCAGATAAAACCAACTGAAATATAACCAAAACAGTCCTTGTTAGGACTCAATCTATTGTCTCATCTAACTCCAACCTATTGTCCCATATAACTCCAACCTGATATATCACCAAACAGTCCTCGTCTCATATACTCCTATCATAAGAACATAACAATATTGTTAGGATATATGTTACCAGCCAGTTTAGCACTTGTCAGAGAGGGCCTGGTATATTATAGTGGGAAGGAAATGGTTGTATCACACCTAGGAATTTATAGTATTGGATGTATTCATGTATTGAATTTATATTATTGGATGTATTCATGTAGTGAATTTATATTATTGGATTTATTCATGTATTGAATTTATATCATTGGATGTATTCATGTATTGAACTCATATTATTGGATGTACCCATGTGTTAATTTATCAGAAAGAATGTTTTGCAAGTAGACACCTGTCTTGTCTCGCTATTGCTAACTCATACTGAGCCATGTTGTCATTCATCCTACATGCAGACACCTGAGACACACGCTCATTTCATACACAATGGAAATAGGTGGGCTTGATGACAGAAATTAGTCCCTATTTTTACTTGTTACAGGTTTTATTCGTGTCATCAAACCTGAGGTCGTATGTCGTGTCAATCCAGCTGCCTGGAACGTCGCAGGAGCACAGTGATTGCGCAGGATCTACCTCTTTAGTCCCCCTCAGTCTTGGGGTGGGCTAACGAAACGACCATCAGCGGGTGATGTGTGCAAGAAACTAAGAAGGACATATTTTTTGAGAGATGAGTATACATTAGTACCATTTCTGTCAGGATTGTGAGCAAATTAACTGTCAGTGACGAAAAAGAGATTTAGCGTAGAAAGAGACAAGATTAACAGCATAGCTAATAAATGTTATATACTTAATTAACAGCACAGCTGATACATGTACTATAATTGAATAACAGCACAGCTGATATAATTTTTGTTCCTATAATTGGAAAACTTGTTGTAATATATTTATATATCTATCATCATCATGTGACGTATTCTTTCCAGAACGTTGTCTCCATTACAGCTGCTCTGAACGCATCACGATTCTGGGCAAGTCGACCTGCATCAGCCAAAGACAAGTTCAGACTCTCTGTGATGTCCTAGGTCCACCGTCGTTTAGGTCGACCCCTTCCCATTTTTCCAGGGACCATGCCTTCCATCACTGTTTTTTCCAGACTATTATGTCTTTTTATATGACCGAAAAATTTCAGCTTCCTTATTGCGATGGTATTTAGGAGCCAATGTTCCTGTACGTTTAGTGAGTGCAGTACTTCTCTGTTGGTCTTTTTTTCTATCCAGGGTATTCTCAACATCCTTCTGTAGCATTTCATTTCGAATGATGTAATCTTTTTTGCAACTGTTTTATTGAGTGTCCAAGTCTCGCAGCCGTATGTTGCTACTGGGAATATACATGCTCTGATCAGTTGTAACTTTGTTTCTTTGCTTGTGCCTTGCCATAGGTTTTTCATCTGTATTAGTTTATGTGAAGCAATTGCAAGTCTTCTTTTAATTTCTACTGCACAGTCGCCAGAGCTGTTGATGATTGATCCTAAGTATTCGAATTCATTAACACTTTCCAGTTCTTCGTTATCAATTTCAATTTCTGGTTTGGTCTTTACTTTGTCTGTTGTCAATACTTTGGTCTTCTTTGTGTTTAGGTATAGATTCTGGGCCTCGCTGTGTTTTTTGGTGGACAGAATTAATTGTTCAAGTCCTTCTGGGTTGGTCGATAGGAGGACTGTGTCGTCAGCATATCTGATTTCCGGGATCTGGTACCCGCCGATGTTAAATGAGTCAAACTCTGTGTGTTCTTGGTCATCTCTTACGTTTCTCATGATATTCTCGGCATAAATGTTAAACAGGTAAGGGGAAAGGATGCAGCCTTGTCTTACTCCTTTCTGTACTTCAAACCATTCTGATGTTTTCCCCTCTACTCTTACGGCTGCCTGTTGTTCTTGGTACAGCAGTGCGATGAGTTGTATAAGGTGGTTTGGAAATCCCATATTTTTCATAATAGCCCATAACTGCTGATGTTGTACACAATCGAAAGCTTTGGTGTAATCAATGAAACAAGTATGTAGGTCAACGTTGAATTATCTACACTTTTCTATGATGATCCTCATGTTGAATATATGATCTCTTGTGCCACTACCTGGTCGAAAACCCGCCTGTACTTCGTTTATTTCTGTTTCTAGCTTTTGTTGCATCCTTTATATCTATATAAATATAAATATTTGTAAATCATGTGTAAACTTAAAAATCCATTACATTCCATTTTTCAACATTCACCCTTCAGCACAAGAGTAGATAGTGTATATACTAAATAAATAATAGGGAAATTGTATTTGAAGACTTGTCAATTTTATCATTGTTAAGTAAAATCTGTTTCCTTGTCTTAATATCACAGTTAGTTACACAGCGGAGGTGGCAATTTATGTCGGTCTCCTCTCTACTAATTTTTCGAGATCAGATCATTCACAGCCGTAACTAATTTGTGATACCAGTAGTTCTCTCAGACTTCACCATTTTCTGCAGAAATTCTATTTCTGTAATTGTCAGTACTATACTGATCCAAGAGCCAATAAAAACCTCACGCCACACATCCCCACTTTCTTACCTTAATTTCAATTTGTATGGGCTGTTGCCCGCATCTTTTCCTTAGCTCTACGTTTGTTATTACATCTGGCCATCGTATACGGAGGATCCGTCGGAGACATCTATTTACAAATATCTGTAGTTTGGAGGTGATACTCTTTGAGACATGCCATGTCTCTGAGCCATACAGCAAGACAGTCTTTACATTTGAGTTGAAGTTTCTGATTTTATTCTCTCTGGATATAGCTGAGGAGTTTCATATTGGTTGAAGGGCATTAAAAGCGCATCTGGCTTTATCTTAGAACAGTCGTCACCATCGGTTTCCCCTCCTTTGTCAATGTTACTCCCCAGATATGTAAAGCTTTCTACTTCTTCAATGACTTGACGATTGATCTCCATAGAGTCCATCTGCCTATTATTTATCCTCATTTCCTTTACGTTATTTACATTTACGTGTAGTCCCATCTTTTCTGCTTGTGCCACTAATCTATTTGTTTTTTTCCTGCATATCTTGCTGTCTATGTGATAGAAGGCACAAATCATCTGCAAAGCCAAGATCCTCCAGCTGTTTGTTGAATGTCCACTGTATTTTTGTCTTCTCCCCTTCTGTTGTTTGCATCATAAACCAGTCTATGACCATGAGAAAAATTGTTAGTTATAGCAGACACCCTTGTCTGACCCCGCTGTGTACTGTGAAGGGCTCTGGTAGTTTTCCTTTGTGCACTACTTTGAATGAAGCCTCCTGGTAGAAATCTTGGATGCTATTAATGAATTTCTCTGGGATTCCATAATGTCTCAGAATTTTCCATATCACAGTACGGTCTATACTATCGAAAGCTTTTCGAAGTCCACAAAATTTACATATAAGGGGGTCTGCCATTCGTTTGATTGTTCTATGGTGATTTTGAGTGTTGCTATCTGGTCTGTACATGATCTTCCTGCACGAAATCCTGTCTGTTCTTCTCTGAGTTTGTCATCCCCCGCCTTCTTAATACGGTCCAACAAAACTCTGGTCACAATTTTTCCAGCTACTGATAGCAGTGTTATGTCCCTCCAGTTGCCACATACAGTCACGTTTCCTTTCTTTGGCAGCTAGATAATGTGGCCTTCCTTTCAGCTCTTTGGGGTGGCCTCTTTTTCCCAGATTTTCTTGAAGAGCTGGTGTAGCAACTCTGTTGTGTATGGTATATCTGCCTTCAGGGCTTCTAGTGGTATTCCATCTGGTCCTGCAGCCTTCCCATTTTTTTGCTGTTTTATTGCCTGAAGATCTCTTGTTTAGTGGGTGGGTTCATGTTGCACTGTAGTGGCTCTTCTGCTGGTTCTATGAAGGGTTTGCTGTATTGAGTGGTTGTGGTTTATGAATTTCTTAAAATATTCAGCCCATCTGGCCCTTTATTTCTCTTCATTTGTCCTTCTTTGCTTTTCACTGTTGTACATAGAACAATCAGCCTAATGAGCCATGTCAACAAAATACTCCTTCGCATTATAATAGAAAGGACAAGAAATTGAATACGACCAGAAATTTCTGAAACTCAATTCGGTTTCGTTGCTGATAAAGGTATCAGAAATGCAATTTTCACACAATCAATGCTCATGGAGAGATGTATTGAGGTACAAAGAGACCTTTATCTATGCTTTGTAGACTACTCAAAAGCTTTTGACAAAGTGAAACACCAAGACCTTTTTGATATTTTACATGAACTAAATATAGACAGGCAGGATAATGAGGAAGATATATTGGGAGCAGGAATCCGCGATCAGATTTGAAGGAGAACTAAGTGAATTCAGAGCAATTAAAAGAGGAGTTAGACAGGGATGTGTGTTATCACCTGGTCTTTTAACATATACAGCGAGACGATACTACGAAATATTGAACACCTCGAGGGAATTAAAGTCGGAGGAAGAAATATCAACGATCTGAGATATGCAGATGACACAGTTTTAATAGCAGAGTCAGGGGAAAATCTACAAATCATTCTAGACAAAGTAGTAGAAGAGAGCGAGTTGAAAGGATTATCTTTGAATGTCAGCAAAATTGTATGCATGGTAGTTTCTAAGAAAATACAAATACCAGTATGCTCTTTGAACAGCAAACGAGAAAAAATCAAACAAGTCAATCTCTTTAAATATTTAGGCAACACATTGACATCAGATGGCAGATGTGACACAAAGATAAAGAACAGGATCGCCATGTCCAAAGAAACCTTTACTAGCATGAGCAACGTAATGAAAAACAGAAACATCACCATAAGCACAAAAATTCGCTTACTAATGGGCTACGCGTGGTCCGTTCTTTTATATGGATGCGAATGTTGGACAATGAGTAACCAAATGGTGAAAAAACTGGAGGCAGCGGAAATGAGGTTTTTGAGAAGGATACTGAGAAAATCGTGGACAGAGAAGAAAACAAATGCCGAGGTATTGACAGCTGCGGGTGTTAACAGATCGCTCATCAAAACCACCAGGAAAAGACAAATGAAATTTATGGGACATATTAACAGAAGAGGAGGAGTGGAGGAATTAGTCTTATGTGGGAAAATTCCAGGTAGGAGAGGAAGAGGAAGGCAGAGAAAGATGTATGTGGAAAGCTTAAACAACTGGGCAACAAACAACAGCATGGGCAACAACAACTTCATTATACTATCAAAAGACAGAAGATTGAAGGGTCATGATCGCCAATGTCTGTTCCAGACCAGGCACCTGAAGAAGAAGAAGATAGTGGTTTAGCTGTTTCTTAGATAAAGTTCTAGTGATATTATATAATGTTTCCAAGTTTTTTTTTTTGGTCGCAATCTCGGCTTCCTCTGTAAGTTTTTCAATAAATTCTCTTTTATCTTGCCTGGCACTCTTTTTCACTTTCCTGTTTAGCATTCAATATACTGTGAGCAGTTGTGTTTTTTGTTCTGCATCTTTACAGTTGTTTACTTGTTGTTTGATGTCTCTTCTTTCTCTTATGAGGTTTCATGTGTTTTCTGTGAGCCATTCCTTCTGTTGTTTATTTCTTTTGCCAAGGACTTCTTTATATGTATTCCTGTACGCTTCCTGAATTGTGCACCAATGATTATCTATACTTTCTTCTTAAAGGTTCTCCAGTGCTTCAAATGTATTTCTCAACTTTAGGTTGAACTGAACTCTTGTGTCTTTGTTCATAAGGTTCTGAGTATTATATTTCAGGCTTGCTCTTTTTGCTCTGTCTTTGTGCGCCCTCAATTTTATTCTCAGTGATGCCAGGAGAAGGTGGTGGTCTGACGCTACGTCAGTTCCTCTCTTTACTCTCACATCCTGTAGGCTGCGTCTTCATTTTCTTTCTATGGTAAAGTGGTCTATCTGATTTTCTGTGTGCTCATCTGGGGAGTTCCATTTAGTCTTGTGTATGTCTTTGTGTGGGGAGATAGTCCCTCCGATGACCAGATCGTTCAAATCACAAACGTTTACAAAGAGTTCTCTATTTTCATTTCTGTTTCCTATGCCATTCTTTCCCATCATCAGTTCCCAGTGTTGGTTGTCTACTCCTACTTTTACATTTAAATCTCCCATTACTATCTTAATGTCTCTCCTGTGTGTTTTGTCCAATGTTCCTTGGAGTTCATCATATAAATCTTGCTTCTGCATTGTTTGTAGGGGCATAACATTGAATAATGGTGATTTTTCTTCCTGTTCCCTGGAATCTTGCCGTTATTATCCTGGGTGATATTGATTCTCATTCTATTAGTGCTTTCCTGGCTTCCTGGGACATCAAAATAGCAACCCCTTATGTGTGTGTGCGTGTGCGTGCGTGTGTGTGTGTGTGCGTGTGTGTGTGTGTGTGTGAGTGTGTGGCTTCATCCTCGTGTCCTGAATATGTGACATTTTCCCCTGTATTGGTTATTAATTCACCAGTTCCATATATTTTCATTTCTGCTAGTCCTAAGAGTTTTATAAATATCGTTTCATTTCTCCAGCTACCTGTGCTGTCCTTCTGGCCTCCTGCATTGTCCGTATGTTCCAGGTGCCTATTCTAATTGTTGCCTTCGTAGTTAGAAGTAGTGTCGGCAGCCTGACTTCCATTGACTGGCTTTCATCAGGTCTCTGCGTCATACGTCACCTCTTGCGAGGGTTCTTCCTGACTCTGCCTTTTATTTCTTTCCACAACTGTTTCAGTTTCTGTGACAAATAGGTTTTTTTCCGGCGGGGTTGTCAGCCCTGTTCTCCTTTAACCTGGAGGAAGGGGGTGTGCCCACTTTGTCTGTCCCTTCCATTTTGACCTGCTCAGCATGGTTAAATCTACCAGGAGCAAAGGCTACCGCTGGTGTAGCTCACAATATCATCAAGGCACTCAAGCCGACCCACCACTTCAAGGTGAGGCACCTTGGATCCAGATGTCGTAATACAGCTAATAAATATTGTTTTATTTTTGTTACAGAAATATATATATATATATATATATATATATATATATATATATATATATATATATATATATATATATATATATATATATATATATATATATATATATATATATATATATATATATTATACATTTATATATTTTAGCATATATTCCAGATATCTAATTTGAAATACGTTTTTACCTTATTTTTTTTCAAAGATGGACGTGGGAACCCGAAAACGTGTATTTATTATCAGAGTTTGTTTAGGAACTAACATTTAATCAACATTATATCGTTTGTCTGTGCGCTCTCTATGGAGCATGGAGCTACCACTGCAGCTGGTCCCCTGGCAGAAAGCCTACTTATAGCATTCACATTCACAATCACATTCACAATCACATTCACAATCACATTCACATACTCTTGCACCAATAATTTCTGAAGCTATTTGTTTTACAGTATGCTGCTGCAAGCCCCACGCGCAACCTCGTAATAGTCGTCATGGAGACATACCTAGGAAGTAATAGTTCTGTTCTGTCTGTCTACAACCCCCGGGAACTACACGTGGTATTTAACAGTATACATCCAATATAATAAATATAATCGGCTTAAGTACAAATAAAATATTACGCTTCGTCTCTGCCATGTTTATCACCGTTAAGGAGCTTAACTGAGCGGTGTTTGAGTGTTTACGTGACTTTTAGACGCGAAAAAATAACTGAACATAGAAAACACAGCAATAAAATCAGGAAACGGCACGTGTTTTTATGTTATGGAGCAGCTAAAAGTTCTCCCACTAAACATGACGGGTTTCCACAATGTAAATGATCAGATAACAACCAGTTTAAGGCTACATTTTATAAAGTAACTGTTAGCATGATAAACATGGTCAATTAAGTTGTTTAATGTACAAAAACTCACGCACAACTTAAATTTTCTTGCGCTGATGATCATTGTTAAATTGTTTTTGTTGTGTTTCTGTTCCCCCCTTTTCATGCTGTCTAGTTTTGTTTTCTTGTCAGAGGCATTTAAAATAAATTACATTATCTGATTTAAAATAAACAGCAAAAGGAAATTGTGGCGTTAAACGCATAAACAATTTTAAAAAGAAA
The DNA here is from genome assembly GCA_024509875.1 of Oreohelix idahoensis. Lineage (NCBI taxonomy): Eukaryota > Metazoa > Mollusca > Gastropoda > Stylommatophora > Oreohelicidae > Oreohelix > Oreohelix idahoensis. Next base: position 132,985 of record JAMPIV010021060.1, read on the forward strand.
ATCGCTCTAGTATTTCTTTCAATCAAACAAGATCAAACGCAAACAAACACTAGCTATTTATATAACCTACAGAAATTAGATAACCAAAATAGCTCAACAAAATAAAGCTACCTTTGTTTAGTTTTTTTTTAAAAATCCTATTCTCCTTAACTTTTCGCTTACCCCACCCCACCCCTACTCCAGCGCGTGACATTCTACTCGAGCGCATACTTGAATGTTAGAAAGTCCGCCCCACGACCATTCTTCCTTTTCTCTCTTCTGCATCGTTTTCTCTTAAAAGACTCGTCTGTCTCTCCCAGTCCTTGGCTCTTATTCTCTCACACTCGGAAGAACAAGCTAGACTAGATAAAATAAAAACGAGACTCATAAATACTGAGAGTTGTGTATAGACATAATCAACAAGGATCTAAGAAACAAACATTGCGTTGTGTCGACCACGAGATCTCCAAGCCAGGGTTGCCAGATGAAAACTGTGAAAAACAGCCATACACCGTCACAAAAAAAAAGCTTAAACTGTAAAGAAAAAAAGTAAAAAAAAGAAAAGAAAAAAAGAAGCCAGATTTGTGGAATTTGGCGTCAAAAAAGCCAAATTGGCAACCCTGCTCCAAGCACACTGATTAATGACATTCTTGCACACACGGTTCTTTTATGTTCCACGTGCTACAGTCACCTTTTAGAAAATCTCTAAATTATTTAGCACTGTCTGCGACAAAAAGTAGGCCACGGAGAGTGGGGAATAACCAGGATTAGAAGCCGTACATGAATTATCATTACAAAAATGGAAGTAAATTATCACTGAAGTGTGCTTCCAAAACCGTACAGTCGATCAGCGTAAACTTGTTGACATTGCGAAATATGTTCACACATATCTTACAGTTCTGTGGGTTTTTTATGCTTGTTTTTTTTTAATCGGTTTCTGTTTACTTCGTTTTATTTTATGTTTGAATAATTTCATCTTGTTTTGAAAGGCGCTGCATAAACAAATCATGTTATTTATCTGTCTATATGAGTAATTTTTTTATAACTTGACCCGCAGACAGCAGTAAATAAATAAATGTTACACACATAAATGTATTTTTCAGGCATTGGCGAGAAATAAAGAAGTAGAATAAATATGTTTATTCATCTGTCTATGTCTGTAGGTTTTCATAACTTGACTCGCTCTTTGCACAGCATCTTGTCTGTCCACGTGCTTATGTGTAATTTTTTTGTAACTTGACTCGCACATAGCACAGCAATTTGTATGCCCTTCGGTCTATGTGCAATTTTTTTGTAACTCGATTCACGCAAAGCACAGCAATTTGTCTGTCCATCTGTCTATGTGTGTAACTGTTTATAACTTGATTCGTTCATAATCCAGCAATATGGCTGTCCGTCTGTATAAGTGTAATTTTTTTGTAACTTGACTCGCACATAGTACAGCATTATGTTTTATCCATCTGCCCATGTGGGTAGGTTTTCATCACTCATAGCACAGCAACCCTTCTGTTCATCTATGTGTAATTTCTTTGTAACTTGACTTGCGCACAGCAAGGCAGTATGCCTGTCCTTATGTTTATATGTGCATTTTTTATATCTAAACGCGCACATAGCACAGCAACAAGTATTTCCGTCTGTCCATGTGTGAATTTTCATTACTCGACTCGCTCATAGTACACTGTCACAGGTTACCTCCACTTAGCTCTGCAGTAGTGGTCCAACAGTGGCTAAACCTCAAGAGTAACTAATGTGGGTGTGGTGGTTTTGATGTTATGAAATGTGGTTGTTATGTTTCACTATTGTTCTGAATGAGGTCAGCTGTGAAGGTACCTGATTATAACAATTTATGGGTTGAGTTATCAGGTAACCTTACTGCTACCACCTTATGATCTCAATCAGACCTATTCTTGACTAGTATGTATGGTAGCTACGTCTAATGTCTAGGGTTATGCCAGTGTGGTGTGATGGTAAGTTAACACTAACACACACACATATAAACAAATATTAAAGTCTATGATCAAATGAACTAACACCTGGGTTACATTTTTATATGTAAATATTTTCTATACAATTTTATTGGTCCTGAACCTAGTATTCTTCTGGTCAGGACTTTCAAAATTAAAAGAACTCAAGGTATATACATAAAATGCAAATCTTTAACCCAAAGGGACACTTTGTCCAAACACATACTGTTAAAATATACTAATAGTGTTACTAAATTTTTACTATTACTGGTTTCTAGCACTGGATGGCTGTTTGGGATTCTTTAATCATCCCCAGTTCTTTAATACACCTTTCAATGTTTAATTCTTTGGGGAATATTTTTATTATGTTACACAGGGGTGCACTAGATATTTTACTTATCTGGCACAACTTGAACTGTCCGTATTCTTGCTGTAAAACGATCACTTTGATACTGGCCCAAAAGTAACAGGGTGGACTCTGTAGACCCATGTCACTACTGGAAATGAAAAGACTTCTCAACTGCTTTTCAATGACATCTGGCACCGGGCTAGTGCCAGATAAAAACCCTGTAACAATGAAATAATGTCTCCTTGTTGATATCATCTTTTTTATATCCGCGTTTATCATCATTCTGCAGGAAAGATTCTTTCAACTTTATTAACATATATTTCTTTCTATCTCAGAAATCGTATGGCATGTCACCCAATTTACACCCTAGCTAACAAACTTAGTTAGTGCACGTAGGACTTGCATTAGTTTAAAATACTCTTCAATCAATTTATATCAAAGAACATATATCTTATTAGATATTAGCTTATAACTATATTTTACTGGTTGCTTAAATTGTTTAAAATGTATATACCGATTTAAAAAAAAAAGATACCCATTATGGTGTCTAGGTCACCGATGTGGAACTGATGACAAGAACCAGTCAAGTGCCAGTGGAACAAGAGATAGACGAAGACGTTGGCGATGGATAGAATACACACTAAGGAAACCTACTGATAGCATTACAAGACAGTCCTTGTTCTAGAACGCCCAGTGTAAACAAGGCAGATTTGGACCAAACAACTCGCGGAGAAGAGAACTTCAGGCAGAAATGAAAATGATAATGAAGACAAGATAAGAACTTGAACTGATGACACGTGACAGGAGGACTTGGCTTGTGTTTGTTGAACTGATGACACGTGACAGGAGGACTTGGCTTGTGTTTGTTGAAGGCCTATGGTCACTGGGGAGCTAAAGGGTATTGACTGATGAAATGATTGGTTCCTGGGTAAAATCTAAAAATTGCTTGGGACTGTCACGGGTTGCCTCCCCTTGCTCTCTGCAGTAGTGGTCCAACAGTGGCAAAAACCTAGAGTATCTAATGTGGATCTTCAAAGGTCTCTATCTTCGCACACGATTACTCTTGGCACAGTTGTAGATAGAAGGATAATGATGCTTCTTCCTCGAGGGACGGTTCACAAGATATTTCTAAAGTCGAGAACAATGCTGAATGAGTCTGAGCACGTTAACTTTTATCTGACCCGCCGCCTTTTGTGAAGATGTATAATGTATGATTTAGTTCGTTCAAGCCCCCAGCTAATTTAATTCAGTGAAATTCCTCTTATTAGCTCGATATATATATATATATATATATATATATATATATATATATATATATATATATATATATATATATATACATATATATATATATATATATATATATATATATATATATATATATATATATATATATATATATATATACGAGGGGCGTTCATAAAGTAATGCACCACATCGTTTTTCTCAGGAGCTGTTTATTCAAAAAGCATGAAATTTATATACAATATACATGGATATGTCACGTAAACATCGGTATTATTCAACATAATCCCCATCAACTTGTACGGCTTTATGCCAGCGCGAAACAAGTGCGTGTATTCCTAGCCTGTACCAGATTTTGTCTTGATCATGTAGCCATTTCTTCGCTGCATGAATCACTCATTCATCATCTTCAAACCTTCTCCCACGGAGTGCATCTTTAAGTGGACCAAATAGATGCAATTCAGAGGGTGCCAAATCGGGACTATAGGGTGGATGGGGTAGTACAGTCCAACCCAATTTGGTGATTACTTCCCGTGTTGCCAGACTTGTGTGAGGTCGCGCATTGTCGTGAAGGAGAAGCAGGTCTGCTGGATTCTTGTGCGGCCGAACTCTGCGAAAACGTTGATTGAGTTTTTTCAATGTCTTGATGTAAGCTTGCGAATTGATTGTCTCTCCTCTTGGCATAACGTCCACAAGAATCACACCTTCAATGTCCCAAAAGACAGTGATCATGACCTTTCCAGCTGAAGGAATTGTCTTGAATTTCTTTCTTCTTGGTGATTGCGGATGATGCCACTCCATTGACTGTCTTTTTGTCTCAGGTTCAAAATGATGTGCCCAGGTTTCGTCACCTGTAACGATCTTAGCCAAAATGTTCTCTCCATCAGCATTGAAACGCTCCAACAATTCAGAAGAAATTGCTTTCCTTTGCAATCGGTGGTCATTTGTGAGACTTCGAGGAACCCATCTTGCACAAACCTTAGAATATCCGAGAGTTTTTATAACTGCATTTGCACTACCAATGCTGACTGGCAGCTGAAAGGCCAATTGTTGAGTAGTGATTCGCCTGTCAGTAAGAATAATGCCCTCAGCGCATTTCAACATTTCTGCGTTGGTGGCTGTGGCAGGACGTCCACAGCGCGGCCGATCAAGCAGCTCCGTATCTCCACTTCCTGATTCTTTGATTCTCTGAACCCAGCGACTGACTGTACTCCTGTCGACTGCAACACTTCCATACACATCACATAGACGCTTGTGAATATTCACAAAAGTTTCCTTCTCTGCAACGAGAAATTCTATCACAATTCGCTGTTTATAACGCAAGTTGCTAACACGCTCCATTTCAACGGTTTAGGGCAGCCGTATTATTTGGCCGGTTGCGATGCAATTTGGTGCACACAATTGGCACATGTCATATTTGATGTGTGCAAAATTTCATGCTTCTATCTTCATTATTGCTGAGAAAAACAATGTGGTGCATTACTTTCTGAACGCCCCTCATATATATATATATATATATATATATATATATATATATATATATATATATATATATATATATATATATATATATATATATATATATATATATATATATATATATATACTCGAGGTTCTGGATCATACGTACGCCTCTCTCTCTGTAATGATTAATTCAACTATGAATTTGTCAAAATCAACAAATACAAATTTAATGATCAATTACTTTGAAACAAATGTAAATAAATACGACTGGTGATTATGAAAAATAATTAGGTTTCTTCACCGACAAGTCTTTAGGCTTGATGAATTTAACAAAATAAAGTTCGGTTGTTTTTGACCTGTTAAAATTGGAACTTGCCAAAATGCTGAAGTGCCAATGCTGCTTTTCCGTCGATTCGTCTCTGTGGTGAGGGGCACGTTTCAAGATCAGTTCAGGAAGTGACCGCTCCGGGTTAAGGCAAGAATCTTCAGGTGTCGATCTCAAGCTTCGAACCACAGTACAGAAAATGATCTCTCCGGGACGTACCACAAATAGTCGGGTCGCCTCGTACTCGTACCACAAACCTTAGAAGGAATAAAAGAACTAATTCCGCTGCTAAATATTTGTTTTCCTGATGTTATTCATGCGCCTTTTCCCGCTGTCCGTCAGCCGTTTCTTTTCTCAGATTTATTACTTTCCCTGGGCGTATCTCATAGCACTCAGGGCATGTGATGAAAAATCACCAGTATGTCAATTAATTTAAGGAAAAATGTGTGACAGGACAGCCGCAGTGGCTTGTGCCTGAAGGTACATATTAAGTTTACTGTAGTGGTGTTTGATGGTATTGTATGATGGTGATATTACTAAATGTAATTGTATGAGGCCAGCTGTGAAGGCTCCTGAGATAAAATGTAGTTGTGAATTGTCAGAAGGCCTTTCTTGCTACCACTACGACCTCACACTTAATTTTTTTTTTAATGAATGTGGCTACGTAAAGTGTCTAGGGTTATGATATGTAGTGTGGTGTAATAGGTTATAGATATACCCCAGATATTTAACAAGACTAATAATATTAATAAATGTTAAAATACACTGAACTAACTCACGTGTGTAAAATTTTTTGATAGAATTATATTACATTTATTTTGTTCTGGATCAATTTTTTAGGTTGACCAGAACTTAAAAGGATTTAGAGATTATGAAAGAAATGCATGGAATATTATATCATAAATGCAATAGTGTACATATATATGTACTATACTAGTTAGTTTTATTAAAATGTTCTAGTAGTCATCTACTTGGGAGGATAGTTAATGTTTGTGCTGTTGGGGTGGCCTCATCACACCTGTCTATATTGACTACACAGTGTCCAGAAAATGGTGGGAATTTTTATGGGGGTATTAGTAACTACACAGCGTTGGTGAATGTCCAGCAGACCAGAGGCTCACTCATCTTGTAGTTGTAGCTCTGGTGCTGAAATCAGGTGGTCCCACCTCTCCGTGCTGGCGGGCAATAATGGTGGTCTCTGTCACAAGTACTGCACAGATACACTCGAGTAAAGTCACCAACTGAATAGACACTGCTTTGTTGACAACAGAAACTCACAGCTCTGCAATCAAAGTATGGGCCATGTGTCAAAATCTATTCTCTACCCACGTCTGGACACAACACTGACACAACAACCACATCATACAGACAGGTCAGATCTCTCTGACCAAACAGCACATTTACCATGGTGGTTTTACATCAGATAGATCCTCCCAGACTATAGATTCTGAAAAATATTTATTAGTTTTCTGCCCTAAAAGAGGATAGGTAATATGTTTCATTATTCTCAACACTTGATCTGTCTTGCATAATCCTTGCTGGAGTTTATGTACCTTATTGGTCCCTAGACCCTGACTAGGGCGGGGGGTCTAGAGCAAATCCCTACTTGTTTGTAAGGCTAGATTTCGATATGGCAGTATCAAATCACTCAAACATGAAACAATATTCAAAATATATAAGGAAATAATTTCAATCTTACCAGATTATGAATAAATAACACAGAATTGCTAGCAAAACTCAGCTGAGCTGCTGGCTATAGTATGGCGTCCCTAAACTTCTTTCACGTTCTTTCATATGGAAATCACCACACTTTAAAATCTGTGTCTATCACTGAACAACTATTGAAGAATGGCCCCACTTGCGCTCTGAGCGCTAATAATATGATTGTCTGTGGCCAATCACTGCCTAGGTTTATTTTAAATTCAAATTTCCTACCCTAAAGTCATTTCAGTCATGCTTCAGTCAAATATGGATGGTTATCTGTTAGTCTGTCCGTCTCTACTTGTGTTTCTACAAAAATGTACTCGATTTTTGAACCAACCTTTCTCTCCCCTCCAAAATTTTGTCGTTAAAAGTTATTTTTAGACACAGCCACCACAATATCCCTTCTCTTCCATACTACGTAGATTTGAACACCTGCGTCTCAAGGTCGTGTTTTTTTGTACAATTAGCGACACTTTTAGATTCAATACAGTCTGTCGATGATGTGAACAACACTGTCTTTTGTCATTATCTTCAATATTATCTATCCGTCTGTAAAATTAAGAACATATTTGTTCACTGCTCAGAATGGGCCATCCGGCCAGCTAATTTTTATATTCCTAACATTAATATTAAGAAAAAATTACTTTTTAATTTTTGTAATATTTTGAACATCTGCGTTTAGCCGCTGAATTCAAATCAAGGGCTTGGTATCGCAAAAGCGTCCATTCCGTACCTCGTGTCAATTTGGGGGACGTGAATTTTTACTTTCCTTCATCCCCCCCAATTGCGTCTCCTTAGCCTTTCTAGTCTCACGCAATCTTTCCAGTCATATTTTTTCCCTTTTATCCGCCGTTCCCCGCCTGTCTAGCAAGTCAATTTTTATGGAGGGTGATGACCCGCGGTCTGGGCGATCATGTACATCAGCAGCCTACGCATTATGTTTTTTATCCTTATATGTTATCCTTGGAGGTATTTTACCGTTGTATCTCTGTCAATTTCACTACACATACATACATTCACAAAATGATAGCATACAACTAAGCACAGGTCAATCATCAATCAACCTGCTCCATTCGGAGTCTGGGGTTACCTCTGCGTTTGGTTCTTCCGTGAGAACTAGCTTGAAGCAATCACTAGCGGTTGCTGTGGTGGGTCATGAATGTATGATTTTCACATGCTGAGGTTGCCAGTCTAGTATGAATCTTTAACACCACTATGTCAAATTCACAGCATAAAACTTTGTTACACTCACCTAAATAATTGAGAAATCTTAGACTTCTTGCTCAGTAGAATAGTCTTGGCAACCACAGATGTCTCGAACACACGTCTGGGGTATTAATTTCTATTTCAGAATCCCTCTGTGACTTGTGAGTGGTCCTGTAGAATTCCGGGTTCTGAATTAATATTGGCGAGTTTTCTACTGATGTACAGAGATGCCCTTAATACGTTTTGTCCGGTCCTATAAATTCAGAATCCAACTCTAATCTTTTCTGTGTCAAGATTCGAGCTGTCTACGTTGACGTTTTCTGAAATGCAGTGCCGTATGTCAAACTTTTTCTACGTTATATCGTAGGTTCCCGGCCCACGCTTCCACCTGGCGTTTTCGACAAAACTCCCAATCAGCGCGATTGTTTATTGGCGCCTCAAATGCCAGCCAATACATTCAAAGTACATGTTATGAAAACTTTTCCTCATGTAGTATTCTCCATGACTCATGCGTTTGAAAAATTCAAACAGTCATCGTCCATATATGGAGTTGTGATATCCGTAAAATGTTGTCAAAGTTGACTTATATCACACTTCCTGCTCACTCTTCCAAATGTCTTCCAAGATTGCGTTTATCTATAATCACCTGTCCCAAACAGTCGAGTCGGAAGTGATTATGCAATCTTAAGCAAACACTTCATGCTCGCATCTACCTGGAGTCAATGTGGTATTAACACGTTTTAGTGATTCAATTAATCTCTCAGGGATGGGCGATACGCTTGTCTGGACATACGAAGTGAAGTGTGAAAAATGGAAACAATGACTATAGTACGGAGTTCTGTGCAACGAAAATGAGGAATAGTAGAAAGGGGAGAGAGAAAGAAAAATGGAAGAAAAATTGAACGGTCCAATTTCGTGACAGGGACAGAAACAGTATCTTCTGCTGTGAAATCTAGAAAGACAGTGTTTCCCTACATATTATTTTCTTTTTTTGTTTTTTCCTGTGTAGGTCCCTGAGGAGGCACAGAAAGAATAGGTTTATCAAGCATGTCTTGGGAGCCGCGCTGGTGTAATGGCTTCGGCGTTGTACTGGCGACCAGGTGTTCATTGTTCAAACCCGGGCGTTAGCGTTTGAAGAAATTTGACTGAATAGCCTGAACGGCTCCTGTGATAAACCCTCTGTGGATGGGAAGGAGCGAAGCTCCTGACCGGGTTGGAAGGAAAGTCCTCAGGTTACCCAGCCTCGCAATGACATGTCATTGGGCCGAAGGTCTGAAAGCCCAAGTGCCGCTGGTTAGGAAAAAAAAAAAAAATCAGGCATGTCTTCAGAGACGGCTAATTTGAGGTTGTGCACGTGACTGACAATCTCATCATGAAAAACAAATTGCAACCGAAAACACCGCTGCAGGAGCACGTGACTGCCTCGTGCAGGCTTCCTGAATGGGGACCAGCTGCATTAGTGGCTCAATGCTCCGTTAGGAGCGCAAAGCAAATAATGACATTTTTTTTTTCTTTTTAACGTGAATGAACTCTTTAATAAAAAAATTAAAAAAAATTTATATATACGAGGGGCGTTCAGAAAGTAATGCACCATATCGTATATATATTGTTTTTTAATTTTTTTATTAAAGAGTTCATTCACGTTAAAAAGAAAAAAAAAATGTCATTATTTGCTTTGCGCTTTATATATATATATATATATATATATATATATATATATATATATATATATATATATATATATATATATATATATATATATATATATATATATATATATATATATATATAATGTTCCAGCGGAACACTGCTATCACAATGTTTAAGTAAATAAATTAAGGGGCTGCTGTAAAACTGGAAAGGAATATAAGTATTTAAACCAATAAAACGGTATTTAATTAGTTTTACAAATAACGGTTCACAATTTCTTGTGAACCGTTATTTGTAAAACTGATGAAATACCGTTTTATTGGTTTAAATACTTATATCACAATGTTTACAGCGCTGGAAAAAAAGGTTCAGAGCTAGGAACGCCAGTCAGTTACTGTTAAATTAAAGTCAAAATAATTTATTGATAACTTACTATCTAAGAAAAGATGTTGCCCTGATGCTGCATTCCTTGTCTGGATTTTTTAAAATAAATTCATTCAGCAGACGATTGACGATATTCTACATTGTAGTTCATACACATGAGAAATCTTGCTCTCATCTGTCAAACCTCAAAGTTCTGTGACCAACAAATGGGTCGCACTAGACCGGGCGGGCGGGACCTGATATCATGAACCTAAGCAGACCTTTAAGTTTATTAGGATCTGGAATGCTGAATCACTCCAAAAAGTGTCTTTATTTACGTGTATTTACGTTATCATGGAAGTGCGCGGGATAATAGCGACAAGTCCGACAGACGAATAAAGGAAATTATATATGTAAATATGTGTGTTTGCGTGCGTATATATGGTTTCATGTATGTTTATGTTAATGCCTGTATGCATGTAATGGTGTATCTATGTATGCATGCTGTAAGCTGCAGTATATAACGCTTGGTAACCAGCACACTTCTATATGGCGGCGAGATATAGACAACCTATGCTAAGCAAGAAAGTGTCTACGCCACTTCGTTTGGTATTTCGTGAAAGGACAAAGTGATAAATGTTGAGGTGTTGTCATGTGCTGGCCTTCACATCATGTGTACACTGCTTAGACAGTGCAGACTATGGTGGCTTGGCCATGTCCGACGCATGGAAGATGGTCGCATCTCGGTAGATATCTTCCACGGACAACCGGCAGATGGCAAAAGAACAGTTGGGCGACCGCAGCTAAGGTTCAATGATGTGCGCAAGAGAGACATGAGAGCACTGGACATAAATCTAGCAACCTGAGAGGATGAAGCTGCCGATCGCACCAAGTGGCGATGCTCTCTCTCTCTCTCTTTCTCTACGGCTCCACCTCAGATTAGGCGAAAAGAAGCTCTAATGGCAAGCAATAGAGAGGAGAAAACGTCAAAAGGAACACGAAGAAAAAAGTAGCGAGGGCTGTCACCTCAGGGGCGCATTCCCATAGTTTGTTATGAGTGAAGGGCTGTCACCTCAGGGGCGCATTCCCGTAGATAGTTATGACTAAAGGGATGTCACCTCAGTGGCGCATTCCCATACTTAGTTATGACTGAAGGAACTATTATTATTATTATTATTATTATTATGTAAACATGCATGTATTTATATGTATATATGTATGCATGTAGTACATACAAACTGCACATTGCTTCAGGCTAATTTTTATGCAGTGAACAGACAATAAATAAATATCTGATTAAAACGTGTAAATGAATGTTTAGTTTTATCAATAGCTACATAAATACACATACTTAATTGAAGGAAGCCGTAATAAAGATATATTTCCGATTTAAGAAATTCACACACACACCTACACAACTGGCTATCACCACGTCTGAGTAATTTTATCTGTCAGAAAAAACAAATCCAATCTCAGGAATAGCACTCGCGACAGAAATGTCTCATTTTCCCTAGAATCACGACCTCGGCGACTAGAGCGACAACTATATGAATACCTGGTATCGTGTACTGGCAGCGTTGAGGGGAAAAAAAACACTGAATGTACCAGAAACTACCTGCAGATTCGTCTCAACTGATTTAGAATACTCGGAAAATCCATACTTGGTATATAACTCTCTTTAAGTGCTGATGATCTATACGCATTGTCTTATGTACAAGCTGACATCCTCACACTGTTTCTTGCCACCGTCAAATCTCTTTCTTCTCTCTTCTCTCTCTCTCTCTCCCTCCCTCACTTTCTCATTCTTTCCTTCTCTATAAAAATTACTGTCTCTCTAACTGTTAAAATACACTATTTTGAATGCCAAATTATATTTCTTCCCCCCCCCCCCCCCCCGCAACAATCTCTTTTTCCTACAAAACCGTGTCGATCTGTCTTCTCTCTTATTGAAACAATATACTATTTTGCATCTCGATTTATATTTCCTTCTCATTCTCTCTCGCCCTCCCTCTCTCTTTCTATCTCTCTCCCTCTCTCTCTATCTCTCTCTCGCTACCTGAGTGTGTGCGCGCGCATGTTTGTGTGTCTCCTCTTCTTGCTATAAAATTATCTCTGTCTTTCTTCTTCGTTAATTGATAAAATACACTCTCTTGCACATGTAATTAGATCTCTCTCTCTCCTCCTCTCTATCGCTCGCTCTGTATTTCTCCTACTCTCCTTGGTATAAAGTTATTTCTTTCTCTGTCTCTCTTATTGATAAAACAGAGATGTCGCGTCACGTATTAGATTTTTCTGTCTCTCTTTCTCTCAAGTCAGCCCTTATAGTATCAGTCTCCCTGTATTTATCTCAAACTCCACACAGATATCGTGAACTCAAGCCTGCCAAAATAAACCAAAAGAGATTTGAACCAATATTCTAACATCTACTTTTTTAAAACCTGGCTTGACGTCATTTAACAGCTCCAAGAAAATAAAAATAGCAAACTCGACAACAACAATAACAGCTATCAATTACTACTACATCTAATGCTGTCACTACCAGTACTATCAAACTTGTACAAGGAATGTGTCACTTCGATATAAATCACGTGTAAGAAAATGTGATACTGCTATTGTTGCTAACATTATTGTCACGTAGGGTTTATATTCATTTAATTTCCTACAACTTCTTCCTATTCTTTCACCCGAAAATTCTCTCTTTTATTATCTCTGTAATTTTTTTTCCTGTGTATTTTTCATCCATTCGTTTTGCGAATATTATTTTCATATAATTCGCAAACTTTACCTGTTTCTTTCTCTTAAACTGAGAATCGCGCTAGGACGATATTACGTAGATGTCAGGGCTGCAGGGCGTCATAAGGCGTGATAAGTCGGTTCGCTGAACACAGGACGTAGCAAATCGTCTACATTCTCACCGAGCGCGCGAGCTTCTTCTCGGCATTAGTCCCGGTGAGGTGTGATACTTTACATCTGCACCGGTCAGTATCCAGACATTTGTCTGAAAAATCCCAAACTGACACGGCGTTCACTTGGGCCATGGTCAGCTGTAGTGTGAAAACTGCCCTACAATGGAGTCAGGCTGTCTGGGATTTGAAACTGACACGCGTACATCGTGGTCAGTAGGTGACAGTTACGACACGCGTTAAGCGGACGTAAATGTTGGGAGTAGGGGAGATAATTTCGCTTGGCGAAGTAAGTTTGGGCCCTTTGTCTGATTTTAAGATATTGGCCAAGTTTGAAACTTTAATTTCATTCTCGCTCATAGACTCCACAGTAGATAGGTCGCTCGAAAACAGAATAGCTGTTAGCGAAGATCTCAGTTTGTTTCGGCAATTTGTCGAACTTCTAGACTTCCAGAAATATTTTCAGCATTTTTATTCTTAAGTTGTGCGACTACCTGTAATTCTGTGGTTGAGGTAATTAATATGATAGATATATAGATTTTGTGAGTGTTAAAGTGTTAAATCGCTTAATTCATTTTAATCTATTTCTTTAGCGCAGAAGAGAAATAAAGTGGTAGGCTATTATATTTTCTAGGGAAGCATTCAGTGGAAAGCAGAATAAAAATTAAATTTCTAGCTTATAACGGCAATTGTAGCTATTTATAAATTTAATTTAACTGCTAATACTCAGTCGAGTGTATTTTTCTAAACTAACGTATAAACTCTAGAATCCAGCCTCATGAATGGTGACGGATACGCACGTGTTCCTAATTTATGAGGATTGCTGATTTTTAAATATAACTTACGTCACGGGAAGTTTAAATGATAAGCAAAGCTCTCTGCTTGCAAGTTTAAATGTAAGTTTTAACCAGTACAGATTCTGTTTATTATATTATATGTGTTATTTTTCCTCCACACAGTGAAAGTTTTGGGGTGACCCTAACTTTACCAGCACCTAGTAGTAGTTTCCATACTTGTGAAGAAATAGACAGTCCTTATTTTGAACCACGTGGGTTTTCTCAAGTAACACTGATCTGACGGTGCAAGTTAGACAGAAATACTAATATCCCTATAACGGGTTTTCAAAGACTGTAATGATAAATACTGGACCTTGGAGCCAGCACTTAATTTCTTCTAGAAACTCTATATAATTTGCTGCCTGGTGGCGTGAATATTAACAATCATTTCCCGACTAGATTATATCTTGTGGACAAATCTGTGGTGTGACTAAAGTGAATCCTATACTGAGGGAAGGCACCGACCTGACATTCATCATTTTTTAGAAACCTACGCTATTGACACTGTGCTCTGCTAACTCCCGCGCCTGGAATAATTGTTAGGTGACTTAATCAGACATTTGAACAAATTTGCATACCCAAGTAGTCGTTCCCGGAGACTCCGAGTTAAATACGTCTTTTGGAACTGGGGACTTCTTGGCAGAAGACTGCATTTTTTGAGTCTGTGTGAAAATCTAAAATCAATGTGTTCCAAGAGGCAGCAAGCAAAGTCGTGAGTACCAGTATGAGAAGCCATGGCGGAATGAATGAGTGTACGCTGGTTTGAGTGATATTTTTCACTATTTTATCTTTGACACCCTGTTGCTGTCCTATTTGTTTTTTTCAATCTGCATAATTTGTTGCTAAGGCTAGAGTTCTTGTGTTTTTGTCTTAGGTTAAATCAGATTTTTTTCAAACTCTGTGCATATAATTACGAGATAAAACAAAGAAAACTCTTAGACTCAAACCCTATGTATCTGTGACTCGGGCGCCATCATCTGTTCTCTTAACGGGGCCGGGCTAAACCTAGAGTTAACACTATAACGGGGCTATCATCCTTGCAACATTTCCTTGATTTTTATGACTATGTGTATATGTATTTTCCTTGATGTACTTTCTTTGATGTTGTGAGCCGATTTTTCCTGATATTAAAAATCGCTCTTGAACTTAATGGTCGTGTTTGGTCAGCTCGTTCTAGATAATACATATATCATTGTTATAGTTTTCCCACGTCTGTGTGTTTACCTGTCGTCACGTGTATGTGCGTGCCTGTGAGTGATAGAAATATACGTAATATGTATATTGGTGTAGTCTGTCTGACGCTGTAACAACTGTTGTAGAAGATAGGTGAGAGAGAGAAGAATTCTTTTCGCTTTCAGAGACAGCCACTATATCAAATCTATCATCTCACGTGTGTGGAAATTCTATTACCTTTCACTAACTCTCACTGAGTCTATCACCTATTCAAACCTATTCAGAAGGGACCAAACCTAGTCTTAATTCTCCTATCGGAAATCTACGACAAATGAGGGCTCGTTTCCGGTCTTTGAACTTAGAATAGGAAGACGAGTACGACAAACGTGGACTCGTCTATCTGGATTTTGTATTTAAGATTCTTATTCTGTAATAGAGTAAGAGTGTGATGTCTTGTGAGTTGTGTATCTTTTTAAAAAAATTACCCCCTAGACTAGCGATCTGTTTACGGGCGTGCTGACCACACAAACTAATAAGTTTTTTTTCCACAGCATCTTTGAATAATATACATTTTGGTTACAGGTTGATTTTGTCGGGATATGTTAACTGCTGATTGTAATACTAAATGCTGGTAAAGTGGTGAGTGTATAACATTCACTGGGTACTGAGGCAGAACGGCGTTTGAACTAAGTTAAGGAGTGTGTTTCGGACTTTTTGTCCAGATTAATTCCCTCCCTTACCCGATCTGACTTCAGGGGCGAACTTATAGTGGATTTTTAAAAATTAAGGGATTATTTTTCTCTTTAATTTTTGCAATATTCTTTTGCTTTTCCACTGTAGCAACTTATTTTTCAGTTGTAATCTTAACTACCATTTATTTGGCGTAGTCGTGTTTTGCATTGAGTGCTTTATTGCCGATAATAGCAGCGATAGTTAGATTTTATTTTGGAGGAGGTATCCCAGGGTTAAATATATCATCTTTTGATTTTTGGTAATTTTTTTCTCGTAAGTGGTAGGAACCAGGTTATTCTTTTTCCTATTTTCTTTCTCCACAGTCTCAGTCACTGACATAATATGGCCGAGAGGGCAAAGCTTAGACAACTTCTCAGGGACGAAGCGAGAGAGGAGGGACTGGAAGGAGAGGAAGCGAAAGCTTTTGTCAGAGACGAACTTGAGAGATATGACGCGGAAAGAAGAAGCAGCCGAAGCTTTACAGCAGAAGATAATGGACGAGGAAATGGAAATTCGCAGGATGCAGCATGAGGAAAGAGAGAAGGAGAGACAGCAGGAGGAAAAGAGAGAAGGAGAGACAGCATTGGAAAGAGAAAAGAGAACGAGACAGCATGAGTAGGCTCTTAATGCTCTAGAAGTCCAAAGTCGTGGCGCTGCCTCTACCTCCAGCAATGGAGAGTCTTCTCCTCATTCTTCCTTAACTGACCCTGCTAACACTCAATCTCTTCAACTAAATGCTATGTCTTTCACTCTTGAATCTTTCCTTGTCCAAATGAGAAGATTGACACATGGTTAGAAAAATTTGAGAAAATTGCAACTCTGTACGGGTTAGAGAGGTCGCGTTGGAATATGAAACTTTCCCAGGCCCTAAAAGGTTCTGCTTATGATGTTTATTCTAAGCTGGAAAGTAGCCAACAAGACGACTACGATGTGTTGAAGAAAGCGTTACTGGAGCGCTTTGAAATGAACGCTCGCAAGTTTTTGCAACTGTTTCGCAACAGCCGGAAAGAGAATTCTGAAACTTTTCACCAGTTCTCATCTCGTCTTAAGGGATATCTAACAAAGTGCCTTGAGCTTTCGCAGCTCCCCTCTACCTATGAAGGTCTTGAGGAACTTGTTCTAACTGAACAAATAAAGAACACTTTGTCTGCTGATACCCGGAGATTTCTCGCTGAGCAGGGGGCAGAAAAACTTGAAGACATTTTGGAAAAGTCTGAGCGTTATCACAATGCGCTGGCTGAACTACCGGCCACAAAGCGGAAACCGACAGAGGAGCATTTTCGAAAACATAACCTAGAGCAATCTTCTCAGGCTTCTAACCAAAACAACCACAGAGAAACTGGACCTCAAAACCCCCCTCCTGAAAAATCCAAGTTCTACAAGAACAAGTACCCCAACCACCCCAAACAGTCTGATCAACCCGACCGCCCTACATGGCAGCGTAGCCAGAAAGGACAAGGTGGCAAAGGGAGAACCCCTGAGCACGGGACATATGATCAGACCGAGCACACCGAGCCTAAACGCATCGGATGCTTATTAACAGTCTCGCAAGGCGGAATTATTGACAGTGATTCCCAACCTGTTGGGGATAGACCCTCAACGCGAGGTACTGTTACTTTGAACGGTTCTCAAACTTCTTGCTTATTTGACACGGGGCTTTCTTATGATTGCATTGTTGCCAGAAACCTGGTCAAACCCGGTCAAGAGACAGGAGAGACCGTCAAACTTTGTGGAGTTCGTAAGAGTGATGCACCTACAGCGCTTCCCATCGCATTGGTGGAGATACACTCTGACTTTGTCAGAGGTGTGATCAAAGCGGCTGTTATGGATGATCCCATCTACCCAGTCATACTTGGCGGGAGATACGTGTGTATTGGGAAACCGGAAGAGCCGATTGTGGCAGCAGTAACTACAAGAGGGCAAACCAAGAAGGAACGGGAGCCTGCGCCTAATTTGTTACCTATGGAACTTAAAGAAGCGCAATACAAGGACCCTACTTTGGCACCCTGCTTTAGGAAACTGCCCATGGCTAAGGAACCCAAACAGCACGGGGACATTTTTTCTGAGGATGGCGTACTTTATCGGAGAACGGGCAAGCCTGACCAAGGTTACAACCAGCTCCTAGTACCGAAACAGTACAGAAGCCAAATCCTAGAAATGGGGCACTCTCTTCCCTTTAGCGGACATATGGGACAGAACGCCACAAACCAACGTATAACCACTCATTATTGGTGGCCAGGAGTAAATACTGATATTATCAGATATGTCAAATCCTGTGCCCAGTGCCAACGTGTGCCACCCAAGCAACGGGCACCCCCAGTCCACATGGGTGAAATGCCAATAATGGGAACACCATTCGAACGGGTTGTGATCGACATTTTAGGGCCTTTCGAAAGGACTAAAAGAAGGAACAGGTTTATCCTGACCTTAGTCGATACATGCACTTTATGGGCAGAAGCTATCCCGCTAACATGCGCAGATGCCAAGCATGTCGCAGAAGCCCTCGTGCAGATTTTCACTCGGTTGGGATTCCCGCAGCAAGTGTTGACGGATAATGGATCTCCATACCGAAACCTGTTGATGGATGAGATCGTTAAGATCTTGAGGACCCAGCACATCCACACTAAGCCATATACTCCGGCCGGAAATGGGCTCGTGGAACGTGCTAATGGAAACCTCACCATGATGCTAAGTAAGCTGGCACAAGTGAAACCTGAAGATTGGGATCTCTGTATTCCTGCAGCATTATTTGGCTACAGAGAATCTCCTCATACTTCCACAGGATTTCCGCCAGCTACACTCTTATTTGGCAGACCCATTAAGGGCCCGCTTGAAGCCTTACTTCAGTCTCTGACAGACGAGAAGGCGGATGAGACAGTCGTCTCAGCAAGTAAATATGTGTCGGTTTTAAAGGAAAGGTTGAAACTAGGGTGGGACCTAGCAACGACTAACTTTAAGCGAGCTCGCACAAAGCACGCTAACCGATACAGGAAAGTCGCGGAAGAGAGAGAACTGGAAGCAGGAGAGAAAGTTTTGGTGTTGCTCCCTACCGAGAACAACCAACTGAAGATCGGATGGCAAGGGCCGTTTACCGTCCTGAAAAAGATTTCTAAGGCTAACTACCAGATCTCTATTGAAGGAAAGGAGAAGGTTTTTCCATTTAAATCTCTTAAAGAGATACTTGGAAAAACCAGTGCCAACCTCCGACCATCTCCTGACGATCGCCAAAACTGACGAAGATGACGATAGTGGCAGGGATATTCCACCGCTATCACAGGAAATCTTTCAAAAATGTCAGAAGCGGCGACGCTCTTTCAAGCGCGCATATGAGACATTCCATGGGAAGGAAACTTTGAGGAGTGGACTTGAGTAGGAATTGGACAGAGATGGAGGGGGAAGAGGAGAGGGAAGAAGACAGACACCCCGAAGCTACGGTTATAGGAAATTAAACTCCATAACGTAGACATGGAGTGCTTCCATATCTTAAAGGGGGGAGGCTCTGTCACGTAGGGTTTATATTCATTTAATTTCCTACATCTTCTTCCTATTCTTTCACCCGAAAATTCTCTCTTTTATTATCTCTGTAATTTTTTTTCCTGTGTATTTTTCATCCATTCGTTTTGCGAATATTATTTTCATATAATTCGCAAACTTTACCTGTTTCTTTCTCTTAAACTGAGAATCGCGCTAGGACGATATTACGTAGATGTCAGGGCTGCAGGGCGTCAGAAGGCGTGATAAGTCGGTTCGCTGAACACAGGACGTAGCAAATCGTCTACATTCTCACCGAGCGCGCGAGCTTCTTCTCGGCATTAGTCCCGGTGAGGTGTGATACTTTACATCTGCACCGGTCAGTATCCAGACATTTGTCTGAAAAATCCCAAACTGACACGGCGTTCACTTGGGCCATGGTCAGCTGTAGTGTGAAAACTGCCCTACAATGGAGTCAGGCTGTCTGGGATTTGAAACTGACACGCGTACATCGTGGTCAGTAGGTGACAGTTACGACACGCGTTAAGCGGACGTAAATGTTGGGAGTAGGGGAGATAATTTCGCTTGGCGAAATAAGTTTGGGCCCTTTGTCTGATTTTAAGATATTGGCCAAGTTTGAAACTTTAATTTCATTCTCGCTCATAGACTCCACAGTAGATAGGTCGCTCGAAAAACAGAATAGCTGTTAGCGAGGATCTCAGTTTGTTTCGGCAATTTGTCGAACTTCTAGACTTCCAGAAATATTTTCAGCATTTTTATTCTTAAGTTGTGCGACTACCTGTAATTCTGTGGTTGAGGTAATTAATATGATAGATATATAGATTTTGTGAGTGTTAAAGTGTTAAATCGCTTAATTCATTTTATCTATTTCTTTAGCGCAGAAGAGAAATAAAGTGGTAGGCTATTATATTTTCTAGGGAAGCATTCAGTGGAAAGCAGACTAAAAATTTAATTTCTAGCTTATAACGGCAATTGTAGCTATTTATAAATTTAATTTAACTGCTAATACTCAGTCGAGTGTATTTTCTAAACTAACGTATAAACTCTAGAATCCAGCCTCATGAATAATGACGGGATACGCACGTGTTCCTAATTTATGAGGATTGCTGATTTTTAAATATAACTTACGTCACGGGAAGTTTAAATGATAAGCAAAGCTCTCTGCTTGCAAGTTTAAATGTAAGTTTTAACCAGTACAGATTAGATTCTGTTTATTATATTATATGTGTTATTTTTCCTCCACACAGTGAAAGTTTTGGGGTGACCCTAACTTTACCAGCACCTAGTAGTAGTTTCCATACTTGTGAAGAAATAGACAGTCCTTATTTTGAACCACGTGGGTTTTCTCAAGTAACACTGATCTGACGGTGCAAGTTAGACAGAAATACTAATATCCCTATAACGGGTTTTCAAAGACTGTAATGATAAATACTGGACCTTGGAGCCAGCACTTAATTTCTTCTAGAAACTCTATATAATTTGCTGCCTGGTGGCGTGAATATTAACAATCATTTCCCGACTAGATTATATCTTGTGGACAAATCTGTGGTGTGACTAAAGTGAATCCTATACTGAGGGAAGGCACCGACCTGACATTCATCATTTTTTTTAGAAACCTACGCTATTGACACTGTGCTCTGCTAACTCCCGCGCCTGGAATAATTGTTAGGTGACTTAATCAGACATTTGAACAAATTTGCATACCCAAGTAGTCGTTCCCGGAGACTCCGAGTTAAATACGTCTTTTGGAACTGGGGACTTCTTGGCAGAAGACTGCATTTTTTGAGTCTGTGTGAAAATCTAAAATCAATGTGTTCCAAGAGGCAGCAAGCAAAGTCGTGAGTACCAGTGTGAGAAGCCATGGCGGAATGAATGAGTGTACGCTGGTTTGAGTGATATTTTTCACTATTTTATCTTTGACACCCTGTTGCTGTCCTAATTGTTTTTTTCAATCTGCATAATTTGTTGCTAAGGCTAGAGTTCTTGTGTTTTTGTCTTAGGTTAAATCAGATTTTTTTCAAACTCTGTGCATATAATTACGAGATAAAACAAAGAAAACTCTTAGACTCAAACCCTATGTATCTGTGACTCGGGCGCCATCATCTGTTCTCTTAACGGGGCCGGGCTAAACCTAGAGTTAACACTATAACGGGGCTATCATCCTTGCAACATTTCCTTGATTTTTTATGACTATGTGTATATGTATTTTCCTTGATGTACTTTCTTTGATGTTGTGAGCCGATTTTTCCTGATAATAAAATCGCTCTTGAACTTAATAATCGTGTTTGGTCAGCTCGTTCTAGATAATATATATATCATTGTTATAGTTTTCCCACGTCTGTGTGTTTACCTGTCGTCACGTGTATGTGCGTGCCTGTGAGTGATAGAAATATACGTAATATGTATATTGGTGTAGTCTGTCTGACGCTGTAACAACTGTTGTAGAAGATAGGTGAGAGAGAGAAGAATTCTTTTCGCTTTCAGAGACAGCCACTATATCAAATCTATCATCTCACGTGTGTGGAAATTCTATTACCTTTCACTAACTCTCACTGAGTCTATCACCTATTCAAACCTATTCAGAAGGGACCAAACCTAGTCTTAATTCTCCTATCGGAAATCTACGACAATTATTAATACAGCAACCTTTCTTTTTTCAGCAGTCCACACATCTGTCGTACAGATAGTTTGGAGTTATTTTTGTCCCGTCTGAGTAGAGAGGATGGTGATAGATACGTGAGAAAAAGGTGTGAGAAATAAATTTCACGGGTGATAGTTTAAGGAGAAGATATGTCTCTGGAATGAGTAAGTTTCTCTATTCCGGCCTATCTATACGACTATAATTTAGTACAAGACAACCTTGCCCTCCTCATACATATAAATATATGTTTAACTACACACACAGCTATGTGACAACAAGATACACAAACGTGAAAAACTACGGTTAATTGGGTATGGGTCCGACCAACACACAAAGTTAAGTTTCTTTTGTTGTTTATTATCATTTAAACTTGACAACATCAAATATCTAAAGAAAGATCAAATAAAATCAGATTTACCTACATATGAAATAGCAGAATAAATGTGCCCTCCCCCTATGGAGAAAAGAACCCAAAAATTTAATAACCCAAAGGTCAAAGGTTAGCACTATGTTACAGAGTAGACAGTAAAGAAAACAAGTTCCTACTATATGTTCCCCAGTAAAGTTAACAAGTTTAAGCAAAATACAATTTTGGTAAAGTCCATGTAACAAAGAAAAATATTCACTCTCTCTTTCATACAGTGGCCACTCAATCACTGTTACCTACTCTTGGTGATATCCCTTGGAATTAAAATTTTTCCTGACTATATACAATTTCATGGTTATTTCCCAAATGGTCTCCAGTCCATCCTCTGTCAAATAAAGACTAGTGAGGTGAATGCCGAATCTGGTGTGGGTTGTTCCTGGATGAACAATATGGCACCGCCAATAGTTGATGTAGAAATGTGATCTTGGGGTTCACAGTTAAAAGTGGAAAATACTTCCTGTATCTGGTTGCTAAAAATGTTACAATTGATAAATGATGATAATCCTATCGGCTGGCTCTATGGTAGAGTGCCGATTCTGAAACAGCGTAAATTCTGGATGCTACGCTTGAATACGACAGTCAGAAGTCGGGAATGAATGTTATTTTTTTCCCCACCCCAGTGGGCTGATAAAATTGAAAAAATATTGCTCGGTTTGGTAAGTCCAGTTTAATTTTACAAGTTAAAATGTTTCTCATGTATCGTTAGCACATACTTGCTCACCAATGAAATTGGTGACGCACAAGCCAAGAAAAGACAACATTAACCAATCAGTAAAAAAGAAGAAAAAGACAGCTGGACGCCCTTGATCAGGTCTGCTAAGAATATATATAAGAAACATTAATGGAAAAATGCTACTATTCTATATAGCTACATATATGCACACAGACGGGGACAAGACGATCTCTTATCCACTCCGTCATTCCTGATTAAATTATAATTAAAAGGCACACGGTGTCTTTAGCCTACCTATCGCCCGCCACTAGCGCTGAGTTTTCAGGTCGGATGAGTTATGCGACTCTCCCCCCTCTTGCCCGCGCTTAACGATCAGCGTACAATTGTCAATTATCACAAACTATTGCCGGTCGTTAAGTAGCTAGTAATTTGGTCGGCGTCTGATAGTTTAGTCGTTTGATTTTAAATAATAGACACTTATAATAAATACGCACAATGAAACAAAACGTGAATTCTTGTCTGTCACTATCAGTCGCGCCTAGTATTTAAACCAGTCAGCTAACCGTCTCTTCTTGTGTGAGAAAGCGTGTGGTGAAATTTAACATTATAAATGAACATCTGGTATGAAATAGCTACGCGTTATTTTATTTCACTTGTTTTAATGCTAGAAAATCTAACTGAATTATAATGGTAAAAGCTTAACACTTTTAAACACGTAAGCACTAATTTCTATTACCAGAAAATCAGAATGAAAATTCCCACGAATGCTATTAACACATTTTCCACAATGGTTCTAGAACTACGTGCGTAGACTATCCAAAAATTCTGAGTGACAACTGATAGCAGGTTTAAGAAAACACAGTTTATATATCATTATGTTTCTCTGATCTATAGATGATGTTACTTTTCGCACTATTGTGTGAGTAACGGAGAATCAGAAACATGAGTTCCCCAGATAAAAGTTTACGGTCGGCCTTTCTCGGGCGTTCAACCGCCATCAAAAGACTTATATCCGTGTAACGGGGTTCTTGAAGATGTTTGCCCGTGAATCGACATCAAAGCGCAATCGGGAAAATCCTGGATCTCCCCTCGTGGACTTCACAGATAAGCTCGCGTGAGAAAACTAGGTAAACAAACCTGATTCGCTACCTGTTATGACTGACAGGTGATGCAGTTTTTAAACATTGCGTTAGCTCGTGTTCACAGAAAAAGAGGTGGGACGAAAAGTACGCTTGTGTAAGTAAAACACAGGTAGAAAAAAATGCGTGGTTTTGCTAGCAAATCATAGAACGCTCCGAGGTTACAAGCCTGTCAGATTACTGTAGGCTCTCTTTCCATTATACGTCACAACATCCAACATTTAACAAATCAAACCATCTACCCACCCATAATAATATGTATCTACCCATAATCTATATGTTCATTATCCAATGTAGTCTATCTGGCCATTGATATCGGTGTCCTTCTCCAGCCATTTATGTCTACCTGTCCAACACATTGTTACAGAAACTTCCGCTACAACAGCACGTAAATGATTGATGCCGGCTTCCTGCAGTCACAGCCGCAGCTGTGACGTCATGCTTCGTAAGGAACGCAAAGAAAATCGTGATGATGATGATGATTAATCTATTAATTTATTTCAACTTATCCATTAATTAATTTAATTTACTTAGCCATCTGTCTTTTTTTCTTCTCCCTATTCATTTATTAAATGCAGAAAATCCACCTACGTATTTCTATCAATCTATGTATCTATCTTTAACAATCTTGCTACCCATCTATTTATCAGTGAATGCATCAATCTATTCATCCAGTTTTACCTATCTATTTACCAACCTACCGCCTACATTCCTACCTACTTACTATCTATCTATCTATCTATCTATCTATCTATCTATCTATCTATCTATCTATCTATCTATCTATCTATCTATCTATCTGTTTATCTGCCTGTCTCTCTTTCGGTCTCTGTCGCGTGTGCTTCATTTCCACACTGCTCCAGCACCTTCACCTCCCCTATTATTCATGTGCTATAACATAACTTCACAAAATAATAGCCCATAATAATACAGCTCGTACCGTCAAGTCTAGAGCAGACAGTAGATACTACCCAATTACAATTCACACTTGTCTCAACAAAGCGCCAATAATCCAGCACACCCACACAACTAGCTGATCGCTAAAAAAAGCTAATTATTTTGCCGCGGGACACGATGGTAGGTTTAGGCTTACATTGATTCTTGTAAATTTTCTAGCATCGTTATAAGAAATTGTACCAGGCTAACAACTACAACTGTTTTATAACTTGATGAAACCGTAACACCCAGTGTGTAAGTGTAGGCATTGATTGTCCACGTGTAAAGCACATCATAGTACAGTAATTGCGTTGTTCTGTCGATCACAGCAGATTGTGAGGTGGGGGCACACTGAGAAACAGTCTGAGTTTGGCAAACAGTCAATTGCAATTTTGACTAGGATAACGTCGGTATGACAGAGGTTGTGAGTGAAACTGTATCAGTATTTTTCTTTGCGCTTATTATAGAGTGAGTGTCTGATTGGCAGAGTGGTTAGAGCGCTGGTCTCTCGTGGCAGAGGTGCCTGGTTCGAATCACGATGGCATCACACTCCAATCTACCAAGCTATGAATGAGTACTTGATTCTGCTATGGAGTTAGGGAAGGAAAAGGCAGCGATGAAGGGAACTGATCACCCCCACCTGTCGATGCTGGACTAGTAATTCACTCCCCTACGGCAGTATCTGATATGGGACTCAAAACCAAAAAAAAAAAATTATGGAACCACAGCTGCAGGTGGTTCCCTGGCAGGAAGCCTGCACCAAACATTGACATAGAACCACCACTACACCTGGTCACCTTACACTTAGAGCCTGCACCAAACATTGACATAGAACCACCACTACACCTGGTCACCTTACACTTAGAGCCTGCACCAAACATTGACATAGAACAACCACTTTACCTGGTCACCTTACACTTAGAACCTGCACCAAACATTGACATAGAACCACCACTACACCTGGTCACCTTACACTTAGAGCCTGCACCAAACATTGACATAGAACCACCACTACACCTGGTCTCCTTACACTTAGAGCCTGCACCAAACATTGACATAGAACCACCACTACACCTTGTCCCCTTACACTTAGAGCCTGCACCAAACATTGACATAGAACCACCACTACACCTGGTCCCCTTACACTTAGAGCCTGCACCAAACATTGACATAGAACCACCACTACACCTGGTCCCCTTACACTTAGAGCCTGCACCAAACATTGACATAGAACCACCACTACACCTTGCCCCTTACACTTAGAGCCTGCACCAAACATTGACATAGAACCACCACTACACCTGGTCCCCTTACACTTAGAGCCTGCACCAAACATTGACATAGAACCACCACTACACCTGGTCCCCTTACACTTAGAGCCTGCACCAAACATTGACATAGAACCATCACTACACCTGGTCCCCTTACACTTAGAGCCTGCACCAAACATTGACATAGAACCATCACTACACCTGGTCCCCTTACACTTAGAGCCTGCACCAAACATTGACATAGAACCACCACTACACCTTGTCGCCTTACACTTAGAGCCTGCACCAAACATTGACATAGAACCACCACTACACCTGGTCACCTTACACTTAGAGCCTGCACCAAACATTGACATAGAACCACCACTACACCTGGTCCCCTTACACTTAGAGGCTGCACCAAACATTGACATAGAACCATCACTACACCTGGTCCCCTTACACTTAGAGCCTGCACCAAACATTGACATAGAACCATTACTACACCTGGTCCCCTTACACTTAGAGCCTGCACCAAACATTGACATAGAACCACCACTACACCTGGTCACCGTACACTTAGAGCCTGCACCAAACATTGACATAGAACCATCACTACACCTGGTCCCCTTACACTTAGAGCCTGCACCAAACATTGACATAGAACCATCACTACACCTGGTCCTCTTACACTTAGAGCCTGCACCAAACATTGACATAGAACCACCACTACACCTGGTCCCCTTACACTTAGAGCCTGCACAAAACATTGACATAGAACCACCACTTTACCTGGTCACCTTACACTTAGAGCCTGCACCAAACATTGACATTCTCTTACAGCCGTGGTGGTTTCTGTGGCAATTTGTTTGACATGATGAGGTTGCCAGCGCATACACAACCACATATTAGTTCTATTTATAGTATTTAAGGTTCAGAAAGAAAAAAGATATTTGTCTAGCACAAGAATTCCAGAAGATTAAATTATCCTACTGTAGTTGGAATATGTTTATAAACTGACATTACCAGCTGTGAAATGGCTGGCGGTATCTCCACAATAATTGGTTGTCTCAAGAACTACTCGCACTCACACAAGAGATTGTTCAGACGGCGACCCACGGACTTGCTGTTTATTTGGCTCAGCAAACCTCCAGCTAGAGTCACCACATTTGCAGACGTGACAGTTTTTGCCGTAGTTTACAAACAAGCCATGTCATAAGCGACATCATTACGCGATTACTTACAAAACTTCTTGTAGTGGTGGCTGATGTGAAATACATCAATACGAGTTTTATGACAGCAGAATATCATTACTGGGAGAGAAGGCCAGATCAAATATGAAGACGATGATGGTGTGCACATTTAAAAAAGATTAATACTAATTATGATACTAGCTTTAAACATATGAAAACTTCTATGAAGAAATTTAACAATTTATAAATGTAGTGCTTCAAACATAATCATAATATTATCATGTTTACCCAATGTGAAAAAAAAGGTAAAAAGGTAAAGGATCCCGTTACACGCCCACTAAGGCATATTGGGAATATGCAAATTGACAGCAGTCTGAATTCCCGGGCTTTAAGGGCCATTGGCTGCTAACTAGACATCCGACATAAATGGAAGTTAAGGGAGAGCTGGACCCTACTCCGAGCACTGCCCAATGGCCCAACCGCTCAGTTCACATTTGTTACTTACTGCTTTTACCACATGTGTTGGTTTAAGTCTACGGTTTGTGGACGTACAAAAGTGATCTATCGATGGTCAGTGCAGTATCTTGGTAAAGCTGTATCAACTATATCTTGGCAGCAGGTAGTAAATAGTAAACCAACATTATTAGACACATAAGAAAGAATGAAAGCATAAGAGTACTAGGCAACAACAAAGTAATACAAGTGATAGGCTCACCGGGAAATCGAACCAGTGACAACCTTTTAACATCGGCCCTTGTCTCGTTTAGAAGGTGACACGTGAAACAAGCATCCCCAAAAAAGTGACAATCACTATTCTCACGACACTTGACAACTATAGGATATCGAACCTGGACATGAGTCAGACATTTATAGACTCAGTCACCTATCAACAGTAGGAGTATTCAAATTATCGAGGTCTGCTTACGGTTCGAAAAACTGCGCGTGTGTGAGATATTCGTGTCTGTGTGTAAGACATTTCATGCCCGTGTGTGAGACAGTTCATGTCTGTGTGTAAGACAGTTCATGTCCGTGTGTGAGATATTCGTGTCTGTGTGTAAGACAGTTCATGTCCGTGTGTGAGATATTCGTGTCTGTGTGTAAGACAGTTCATGTCCGTGTGTGAAATATTCGTGTCTGTGTGTAAGACAGTTCATGTCCGTGTGTGAGATATTCGTGTCTGTGTGTAAGACAGTTCATGTCCGAGTGTGAGATATTCGTGTCTGTGTGTAAGACAGTTCATGTCCGTGTGTGAGATATTCGTGTCTGTGTGTAAGACAGTTCATATCCGTGTGTGAGACAGTTCGTGTCTGACAGTTCATGTCCGTGTGTGAGACAGTTCGTGTCTGTGTGTAAGACAGTTCATGTCCGTGTGTGAGACAGTTCGTGTCTGACAGTTCATGTCCAGTGTGAGACAGTTCGTGTATGTGTATGAGACAGTTCGTGTCTGTGTGTGACAGTTCTTGTCCGTATGTGAGGCAGTTCGTGTCTCAGTGTCAGACAGTTCGTGTCTATGTGTGAGACAGTGCCTAAGTAATACACATAAACAGGTATATGTTGCAGGCACTAGAAAGAAAAAAAAGAAGTAGAAAAACCTAATGAAAAGCAACAGAAGTGATTGGTTTACTGGGGACTCGAACCCAGTACCACCCGAACGGCACCACTGCCTAGCTGTGAAGTGATTAGTGAATAACCACACTGCCAACTTAGCACCCACAAAAGTAGCGCAAACATGTATTAAACACGTGTCAAGTCTTCTTGTCCCGTGCCATCAACGCACGGTCTTTCTACGTCTTTCTGATCGTGTTATTTCTGTCCCTCCCTCTTTGTCCACGTGCTCGACATAGCTCTACATCTCTACCCTGGGGATTCTACAACAACGACTCTGGTAATGCTATCAGTAGGTTTCCTCAGCGTAATGCTATCAGCAGACTTCCTCCGCGTAATGCTATCAGTAGTTTTCCTCAGCCTATGCCCAATCCACCTTCTTCTCCTGTTGTTCTGCTGGCACTTGGAGAACAAGTCGAAGAATACCGAAAGACACATGAAGAAGAGAACTTGGGGGCGGGGGGGGAGTAATGGAAGTGATGAGGAAGACGTGAAAAGATGTTGAGCTGATGGCACCTGAGAGGAGGTCATGAACTTGTTGAAGGCGTATGCATCCTGGGGAGATGAAGGAATGAGTGACGGTATTGTCTCCCCTGCTCTGCAAAAGGGGTCCAACAATGGCCTGAGTATAAATTGAGGGTCTTTAAAGGTATCAACCTTTGCTCCTGGCAAGATTACTCCTGGCAGAGATATAAATAGAAGAATGATGCTTCTACTTCAAAAGATTGTTAATTAAGCAAGCATGAGAACTGAGATCATCTAAGCTGTCGTGAACTTATTATTCTCCTGCCCCTTCTGTGAGGGAATATAGTGACTCGTATTTCTGGGCCCCAAGCTAAAGATGACTCAGCAACTATTAATTTAATAGCTCTATATGGTTATGTATTTAAAACAATAAGAGTCATAGGGAAGCAGACGTACAATTTACTCAATAGTGATTAATACAACTACAGATTTATAGTTACAGATAAACAGGTTTAACAATCACTTATTGGTTAACGATGTGAAATAAATAAAGTTGTTTATAAAAATAAAGCACTGATATTTTCATCATTCGTCGATCTCAATTGTAAGGGGATATTTTATAGAAAACAAAATTGTAAGTGTCCATTGGACTGCGCTGTTAAAGTCCTTAGATGCCGGTGTGGGGTTATTTGGTGTATGCTTCAGTCGCTGTTGGTTTACATATTCCTTTGGACAGGTCTTTCCCTTCAATAAGCAGCACGTCCCACGCAGTACAGCTGGGTTAATTACAAAGATTTGTCAAGTGCTTCAAAACCCGTCTGATGCTGGTGTCTAGCGTCGACTGCTGACAACTTATACCACAAACTAAGACGGAAACAGATGCCTCTTTTGAGTATAGGATCTCCTGATATGAGCGGCGACCTCTGCTTCCATCCACCACTTCATCTTCCTTAGAATGTCTACCCTCCCTGATCACTAATTTTAAACCCAGAGAGTAGGATGAAAGTGCTTTTCAACAACGAAAGGCGAAAACTGAAATATACATAAACATACATAAAAAACTTACTAAAGTGTTAGTAAAATAAATATAAACAGCATGATATCATCAGCCACTTCCTGCTCTCTACGGAGCCTAGGGCCACCTCTGCTGTTGGGTCCTTGTGAGGAAACCCGCACGAAGCAGTCACCAGCTCTTGCAGTAGTGGTTCATATGTCAAGTTATTTGCAGTGATGAGGTTGTCAGCTTCATATGCAACTGTACATTCACCGGCAAATTGTACATGTTAAAATTCAAATATAAAATGATAAAACGTACAAATTACAACTTACCTCGATTTTTGGGCGAACACAACCTTTTTGCACAGGAAACGTCCGAATATTACCGGGCACCAGTCTAAGATGCCGTATCATTCAGGTGTGTTAGGTATCTAACTTGGTGCACTTGAAGTAGGATCCTAGAACTTAAGGCCCAAAGTGAT
This sequence comes from Oreohelix idahoensis, assembly GCA_024509875.1. NCBI lineage: Eukaryota > Metazoa > Mollusca > Gastropoda > Stylommatophora > Oreohelicidae > Oreohelix > Oreohelix idahoensis. The sequence goes on from JAMPIV010021060.1 coordinate 164,177, forward strand.
GGCTCTACAGTTACATAATTCTAATCTTAGAATTCACTTTCAGTCCTATGTCCTGTCCTATATTGAGGTCCTAATATTCTGTATTCATGGATGCCTATGATTTCTCCTTGATGACATTGGAAGTCAGAGAAGCAGTCTTACAAAGCGGTATTTTTGGAATATTACAAAGCGAAGTTTTCGCCCACACACCCATGTTGCTTTGTTGAGGAGAAATCTAATCAAGAGCATTTTCATGCCAAACATCAGCACGGCATCTGATATTGGTAAGTTATTTATTATTTCAGTCCCAAGCAAAAAAGTGGGTTTGGCCCAAGCAAAAATGGCCACCCCAGTGCGTTTCTATTGTTGTTGTTTGAAAATAATTTTTTAAATTGTTCATATGCATAAATAACTTTGTTGTTGTATATGAAACTGAAGGTAATTGGATGTACTTTACTCTTGTGCTACAAGTATAAAAGCTTTCATTGAAAAATGATTAGTTATTCAAGGTGAAATGGAGGATATGCGCTTAAAAAATGATTAGTTATTCAAGGTAAAATGGAGGATATGCGCTTAAAAAAAATCGCTTTAAAAATCTAAAATAAATATCTCAAAACAGAAACACGTTCACTCTTAAACACGTGCGGTATTTAAAAGAATGTACTTGCAGTCGGAAATGACTTTAAGGGTAGTTATAATTAGAAGCAGTCTCAAACAGAGGCACATATACTAAAGGCTTTTTAAAGTCGATTGGGCCAAGCGCGTCTAACCTCTGAGCCTTTATAAAGTCGATTGGGACTTAAAGAGTTAATGTAGCATTTATATACGCTGGCTTAGCCATGCCTACCGCATGAAAGATGTTTGCATCCCCCAAAAGATATTTTCTACCGGCAACTGGCAGATGGCAAAAGAACAGTCGGGCTACCGCAGCTGAAGTTCAAAGATGTACGCTAGAGAGACATGAAGGCACTGGACACAAATCCAGTAACCTGGGAGGACGAAGCTGCCGATTGCATCAAGTGGTTGTCCTATGGCACCACCTCAGATTGGGCCAAAAGAAGCTCCCACAACAAGCAGGAGAGAAAAGAGTAAGCCGATAGGAACACCAGACAAAATAGAACAGCTGATGGCTATCACCTCAGGGGCGCATTCACATAGTCAGTTATGACTAAAGGGAGCTATTAGTACTGCTACTACTACTACAACTACTGTTGCTACTACTAGTATTTTTATTTGTTTATTTATTATTATTTTTTTCACGTGCTTTTTGTCATTTCCTCATAACTTTTCTACAGGTTGTCCGAAAAGTTACTGTGCACTTGAATATACGGCAGACTAGAGTAGCGGTTTTGATGTGAGAATTGTCCGTTCTAGCAATCACCACCCACATTCAACAGATCCCACTGACAACCCTGCAGAAGGTCTTCGACAATATGAAGAAGCGTGTTCAGACATGTCTTGAGGCCCATGGTGGACATTTCCAACATCTGCTGTAGAAGAAACTACGAGGTACTTTACTGCACAGTAACTTTTAGGACACCCTTGCATTTCTCATCTCTATTTTCTCTTTATGACAGTGGCTGAAGATAGGTAATTTTTAAACGTGTCAGATTTCAAGCGTATTGTTCTTTAACAAAAGTTATTCCAATACCATTTTTTTAAAACTTTTCTGCACGCAGCATATTTAATCGCAGAAACAAGTATTTTAAACAATTGCTCAACTGAGCGGCCCCCAACGGTTGATGGTAGCTTACAGTTATTCGTCTCAAACTCAACCGTGCAGTTTCTCTACCCGCAAATGTCGAACTGAGAAATTGATTTTGTCTCTAAATCTCGTTATCCATCCTAGTTTTAGTCGCTTCAGGCAACAGACATCTACACACGCATACAAAGGTCAAGTTTTAAGAGTGAAAAATGATGCTAAATATGGCTGGAAAAAGCATTCACATTTCAGCAATAAGATACAATTTAAAGGCGCATCAGCACACAGGGAAAACACACTATCGTACAGATCAAAGCACAGTTTTCAACATCATTAATTGAATTTTCGACACATATTCAGATACAACCATGAACCATTCTTTATACACAGATATAACAATCTATCGTTCTTATATTTGTGCATAAAAATATGTAAAAGTGTATCACTCACAGATTGCATATAGAAATAAATGTATCACACTCTCAGATCATAGATGCAGCATTCTCTCATTCAAATTTCAGCATATGGATGATAGATACACCAGCCTAATACAGATGACGGCACAGTTGCATTCAGGAAGTCATTACCAAAATCTCTGCACAGTTACAAACACCAATATATGACCCAGACCGCAGCAAATAAATACAACCGTCCATTAGGCTGCATTTACTAGATGCAACAGTTCATCCCTTAGATCTTATAGACATCGAAAGATAATTTTTCATTCAGATGCAAGCACACAGATAGAGTCAACAATCTATTTCCACCTACTATTTAGATCTCTACACCTAGGACGATATAACAATATACAAGTATCAGGACAGAGTAAAATACAGAAAAGATCCCGGTACATAGATAAGAGTCAACAATCTATCGATGATATCTCTTCCCGTAGAAAGAAATAACAACATATCACTCCTTATTGGAAGATTGATAATTCAATGATATAGGTCAGAGTTCATCACAAGCAAGTTTAACCAGTTGACAGATGTATGAACACATATAACAACTATAACTGAATAGCAACATATAACATTGATATCTATTACTCCGATTCGAGCAAGCAAATAACAATATAACAGACGCAGAGTAATTAAAATTAATCATAGAAGGACATTTTAACAGTCATTACCTGGCTGTTTTAAGAACTAGTACAGCGTCATGTTAGAACACGTTTATCACTGATAAAACATACTTGTAATTGCTACTTTATTGCATCTAATATTCACAGGAGACACTTGGAGATAGTCCTACGCTTTAACGTTGAACAGAAAAAACGAACAACTCAACAGCGAAACAACAGCCGTTACTCCAAGTCACATCGAACGCGGAAAAAGTCGGAGACTGTTGGCTAATAGTTGTCACATGACATCATGCTGTTCGGTTTAAGCCCGGGAGACGGACAGCTATTTTTATTTTCTTGAGATTTGCATTTTATTTTTTCTTTCTTCTCTAACTGACCGGGATTCTGGTAATCATTTAGCCAGTCTGGAATCTGCAAGCTGTGAGAGTCGTGCATGCTGGCTGTCTTATGTTGCAGTGTAATTAGTCTGTGAAATGATGGGATGAGAAGGTTCTCCTTACATGCCTCCGAGGAAAAAAGAGAAAGGTTTCGGACAGGAAGGCAGATAGGGATGACAGGAAGGGGAGAATAAAAATAGCGTTTTGCAAAATGTAATTAAAAAACACAATTTGTCACGTTCGTGGCCAGAGGGTGAAACGACAGAAAACAGAGACATGCAACTTTATAGTTGCGCGTTATGAACATACATTTATTCATTTCTTAACATTTCATATCACATACGCTAACGCAGATTTTTTTGACATACAACCTTACATCATAATTTTCCTTTGTGCTCCTTACGGAGCATGGAGCTACCACTGAGGCGGGTCTTCTTGCAGGAAACCTGCATGAAGCAGTCACATGATCTTCCAGCAGTGGTTTCCGTGGCAATATGTTTTACATGATGAGGCTGCCAGCCTCGTGCACAACCTCATGTTAGTTGCCTTGTACGACATGCTTGAAGGATGAGCCCTTTTCTTTCTTTGTGTCTCTTTTAGAGACTCTCGGGAAACAACATACACAACCGTACAAGACGTAAACAACATACACAACCTTACAAAACGTAAACAACATACACAACCTTACAAAACGTAAACAACATACACAACCTTACAAGACGTAAACAACATACACAACCTTACAAGACGTAAACAACATACACAACCTTACAAGACGTATACAACATACACAACCTTACAAAACGTAAACAACATACACAACCTTACAAGACGTAAACAACATACACAACCTTACAAGACGTAAACAACATACACAACCTTACAAGACGTATACAACATACACAACCTTACAAAACGTATACAACATACACAACCTTACAAGACGTAAACAACATACACAACCTTACAAGACGTATACAACATACACAACCTTACAAAACGTAAACAACATACACAACCTTACAAGACGTAAACAACATACACAACCTTACAAGACGTAAACAACATACACAACCTTACAAGACGTATACAACATACACAACCTTACAAAACGTATACAACATACACAACCTTACAAGACGTAAACAACATACACAACCTTACAAGACGTTTACAACATGCAGAACCTTACAAGACGTATACAACATTGTCACGTAGGGTTTATATTCATTTAATTTCCTACATCTTCTTCCTATTCTTTCACCCGAATTCTCTCTTTTATTATCTCTGTATTTCCTTTTTCCTGTATATTTTTCATTCATTCGTTTTGCGAATATTATTTTCATATAATTCGCAAACTTTACCTGTTTTCCTTTCTCTAAAACTGAGAATCGCACCTGGGTGGTATTGCGTACATGTCAGTCGCGCTGGTCGGACGATAGGCGTGAATTTACAGCATTCGCTAGACATTCGTCTGAGGGTCTCTGGCCTGGGGCGTGAAAATTCACCCGAGGGACATGGAAAGTAGACAGAGAGTCTGCATTTCAGTAAACGCATGAGGTTTTTCGTCAGAAAAAAACCCGGCTTAGCGTGAAAATCCACTCCGCACTGCAGACGGTGGTCTGAGATTTGCAACTCATGCAAGCCCTCGGCCACTGATGGCTGTTACGTCACGCGATAAGCGGACGAAGGTGTTATACGGACAGGGGAGACTATTTCGCTTGGCGAAATAAGATTAGGATCCTGTGTCCGATTTTAAAGATATTGGCCAAGTTTGAAACTTTAATTTCATTCTCGCTCATAGACTCACAGTAGATAGGTTGCTCGTAAACAGAATAGCTGTTAGCGAAGATCTCAGTTTGTTTCGGCAATTTGTCGAACTTCTAGACTTCCAGAAATATTTTCAGCATTTTATTCTTAAGTTGTGCGACTACCTGTAATTCTGTGGTTGAGGTAATTAATATGATAGATATATAGATTTTGTGAGTGTTAAAGTGTTAAATCGCTTAATTCATTTTAATCTATTTCTTTAGCGCAAAAGAGAAATAAAGTGGTAGGCTATTATATTTTCTAGGGAAGCATTCAGTGGAAAGCAGAATAAAATTAAAATTTCTAGCTTATAACGGCAATTGTAGCTATTTATGAATTTAATTTAACCGCTAATACTCAGTCGAGTGTATTTTTCTAAACTAACGTATAAACTCTAGAATCGAGCCTCATGAATGGTGACGGAATACGCACGTGTTCCTAATTCATGAGGATTGCTGATTTTTAAATATAACTTACGTCACGGGAAGTTTAAATGATAAGCAAAGCTCTCTGCTTGCAAGTTTAAATGTAAGTTATAACCAGTACAGATTCTGTTTATTATATTATATGTGTTATTTTTCCTCCACACAGTGAAAGTTTTGGGGTGACCCTAACTTTACCAGCACCTAGTAGTAGTTTCCATACTTGTGAAGAAATAGACAGTCCTTATTTTGAACCACGTGGGTTTCTTAAGTACCACTGGTCTAACAGTGCATATGCAACCCGAGTTAGCCAGAAATACTATATCCCAATAACGGGTTTTCAAAGACTGTAATGATAAATACTGGACCTTGGAGCCAGATCTTAATTTCTTCTAGAAAAAACTCTACGTAATCTTTCTGCCTGGTGGCGCGAAATACTTCTAGTATTAACTAACATTTCCCGACTATATATATATATTTTTTTTGGACAAATCTGTGGTGTGACTAAAGTGAATCCTATACTGAGGGAAGGCACCGACCTGACATTCATCATTTCTAGAAACCTACGCTATTGACACTGTGCTCTGCTAACTCCCGCGCCTGGAATAATTGTTAGGTGACTTAATCAGACATTTGAACAAATTTGCACACCCAAGTAGTCGTTCCCGGAGACTCCAAGTTAAATACGTCTTTTGGAACTGGGGACTTCTTGGCAGAAGACTGCATTTTTTTGAGTCTGTGTGAAAATCTAAAATCAGTGTGTTCCAAGAGGCAGCGAGCAAAGTCGTGAGTACCTGTATGAGAGGCCATGGCGGAATGAATGAGTGTACGCTGGTTTGAGTGATATTTTCACTATTATATCTTTGACACCCTGTTGCTGTCCTATTTTTTTTTTTCAATCTGCATAATTTGTTGCTAAGGCTAGAGTTCTTGTGTTTTTGTCTTAGGTTAAATCAGATTTTTTTTCAAACTCTGTGCATATAATTACGAGATAAAACAAAGAAAACTCTTAGACTCAAACCCTATGTATCTGTGACTCGGGCGCCATCATCTGTTCTCTTAACGGGGCCGGGCTAAACCTAGAGTTAACACTATAACGGGGCTATCATCCTTGCAACATTTCCTTGAATTTTTATGACTATGTGTATATGTATTTTCCTTGATGTACTTTCTTTGATGTTGTGAGCCGATTTTTCCTGATATTAAAATCGCTCTTGAACTTAATAATCGTGTTTGGTCAGCTCGTTCTAGATAATATATATATCATTGTTATAGTTTTCCCACGTCTGTGTGTTTACCTGTCGTCACGTGTATGTGCGTGCCTGTGAGTGATAGAAATATACGTAATATGTATATTGGTGTAGTCTGTCTGACGCTGTAACAACTGTTGTAGAAGATAGGTGAGAGAGAGAAGAATTCTTTTCGCTTTCAGAGACAGCCACTATATCAAAATCTATCATCTCACGTGTGTGGAAATTCTATTACCTTTCACTAACTCTCACTGAGTCTATCACCTATTCAAACCTATTCAGAAGGGACCAAACCTAGTCTTAATTCTCCTATCGAAAATCTACGACAAATGGGTTCTCGTCCGTAGGATTTTTGAACTTAGAATAGGAAGACGAGTACGACAAATGGGTTCTCGTCCGTAGGATTTTTGAACTTAGAATAGGAAGACGAGTACGACAAATGTGGACTCGTCTATCTGGATTTTGAACTTAAGATTCTGTATTCTGATATAGAGTAAGAGTGTGATGTCTTGTGACTGTGTATCTTTTAAAAAAATATTACCCCCTAGACTAGCGATCTGTTTACGGGCGTGCTGACCACACAAACTAATAAGTTTTTTTTTCCACAGCATCTTTGAATAATATACATTTTGGTTACAGGTTGATTTTGTCGGGATATATGTTAACTGCTGATTGTAATACTAAATGCTGGTAAAGTGGTGAGTGTATAACATTCACTGGGTACTGAGGCAGAACGGCGTTTGAACTAAGTTAAGGAGTGTGTTTCGGACTTTTTGTCCAGATTAATTCCCTCCCTTACCCGATCTGACTTCAGGGGCGAACTTATAGTGGATTTTTAAAAATTAAGGGATTATTTTTCTCTTTAATTTTTGCAATATTCTTTTGCTTTTCCACTGTAGCAACTTATTTTTCAGTTGTAATCTTAACTACCATTTATTTGGCGTAGTCGTGTTTTGCATTGAGTGCTTTATTGCCGATTAATAGCAGCGATAGTTAGATTTTATTTTGGAGGAGGTATCCCAGGGTTAAATATATCATCTTTTGATTTTTTTGGTAATTTTTTTCTCGTAAGTGGTAGGAACCAGGTTATTCTTTTTCCTATTTTCTTTCTCCAACAGTCTCAGTCACTGACATAATATGGCCGAGAGGGCAAAGCTTAGACAACTCCTCAGGGACGAAGCGAGAGAGGAGGGACTGGAAGGAGAGGAAGCGAAAGCTTTTGTCAGAGACGAACTTGAGAGATATGATGCGGAGAGGAAAGCAGCTGAAGCTAAAGAGGAAAAAGAAGAACTCAGAGAAAGAAGCAGAAGAAAGAGAGGAAAGGAAGAGATTTTACAGCAGAAGAAGATGGATGAAGGAAATGGAAATTCGCAGGAGAAAGAAGAGAGAAGGAGAGACAGCATGAGGAAAGAGAGAAGGAGAGACAGCATGAGAAGGAGAGAGAAGAGAGCAGAGACAGAAGTTGGCTCTTAAAACTCTAGAATTCCAAAGTCGTGGTGCTGCCTCTACCTCCAGCAATGGAGAGTCTTCTCCTCATTCTTCCTTAACTGACCCTGCTAACACTCAATCTCTTCAACTAAATGCTATGTCTTTCACTCTTGAATCTTTTCCTTGTCCAAATGAGAAGATTGACACATGGTTAGAAAAATTTGAGAAAATTGCAACTCTGTACGGGTTAGAGAGGTCGCGTTGGAATATGAAACTTTCCCAGGCCCTAAAAGGTTCTGCTTATGATGTTTATTCTAAGCTGGAAAGTAGCCAACAAGACGACTACGATGTGTTGAAGAAAGCGTTACTGGAGCGCTTTGAAATGAACGCTCGCAAGTTTTTGCAACTGTTTCGCAACAGCCGGAAAGAGAATTCTGAAACTTTTCACCAGTTCTCATCTCGTCTTAAGGGATATCTAACAAAGTGCCTTGAGCTTTCGCAGCTCCCCTCTACCTATGAAGGTCTTGAGGAACTTGTTCTAACTGAACAAATAAAGAACACTTTGTCTGCTGATACCCGGAGATTTCTCGCTGAGCAGGGGGCAGAAAAACTTGAAGACATTTTGGAAAAGTCTGAGCGTTATCACAATGCGCTGGCTGAACTACCGGCCACAAAGCGGAAACCGACAGAGGAGCATTTTCGAAAACATAACCTAGAGCAATCTTCTCAGGCTTCTAACCAAAATAACCACAGAGAAACTGGACCTCAAAACCCCCCTCCTGAAAAATCCAAGTTCTACAAGAACAAGTACCCCAACCACCCCAAACAGTCTGATCAACCCGACCGCCCTACATGGCAGCGTAGCCAGAAAGGACAAGGTGGCAAAGGGAGAACCCCTGAGCACGGGACATATGATCAGACCGAGCACACCGAGCCGAAACGCATCGGATGCTTATTGACAGTCTCGCAAGGCGGAATTATTGACAGTGATTCCCAACCTGTTGGGGATAGACCCTCAACGCGAGGTACTGTTACTTTGAACGGTTCTCAAACTTCTTGCTTATTTGACACGGGGCTTTCTTATGATTGCATTGTTGCCAGAAACCTGGTTAAACCCGGTCAAGAGACAGGAGAGACCGTCAAACTTTGTGGAGTTCGTAAGAGTGATGCACCTACAGCGCTTCCCATCGCATTGGTGGAGATACACTCTGACTTTGTCAGGGGTGTGATCAAAGCGGCTGTTATGGATGATCCCATCTACCCAGTCATACTTGGCGGGAGATACGTGTGTATTGGGAAACCGGAAGAGCCGATTGTGGCAGCAGTAACTACAAGAGGGCAAACCAAGAAGGAACGGGAGCCTGCGCCTAATTTGTTACCTATGGAACTTAAAGAAGCGCAACAAAAGGACCCTACTTTGGCACCCTGCTTTAGGAAACTGCCCATGGCTAAGGAACCCAAACAGCACGGGGACATTTTTTCTGAGGATGGCGTACTTTATCGGAGAACGGGCAAGCCTGACCAAGGTTACAACCAGCTCCTAGTACCGAAACAGTACAGAAGCCAAATCCTAGAAATGGGGCACTCTCTTCCCTTTAGCGGACATATGGGACAGAACGCCACAAACCAACGTATAACCACTCATTATTGGTGGCCAGGAGTAAATACTGATATTATCAGATATGTCAAATCCTGTGCCCAGTGCCAACATGTACCACCCAAGCAACGGACACCCCCAGTCCACATGGGTGAAATGCCAATAATGGGAACACCATTCGAACGGGTTGTGATCGACATTTTAGGGCCTTTCGAAAGGACTAAAAGAAGGAACAGGTTCATCCTGACCTTAGTCGATACATGCACTTTATGGGCAGAAGCTATCCCGCTAACATGCGCAGATGCCAAGCATGTCACAGAAGCCCTCGTGCAGATTTTCACTCGGTTGGGATTCCCTCAGCAAGTGTTGACGGATAATGGATCTCCATACCGAAACCTGTTGATGGATGAGATCGTTAAGATCTTGAGGACCCAGCACATCCACACTAAGCCATATACTTCGGCCGGAAATGGGCTCGTGGAACGTGCTAATGGAAACCTCACCATGATGCTAAGTAAGCTGGCACAAGTGAAACCTGAAGATTGGGATCTCTGTATTCCTGCAGCATTATTTGGCTACAGAGAATCTCCTCATACTTCCACAGGATTTCCGCCAGCTACACTCTTATTCGGCAGACCCATTAAGGGCCCGCTTGAAGCCTTACTTCAGTCTCTGACAGACGAGAAGGCTGATGAGACAGTTGTCTCAGCCAGTAAATATGTGTCGGTTTTAAAGGAACGGTTGAAACTAGGGTGGGACCTAGCAACGACTAACTTTAAGCGAGCACGCACCAAGCACGCTAACCGATACAGGAAAGTCGCGGAAGAGAGAGAACTGGAAGCAGGAGAGAAAGTTTTGGTGTTGCTCCCTACCGAGAACAACCAACTGAAGATCGGATGGCAAGGGCCGTTTACCGTCCTGAAAAAGATTTCTAAGGCTAACTACCAGATCTCTATTGAAGGAAAGGAGAAGGTTTTCCATTTAAATCTCTTAAAGAGATACTTGGAAAAACCAGTGCCAACCTCCGACCATCTCCTGACGATCGCCAAAACTGACGAAGATGACGATAGTGGCAGGGATATTCCACCGCTATCACAGGAAATCTTTCAAAAATGTCAGAAGCGGCGACGCTCTTTCAAGCGCGCATATGAGACATTCCAGGGGAAGGAAACTTTGAGGAGTGGACTTGAGTAGGAATTGGACAGAGATGGAGGGGGAAGAGGAGAGGGAAGAAGACAGACACCCGAAGCTACGGTTATAGGAAATTAAACTCCATAACGTAGACATGGAGTGCTTCCATATCTTAAAGGGGGGAGGCTCTGTCACGTAGGGTTTATATTCATTTAATTTCCTACATCTTCTTCCTATTCTTTCACCCGAATTCTCTCTTTTATTATCTCTGTATTCCTTTTTTTCCTGTATATTTTTCATCCATTCGTTTTGCGAATATTATTTTCATATAATTCGCAAACTTTACCTGTTTTCCTTTCTCTAAAACTGAGAATCGCACCTGGGTGGTATTGCGTACATGTCAGTCGCGCTGGTCGGTCGATAGGCGTGAATTTACAGCATTCGCTAGACATTCGTCTGAGGGTCTCTGGCCTGGGGCGTGAAAATTCACCCGAGGGACATGGAAAGTAGACAGAGAGTCTGCATTTCAGTAAACGCATGAGGTTTTTCGTCAGGAAAAACCCGGCTTAGCGTGAAAATCCACTCCGCACTGCAGACGGTGGTCTGAGATTTGCAACTCATGCAAGCCCTCGGCCACTGATGGCTGTTACGTCACGCGATAAGCGGACGAAGGTGTTTTGGGAACAGGGGAGACTATTTCGCTTGGCGAAATAAGATTAGGATCCTGTGTCCGATTTTAAAGATATTGGCCAAGTTTGAAACTTTAATTTCATTCTCGCTCATAGACTCACAGTAGATAGGTTGCTCGTAAACAGAATAGCTGTTAGCGAAGATCTCAGTTTGTTTCGGCAATTTGTCGAACTTCTAGACTTCCAGAAATATTTTCAGCATTTTATTCTTAAGTTGTGCGACTACCTGTAATTCTGTGGTTGAGGTAATTAATATGATAGATATATAGATTTTGTGAGTGTTAAAGTGTTAAATCGCTTAATTCATTTTAATCTATTTCTTTAGCGCAGAAGAGAAAATAAAGTGGTAGGCTATTATATTTTCTAGGGAAGCATTCAGTGGAAAGCAGAATTAAATTAAAATTTCTAGCTTATAACGGCAATTGTAGCTATTTATGAATTTAATTTAACCGCTAATACTCAGTCGAGTGTATTTTTCTAAACTAACGTATAAACTCTAGAATCGAGCCTCATGAATGGTGACGGAAAACGCACGTGTTC
>JAMPIV010021061.1:0-195042 GCA_024509875.1 Oreohelix idahoensis
TATTCCAGCTTGTCTGACTGTCTTCTTGACGAGTTGAATTTCACAGTGCGGTAAACTCACAAGGCACTAAATTAAAAGGCAACAAGGAGCCGCGCTAGCGTAGTGGTTACAACACCGCTCTGGCGACCGGGTGATTCAGGATCAAACCCGGGCGACGGCATTTGAGGATTTTTCGTCGACCGGGAATTGGACTGGATTAACTCGAGACCTGGTGAGGACATTTGAAGTAGTGTCGTCGACCAGGGATAGGCGGCTCCTGAGCCGACCCAGCTCTAATGGGTACCTCCGAAATCGGCTAGTATCTGCCTGAATGGCGAGGGACACCTGTCTCTGTACAAGAAAAGGGATACTCACGTAAAATCAATGCAGGTTAGACATTAACAATAACCTAAGATTTCGCCTCGAATATTAGCGGGCGTACGAAAAAAAAAAAAAAGGCAACATTCAGCCCACTTCCATATTGCTACTATATGACACGGCTCCAATCAGAAATGTTGTATTTTTACATCTCAAATGCCAAGCCAATAGCATGCAAAATGTTTATATTTCTCCTTCTCTCACGAAAAATTCCGGCGTAACAAATGCACAAACAAATGTGTTGTTTACAAATCACCATATATAGTATGCCAGATTCCGTCTATTATCGATCATGTTTACACTCACGGCTTCGTAATCTATCCCAAGAAGGATAATTATTCTCCGACCCGTCTTGTCCGAAAATGGTTATCTCATTTACCCCGTCTCTCCTGCACACAGTCATCTCGTAAATGTGTTACAACATTTCATTCCACAGATTCAGATGTCAATATGGGTTCAAACGAAAGTTATTGATTACGGTAATCAGCAAAAGATGGTAGCTTAAGTCCCGACATGACAAGAATTGAGGGATGGGAGTGCAAACAATAATTAAGTACAGAAAATGAGACATAGCGCAATAATGTCGGCGATAAACATGAATGTTAGGGAAAGAGAACGGACAATTCTGTCACAATGTACAACATAATTGTTACTTACACAGTTGCTTCAATTTTCAGAATACATAAAACCAGGAGTGAATATCAAACGTGCAGCCAAGGTGAAGTAGGTTCAGTTCTCAACGTAGTTGAAAAAAAGATCAACAGGATGCTTATACTTGGGAGTCATGACACAAGGGGCCCGCAAATGTAGAGGAGATAAGATGACCGCATCAATTATCTGACGGGGGTTTTTCTGTTTTTATATTTTTGTAGTCACTCTTGCAATTTTAACGTGTAGCGTAGTATAAAAGATTGGAGAGGAAGTGAGTTATCAGTCAGAAAATTGTAGCATTCAAATATATTATCTGTATTTATAGACTCTTTGAGTGACAGCCGACAATTTTAAAAGGCATATCTTTTCTCAGTGTCCCTGGTAAAATCTACTCTAGAATCCTGTAGCAGAGACTCAGTCACAACTAGATGAGGTCCAATGTGGCTTCCGAGCAAACCGAAGTACTCAAGGCCTTATCTTCACATTGAGACAGCTGAGTGAAAAGGCCCTTGAGTATAAACGTAAAATGCATGTGTTTCTTGGATCTTTAAAAGGCGTTTGAAATCGTCCCTTAGAGCAAATTTTAAGATGGATTGGCAAAGAAAACCATTCCAACACCTCTGATTCATGCTATACAGAGCTTCTACAAGTCTTGCATAAATTATATGAGGACGACAAAATACCAATCCACAAGAGTTCAGGACCACCACTGTGTAAGACAGGGTGATATTATGTCGCCTTATCTTTTCCTACTCATCATGGTTGATGTCATCAGCGCATGTGGGGAGATGACAAGAAAGTATTCAGTGGCGTACTGGAAGATGCGACAGGTATATATTTCAGAGCTGATTCCTCAGCAAAAGAGAAGTTGGCAAGAAGACGAACAAGATGGCTATATATTTGGGCCTATTTTTGTGACTAGGAATGTAATGGTGACGATAGAGCCCATATTAATGTCTGGGTCGTTCCGAGTCCTTTATTCCATTGTTGCGATGGGTGTCGTTAGAGGAATGATCTCAACGGCGAATCTTGGTTCTAATCCCCTTTCACTTATTTTGTCAGGTGTCCCCTTTCTAGTGATTGCCTACCATTTACCTATTGTCGTCAGTTATTTACTAATCTTGTCGTCAGTTATTTACTAACCTTGTCGTCAGTTATTTACTAATCTTGTCGTCAGTTATCTTCTAATCTTGTCGTCAGTTATTTACTAATCTTTTCGTCAGTTAATTTCTAATCTTGTCGTCAGTTATTTTCTAATCTTGTCGTCAAATATTTTCTAATCTTGTCGTCAGTTATTTTCTAATATACATAGTAAAGTTTGGTTTGTCACAGAATCCCCTACGTCTTTGTGTATAAAAAAAATCGTCTATACCGAATACTGACGTAGGGGACTTAAGTGTTGAGTAGTTTACTATTCGAGGTCCAACTATATGAGGGGGGCGGGGGGAAAAGGGTAACTATTTCTGATCCTGTTTGCCTTCGCCTTACCTAACTCACGAGCACACACAGGTACCGGTTTACAGCTGGGTAGACTGTAGCGTTAAGCTAAGGGTTCGATCCCGGGACCTAGTAATTTTGCCGCGAGGTGCTAGCTCTCTACGCATGCTACCAACTGGACCCTTACGTCCAAGCGTTTATACATTACATCACCATCATTTTCTGCCATTAATTAACTCTTTTATTTGAATTTGTGTGTGTTGTTTGTGTGTCACGTTTAAACCAGTTCTTGCTAGCATTTTTTTTCAGTACACTTTCGTCTTTTTTTGGTGGCGCGATTCGTTAAGCCGTAGACAAAATCATTCGGTTATATTGAAGCGAAAGTGTTATTAATAAGTTATTATCCAAATACAAAAAAATGTCCTGCCTTGAGTTCTAGAGCAGCCATGATGAGCTGTAAGCTCTATAAGCTCCGCTAGGGCTCACCGCCAAGATTGATGTAAACCCAGACAAGAACTACCAGACTACTGGCTTAAATATACAGATCGCGTTAATAAACATGTCTGGTATTTAAGCTCTGGCTTTATGAACTTTTGAGAAACAATATATATATATATATTTCTTTCTGGTATTTTTATATTTTTGGTAAAGATTATGTTAATATTTCAAGCTTGTTTATTGTCACCTTCTATATGTCTATATACTGTTATTCTTGTCCTCCTCTGTTTTTCTCTTGTCTTTGTCATTGCTTACTTGTACATTAAATCTCTCAGACATAAAGGTCTTTTATATTTGGACATGCGCCCTAATATAACTGACTAGGTTGAAAGAGACGTGACTCGCCAAAACGAGGCAAAATTTTAATTTTTTTTTTAAAATGTAGATTAATTATAGAACGCTCTGCTTGGAATGAAATACTCTCCTGGCAAAAACTCAAGTTTGACCTTTGCTTTAGTTGCAATTATTTCTATATCCCTTTCATTACCCTTCACTTACTCTTGTATTGTTAATGAACAAGTAAATTTTCAGCTCATTGTCATGTGTCGTGTGGGTGTATATATATCAATGGTCGCCTCGCTACAGTATGATGGAGATGGTCTATGAAATGTTATCAAGAAGATCTCCCGAAATTAGGAGACCTATTCGAGATAAGGACAAGTAGAAGAGAAGGCGAATGCTCTCCTCTAGTGTTTTCTAATAAATTATGGAAAGTTTTCTATTTCCCTACGATCTTAGCTTCTGCCCTCAGATCGCGATAAAGAAAAATCTCCAAACCTCTGAAATGAAGGATTTTACCTATCCTTAACACAGACAACACGAGTGATACTTTAAATAACTTGGTAATGATCAACGCGGCTAACCAGTTTATTATTTAAATATGTACACATATTGGGTTACTAGAAAGTAAAAATGATAATGGTAAAGTACCATTCATACACAGATAAAACGTAAAAATGTAGTTAATTAAATATGAGAGTGAACCTATGTGAACAGTGAAATGATGATGAGATATATTAAGCATTACCACACTGATGTCCAGTCTACACTTTCTATGTATCTTTCAACTTTCCTCCCACTGTATGATTATGCGATGGTATGCACTGACTGTCCAATATAGATGTTTGTTACACCGTGTGGGTTATCTCCGAGGCGATGACCTATTGATGAATCCCTTTACAGTAAAGGAATTAGAACTTGGAAGATATAATGTCCTTCAGCGCTTAGAAATCTTTTATGTTCGACAAACCGACGACATTTGTCTCATGAAAATGTCTGCTGTCTGATCTTCAAAAGGTACTGACTTGGAGCTCTTGAAGAAATAATCTTCTGGTAACAAGTGCGTTTCGTACTATGAAGCTTGCTTTAATAAATGTACGTCGTGTAATTTACGATTAGAGTAAATGAATTCACTTGATGCACTGATGCATTGAGCTACTAAAGGTTAGGCTATCAGCTTTCGAGTTAATCGAACTGGATATATATGGGAGTAAACTTGATAGTACCTGTTCTTGATACTGTAGCAAGTCAACTTGTAAATTTGTGATCTTGATATATAAACTCATCACCCTGTGACTATGTATTCTTGATTAAGAAAACACGCTTTTGAGTGAGCTGAAGTTCATATATAGGAGAATCAACTTGGGCATGCTTTAACTTAAGTCTTCTTTCGCGACATATCTTCTTTTGTTGCATGGCGCGCTTCTTTTATTGTCTCTTTCATTGCCCCTGCACGTAGACAACATACATATATGTTTATATGCCGCTCTAAAAGTCATAATCTGGTAAAAACCCTCCTGTTCGTCTCGCGGGTCCTTTGTTTTCAATCGCTCTGGTTGGTATGCTATTGTGCCCAGAAGCTTTGACACGGTTTGTTCAAAAGAGGGATTAAGCCCTCAAACCAATTATTTTTATTCCCCATGTGGATGTCCCTCGCGCCAAACAATAACTTGTCTAACGAAGTGTTACGTGCAGTCTTTGATATCTTACAATATTATACATTGGTATACTTGTTATGTTCGCAAATATTTTGTAAACAAAATAGTGCTTAAGGAAAAGTCATTATTGAGTTACTTCCCTTGAAAGTTGTGTCGGCTCTTTCGATCGAACTCCGCGGATAAATCCAGTTTTCTGCGATTTATTCTTCGTTTGGGTAGTAATAGATTGTTCTTGCTTCAGAATATCTATGGCCTGAATTTATGTGTATTGTTTGTCTGAGTAGGACGAGTCTGTCTTATATCTGTATATCTTTACATATCTAAGTCGAACTATATGTTCTGTTGTCTCTAGAGAGGTCAAAGGCTATTCGGCGGATGTGTCGCTAGAGTGTGGTGTGATTTGGCTTCGTCCTGATAGGGACTGTGTTTTCTATGTCGGCCTGTCGCCGGGGAAAAAGTGATCTCAGTATTTGTGGGGAAAGTGATAGTCGTCTAGACCTATCGTGTATACTTTACCCCAGTGTTTATTCGTATTGCCAAGGAATGGCAGAATCATATTTCTGATACCAAGGTAATAAAAGATACTCTTATGAACTCTCGTACGAAGCCACCATTTTCGATAGGTACGATTTGAATGTCTAAGAGAATATATTTGACTCGATGAAAACGACTTCGATTCCTAGCAGCACTATACCCTGTAGAATGCAGTCAATTGTTCATGACCAAATCTACAGAGCAATGAAAGATTTAATGAATGACTAACTTTAGGACAGATTCATTATCTGTATCCAAACGTGAGTGACAGCTCACGAGTGAAGCCATCTTGGAACCAAAACATGTAGTGACTTTCAAGAAGAGAAAAGGGATGCCCGTATTATCGCTTGATTAGTCCAGAGATCACTGCTACACATGAGAACCCATTATTAGCGGTTCAATATTATTATATGGAAAAATATGTGCTGAACATTATGCTGGAGAATCGTCGCTAGACGAGATTAGGTCTAGAAGCCATCTGAAATATTACTTATAAGCTGACGTGCTCAGTCAGTGAAGTCAGTTGATATATATGTATGGGCGATACTGAGTGCTTGGCTACTGACAGTCCATTATACAATTATTTTACATGAGTGCCCATGTAACATTGCAAGACCATTTATCCACTGTACTATGATGTATTATGCCAACCTGTGATTTGTCACTATCTGTGCTGTCGAGTGTATACGTCCAATTAAACTGTAGAAAGGTACACAGTCGTTGGTGTCGATGACTTCCAGCCATACATGAGTGTGAGAAAAGAACATTTGTCAACACCACGAACCCTTATTATCATTCGCACATTATACACTCAATCCATGTCTACACACCACTGCGTAGGTCAAGTTGACATTCCATACACTACAGTGGAGCAAACAACACCATAGAGATCTTATCAACTGATGATGATGATGATGATGATGATGTCTGCTTCCATCCACTTATATTTATCTTTTGGTGGATATCACTATCTGGAATAAATAGAGGACTTTATCAACTGGTGGACCAGCTTTCTGGGTTTGACCTCGCAGAAGTTCAGAAGTCAACAGATTACCGATACCAGACCGTTTCCTGTGGCTGATACGACATACTTGCAGTATTGGTTTGCTATTTGTCAACACTTTGTCACGTGACCTGTCAAGTGAATGCAGTATGTAGGTCAGCGTTGTTGACATTTTTACATTAGACATTACAGAGTTTCACAGAACAGTTGGATCAATTCTTGTCAATATTAACAGGAAGACAGTATTAGTGAACTAAGAAGTCCTATTTTCATCGATGGATCTTCTTGTTTTTCTGTAGATGAACTTTAATATTTAAGGCCAGAATGTTTAATTGAATAAAGTGGCAGTTTGTTTATTTTCATAAAAATAACTTTGCCATTACTGTAAAACTGAGCCTATTTTGCAACACATACTATCATACACATCATTTATATATATTTATGTTTACATGTTATTTGTTTGTATAGTATGTTAGTTTCTATGTCAGCGGGTTGTGTTTAAGGTTGGGCGGCGTCCTCACAACAGAATATCCCACGTCATAGAGGGTCCGTTGTGGGCGTTTTCTATAGGTGCAATTTTCTTGATTGAAAATTTGCTGCGACAACTGTTGCTTTTGTGTTAGCTGTGAAGTCTGTAATTATTGTTATTTTTTGTAATATTTCTTTGTTCTTTAGTTTTGTTTTGATTTGTTTGTAATTTGTTGGTCTAACCTTTTCTATCTTTCAGTTCTATTCACAATTTATATTCATATATTGTGACGTCATTTGTGTTGTTATTCTTTGCAGATTCAGTGATTATTTTCATTGATTTCCCTATTTGATTTATTTTGATTTCTGCAAACGTTCTTGTATTGTCAGTCCTATTTGTACTTTATGTATTCTGTTGGTTGACATATGTTTTATATAGGTATATTTCATAAGACACAATTGCCTGTGCACTGCACTTGGATTATGGTATAAACCAGTACCTGATTATTATTACTATTATACAAGACCTTATTAAGGCTTGTGACCCACTGATATTGGGATAGTATACTGATTAATCAAGTCATTAAGAACTTGTGGTATTATTATTGGTTCAGGTGATTAGTATTATTGTTAGACATCATGTCTACATTAGAATACTTCATTACACAAGGGAAAGCCCTTGATAAGACTGGTCAACAATTAGAACAATGGGCTGTTGCTCAATATGACAAAGCATTAGCTGCAGAAGAAAGAAAAACTATGGCTGAAGAGAAAAGATTAGAAAGAGAAGCTGAGGCTGCTGCTGAACAAAAGAAATTGCAGATGCAGGTGGAGGAAAGGAGATTTGAAGCTGAACAAAAAAAATTAGAAAGAGAAGCTGAAGCTGAACAAAAAAGATTAGACAGGGAAGCTGAACAAAAAAGATTAGACAGTGAAGCTGAACAAAAAAAATTAGACAGGGAAGCTGAACAAAAAAAATTAGAAAGAGAAGCTGCTACTGAACAAAAAAGATTAGACAGTGAAGCTGAACAAAAAAGATTAGATGCTGAAGAGAAAAAAGCAATAAGAGAACATGAATTTGAGTTAGAGAAATTGAGATTGACAAGTATGAGTAATGTTAATCAGGCATCTAGTGGTAATGGTAAACCTTCTACTTACAAGGTTAAGGTTCCACCGTTCAATCAGTCCAGTGACGATATTACATTCTGGCTGGATAGATTTGAACGTTCTTGTCGTACACATAATGTGGATAAATCACAATACGCTAATCAATTATCAGAAAACTTGAAAGGTGAATCTTTGACTAGATTATGCCTTGTAGGAGAAGCAGATAAGGATAATTATGATGTCATTAGGGCGGCTTTGATAAAAAAATATCAGCTAAGTGAGGAAGGCTATCGCCTTTTATTTAAAACGATGGTGCCTGAGACGGGTGTAGAATTCTCAGAATTCACTGCAAAGGCACGTCTCACAGTTGATCGTTGGATTGAGCTTTCCAAAACAGAAAAAACGTATGAAGGACTTATGGATTTGTGCTCAGAGATAAGATTATGTCATGTGTGAACAAACCTTTCCTTGAATTTATACATGAGCGTAAACCCAAATCTCTAAAAGAAATGGAAGAATATTGTTCCCAATATGTCACTGCACACCCCGACGTGACTTTTGGCAACACTAAGATTAAGGAGAGTATGCCAGTTGCTTCAGCAACACCATACAATCCCAATTATTCACACAGATTTCAGGGACCTCAAAACAGATTTGATAAAAAAGGTAACCATAATAGTTATCAAAACCAAGGTAACCAATCATTTCAGGGTTCTTCTTCAAAGAACTGGAGACGAGCTGATAGCTCTCGACACAGGGGTGGTCATAATTATAGGAATTTCCGTAGAGGAAGTAATTATAGAAACTATCAGGGTTATCCGTCTTGGAGTCAACAAGATCATAATTACAGAGATACTCATTATAATGAATATGATAATGGTAACCAAGGAAACTATGACTCAAACCCAAATAGGGGTTACAATAGAGGTAACAATAACTACAGAGGTGATAATAACCGAGGTAGATCTCAATACAAAAGACATAAACCACATTTTCAGGCAAACTCTGCACAACAAGAGTCCAATGAAGCCTATAAACAGAGTAAAGATAATAATGATGCTAGTAATATGGCATGTGCCGCTTTTGATTTTGGGAGAGCATCTCAGTGCCCCCAATGCAAAACGTTATTTGAGCCAACCACAGTGTCTACTTTAAGCTATGGCCATCCTCTTCCTGCTCTTCCGGCATCAGTCGCGCATGATGGAAGAGGTTCTCTTGTCTTACATAAGGGTTTAGTGAATAACAATCCAGTCTCTGTGCTATTTGATTCTGGATGCACCACAATTGGTGTTAGGCAGTCACTCGTAGATCCTTCCCGTGCCACTGGACAAGTAGTCAAATGTGTAACATTTGGCGGCACATTAGAGAAATACTCTACTGCTATCATTAGGATTGCTACTCCTTTCTTTACAGGAGATGTACACGCATGTCTTCTTCCGAATCCGATCGCTGACCTCATCATCGGTCGCATTCATGGAGTCAAAGAATGCACTCCGCAACAAATTTCCACGTGGGAAAGGCAAAACATGCAGATTGCTAACGCTGTAGTCACTAGAGCTCAGGCTCTTAATATGCCTCAAACTTCATCTACTGAAGATAATGAAGTGCATAACCAAGATAATCCCTTGGTAATTTCTCGTGACTCGTTTATAAAACAGCAAGAAGATGATCCCACTCTGAAGAAATTCTTCATTCTTGCAACTAAAGGTGATCCGAATAAAGACACAAGTCGTAAATCGTGGATTACAAAGAAGAATGGCGTACTTGTACGTATGGTTCAAGACTCCATTACGTCAAGTCATTCTCAAATCCTGGTTCCCAAGAATTTGAGAGTTAAAATTTTGCAGCACGCTCACGACTCTCAGTGTGCTGGACACATGGGTTTTTCCCGTACTAAGTCAAGAGTCCTTGCGGCTTTCTTTTGGCCATTGGTAAACAAGGACATACGGATTTATTGTCGATCTTGTAAAGTATGTCAGGAAGTTAAATCCAAAGGTCCACGGCATGCTGCACCCATTCAGGCGGCGGACATTCCTATTCGGCCGTTCCAAAAAATGGCCATAGACATAATTGGTCCATTTAAGATCAAGTCTGCCAGAGGACATCAGTTTATCTTGACGTGTGTTGATATGTGCACACGTTGGCCAGAGGCTATTCCTCTGAAGAGCATTACTACTGCTGATATTGCAGATGCTCTTTGGCTTATATTTTCTCGTCTGGGGTTCCCCGGAGAGATATTGTCAGACCATGGCACCCAACTAATATCAGATACCATGTCTCAAGTAATGTCTACTCTGCAGATAGATAGATCTTTAAGTAGTATCTACCATCCAATGTCTAATGGTATGGTCGAACGCCTTAATAGAACACTTAAAAACTTACTGGGGAAGATAACTGAGGATCATCCTCAAGACTGGGACATAGTTTTACCTGCGGCCCTCTTCGCTTACAGAGAGGTACCCAATGAACATACAGGATTTTCTCCCTTTGAACTCGTCTTTGGCGCGCGTCCGCGTGGCCCTATGTCGTTGCTTCACGATCTCATTACATCTGACAATATTGACGATGACACAAAGTCATCCTACGAATATGTCATCGCGTTGAGACAAAAAATTATCGAAGCATGCAATTTAGCAACTTCTTCTTCTGAATTTGCGAAACAGAAGGCAAGGCAATTTGCCAATAAGAAGAGATGCTTACGACAACTTTGTCCTGGTGACAAAGCATTTGTATTACTACCTTGTAGGGAAAACAGACTACTTATTTCTTGGAAAGGTCCGTACGATATAATATCGAAAATTTCCGATGTCGACTATATTGTCGATATTGATGGGAAGCATAAAACCTTCCACATCAATATGCTTACGGAATTCCATGAACGTCCGGATTATTTGCAACCCATTTTCCAAGCAACGGACAATTCTCCAGTACCTCATGGTCATTACTCATCACTGTCCGTGATACAGGATGAGGAAACAAGTTTTTCAGATGTAAATCTTCCTCTTCCAATGATCCCACTTCATTCTAGTGAATCATGGAAGAACGTTACTGTCTCTCCTGATTTGTCTCTAGGAGAACAGCGACAAGTTTCAACTATGTTGCAAACATTTCAGGATGTACTCACTGACATCCCTGGACAAACGCATGTCATTGAACATGACATTGTTCTAACTGACCATACTCCTATTAGGGTTAGACCTTATCCTATACCTATACATTTTCAAGCACAGGTCGAGAAAGAGTTGGATGAGATGATAGATTTGAAAATAATCGAACATCCACCTCTGCATATTCTTCGCCGATGGTTATTGTTCGTAAAAAAGACAATAACATACGTCTTTGCGTTGACTATCGAAAATTGAATCAAGTAACGAAGTTCGATGCCGAACCTATGCCTTTACTGGAAGAGCTACTTACTCGACTCTCCAAATCTCATTTTTTCACTAAACTTGATTTGTCTAAAGGATATTGGCAAGTTCCTTTATCTGAACGCGCCAAACCTCTCACGGCTTTTTCAACACCTAGAGGTTTGTTCCAATGGAATTTTATGCCTTTCGGTCTTATGAACGCACCAGCTACATTCGTACGCATGATGCGCCGAATCCTATCTTATCGGTCAGATGTCATTGCATATCTAGACGACATCTGTCTTTTCAGCGATACTTGGGAAGATCACTATTCAGGGTTAGATGAATTGCTGTCTACTTTGCGTGAGCACAACCTGACAGCGAAACCCTCTAAAGCCTATATTGGTTTTAGTGAAATTTCTTTCCTAGGCCACCGAGTTGGTCATGGTTTCCTAAAGACAGAGGACCATAATACTAGTAAGATACTTAACATCTCAATCCCTAAGACTAAAAAACAGGTGAGAAGTCTGTTAGGTCTTATTCAATTTTATGGCAGATTCATTCAGAATCTATCCTCTATCATGGCACCTCTCTCAACACTTCTAAAGAAAGGTTCGCCTAATGTGGTCCACTGGTCTCAGGAATGCCAATGCTCTCTGGATAAGATTAAAACATTGTTTTCAACACCACCTATTTTAGTGCTACCTACTAAAGATAAGACATTCGTTCTTCGTAGTGACGCTTCATCCACTGGGATTGGAGCGGCACTAATGCAAGAGTACTCTGGAACTCTGCATCCTGTAATGTATATTTCCAGAAAACTTATGGCGGCAGAAAGGAATTATTCGGTTTTAGACCGTGAGCTATTAGCTATGGTTTGGTCGATCCTCAAACTACAGAGATTCCTTCTAGGCGCACATTTCATAGTAGAAACCGACCAAAAAGCTCTTACTGCTATACAGAGTAAGAATTTGAAGAGCTCGAGGTCTACTCGATATGCAATTGCTCTTCAACCTTTTCATTTCTCTGTGCGAGCTATTCGTGGATCAGATAATGTGATGGCAGACATTCTGTCAAGATGCCCACATGATTCCACATAACTATTAGGGCTTAGACTTCTTGATATGTCTAGTTCTATAGTAGTTCCTTTTCTATACCATGATAGATACACATTTGTAATTTAATAATATAATGATTGTATCACTACATAGCGGTTCATTGATGTTTATTCACCGCTGTGCTTTGATGATTTTTTCTTCATAAATCATAAATTTAAGATATCTAATACGAAATGATGATATGAATTTTTTTAGGCATTGTGTAATTGCCAGAATTGTATTATACTTTGATGACACCTTCCTGGAAAAATATACTTGTAGAGAAATAATTTCTCTCAGTTTATGAGACACATTCTCACCAGTCGCTCCATAAGTCGACTTAGCCTCATATTAGGCGTTATAGGTATTCCTGATATTTTCATCTGCGCATTATTCATGCGTTGTGAGCCTATTGTACGTTGCTCCTAGATGTATTTCAAAAAAAAAAATGTTCCATTTTTTTTTTCCCGGGAGGTGTGGTAAGACTGTTACGTGCAGTCTTTGATATCTTACAATATTATACATTGGTATACTTGTTATGTTCGCAAATATTTTGTAAACAAAATAGTGCTTAAGGAAAAGTCATTATTGAGTTACTTCCCTTGAAAGTTGTGTCGGCTCTTTCGATCGAACTCCGCGGATAAATCCAGTTTTCTGCGATTTATTCTTCGTTTGGGTAGTAATAGATTGTTCTTGCTTCAGAATATCTATGGCCTGAATTTATGTGTATTGTTTGTCTGAGTAGGACGAGTCTGTCTTATATCTGTATATCTTTACATATCTAAGTCGAACTATATGTTCTGTTGTCTCTGGAGAGGTCGAAGGCTATTCGGCGGATGTGTCGCTAGAGTGTGGTGTGATTTGGCTTCGTCCTGATAGGGACTGTGTGTTTTTCTATGTCGGCCTGTCGCCGGGGAAAAAAGTGATCTCAGTATTTGTGGGGAAAGTGATAGTCGTCTAGACCTATCGTGTATACTTTACCCCAGTGTTTATTCGTATTGCCAAGGAATGGCAGAATCATATTTCTGATACCAAGGTAATAAAAGATACTCTTATGAACTCTCGTACGAAGCCACCATTTTCGATAGGTACGATTTGAATGTCTAAGAGAATATATTTGACTCGATGAAAACGACTTCGATTCCTAGCAGCACTATACCCTGTAGAATGCAGTCAATTGTTCATGACCAAATCTACAGAGCAATGAAAGATTTAATGAATGACTAACTTTAGGACAGATTCATTATCTGTATCCAAACGTGAGTGACAGCTCACGAGTGAAGCCATCTTGGAACCAAAACATGTAGTGACTTTCAAGAAGAGAAAAGGGATGCCCGTATTATCGCTTGATTAGTCCAGAGATCACTGCTACACATGAGAACCCATTGCTAGCGGTTCAATATTATTATATGGAAAAATATGTGCTGAACATTATGTTGGAGAATCGTCGCTAGACGAGATTAGGTTTAGAAGCCATCTGAAATATTGTTTATAAGCTGACGTGCTCAGTCAGTGAAGTCAGATGATATATATGTATGGGCGATACTGAGTGCTTGGCTACTGACTGAGCACGAGATTAGGTTTAGAAGCCATCTGAAATATTGTTTATAAGCTGACGTGCTCAGTCAGTGAAGTCAGATGATATATATGTATGGGCGATACTGAGTGCTTGGCTACTGACAGTCCATTATTACAATAAATTGTATTACTGAGTGCCCTGTTTTATGTAACATTCAAAAAACTTGAGACAAAATTATTTATCCATAGGTGTACAATTGCATGAAAAAAAAATGGGTTTATGATTTACCGATACATGTATTATGCCAACCAAAAAAAAAAAAAAAAAAAAAAAAAAAAAATTGGGTTGTGATTGTCACTGAACTATTGTGCATTGTCAAGTTGACATATTTATACGTCCAATTAAACTGTAGAAAGGTACACAGTCGTTGGTGTCGATGACTTCCAGCCATACATGAGTGTGAGAAAAGAACATTTGTCAACACCACGAACCCTTATTATCATTCGCACATTATACACTCAATCCATGTCTACACACCACTGCGTAGGTCAAGTTGACATTCCATACACTACAGTGGAGCAAACAACACCATAGAGATCTTATCAACTGATGATGATGATGATGATGTCTGCTTCCATCCACTTATATTTATCTTTTGGTGGATATCACTATCTGGAATAAATAGAGGACTTTATCACGAAGCCAGGTGTGCCAAAAGATAACGTAGGGTTTGGGAAATATCAAAGGTATGATTTACGATACACTTAGGTCAAAGGTGCGATTAAGAAAGATTACTGTAAAAATTATGAAAGAGCACACACGAGAGAAAAACAAAATAAGAATGATGATGAAAAAGGTAAAAGACGAAAAAAAATAAAAACACTTCATCACATCATGTTACAAAATCTCGGTTTCTGAACTGCTGGTCGTTCAGTGTGTGGCATTTTGTTTCTCGTCTTTCGTGGTTGAAACTGAGAATTTTTAACATAGACTTCATTTGAGTATGCTTCTTCCCCCCCCCCCCTTCCTTTTTAAAATTTAACTCCAAGTAGCCTTCACGTTCTTCAAACTGACCTTGTTATGTAAGTAGTCAATGATTTTTGCCTGTCATCTTGTGAATTTTGTAAGCTGTGATCTCACGGTACTGTTTTCACTCAATACATGTTGATTGTTATTTTTGTCAGCCGTGATCTAGCGCTAATGTTTTATCTAAACACATTTTGATTGTTATTTGTTGATTACAATGATCTATTTTCTTTCAATGTTGTTATTTAAATTTTACTTCTAAACTGTCCACAGCAAGTGTCACGCTCTTTCAGGAATCACATGGCTATTCTTGCAGTTGACTTTTCTTTTTGAATATTTGTTTCCAAGATTCTCACTGATACAACAGCATTTGCTCTTGATAATACAGCACGTATTTCTGTCCCCACTTTGAAAGCCTGATCATTGCTAGTTAGTTTGTTTCTATATGAAAAAATGTTGACGGGAAACATGCCAGAGGAAGACAAAAGAAGGTAAGGGAGAAGAGAACATCAAGAGATGGACAGGAAAGAGCTTATCAGAGTGTACCATCAAGACAAGAGATGGACAGGAAGAGCTTATCAGAGTGTACCATCAAGACAAGCGATGGACAGGAAAGAGCTTATCAGAGTGTACCATCAAGACAAGAGACAGTGGACGATGGAAATCTCTTGCAGCGACATACGATGTGGAGATGGCAGATGATCTGATCCGCTGCTGTTTTATTTATTGATTTGTTTTTTTATTGACTGCAGTTTCCGTAGTTAAGATAAAGGCAATCCCATATCATATTCTGGTCGCAGGGGAGTGAGAGGTTGGAGACTTAATTATACACATCTCGGCTTTATGGAGTTGGGTGATTGGTTCCCTCTCTTGCTGCCGTGCCTTCCATAACTCAAGTACAATCTAAGGTACCTGTCACGGTGCTATTTTGGGCGTTCTATTAGCTGCTTGTTCGGAAGCTGCCGAGCGGGCTGGCAAAAATAGACGAGCGATTGGTGTCGTGTGACCAGCATGAAATTTGGGCGCCAAGGGATTTTTCAGCGCCTAATCATTTGACGCCCGTCTGCCGTCCTGTGTGGACGTATCTATGCCAGCTTGTATGCTGTTCATCTTTTGTGGAATATGCGATACAGTGCTTGCCATTAGAGCCTTGTCCTCGTGTCAGTATTCTAGAGAGGTAATTAGTCTCTCAGTGGTGATTTTTGTGAACTGAGGTTTTCTCGTAAGTACGAGCGATTTGTATCTGATAGTTGTCCGTTTGACATAATGATGTTTTCTTGCCGCTCGTGTGAGCGGGGTTCACCACAGCAGATAGGTTGTTATATTGCTGTCACAGGGTTATCCCGAAGGGTAACTGATGCGTGATGCCATATGATGATGGATGGTATCCGCATGTCTGGTTTTGTAAAGTGTGTAGATGTGTTCAGTCAAACAATGTTCATACAAAATAACAGGGCAATCCACATAGGACGTCAGTAAACTCACGACGTGTAAAGTCAATGATTCTTGTAACAGCCGTTGACGTTTTTCTTCATTATTTATTGTGGACGCCACAGTGACAAAATGGTTACGCGAATATGTAGGCACATCAAACAGTCATTATCACAGCAACATATCAATACAGCAATAGACGGTAGACAGCATTACAATGATGAGTCAGATGCATGTTATATTTCATAGTGCTGTAAATGTAGTCAGGTGGAAAACTCCATCCTTTTCTATAACAGCCAGGAGATAACCAGATGTATGAGATCAGTTCACTCTCCTTAGTCTGACTTCAGCAAGACAGACATGTCTGCCGAAGTATAAATAATGTCCTCAAAAATATCCTCTAGATAATAAAGGTTTTCCAAACCTAGTTCATTTAACAAAGTAGCAAGTAATGGTCCTTGGGACATGCATCAACCGATGCAGTACAATACAGCGACATGTGAGCTGGGAAAACATCTCGTGACGACGACTTTCGAAGACAGACTATGAATCGAAATCGCTCACGACCAAAAATCGATAGAGTTAATGAAAAGTCAATTTACCTTGCCTTCAGGAAATACACAGAAATATCACGCCTCCCGACATGTGGGAAACACTAGAGGTATTATCTCGAATAAACGAAATATCCATTAAGAGGACTTTCACATTCCTGACAGAACAAAAAAAAATAGCGGAGATCCCCTCTTCAACGAGGCATCTCTTTCGCCATTCAAATCGCTCACTCCACTAGTGGTGGGCGGAAACCGATCGACCAAAAAACAAGAACAGTCATGCGCAGTCCAGCGCAAAAAGACCACAGCTCAAAACTTAACTGCATTCAATACCAACGCGAGAAGACAAATGCTTACCGAGAAAAGTGACTATAAATTTCAAGCAGTTGTTGCCCTTGCGTTATAAAATAGATATTGTAATAAAACGAAGTTGCGAGAATTTATCACGCAACATATCACCACCTCCTACCGATAAAAAAAAAAAATGTGGAACATATTTTTTTTTTTTAAATATCAAAGAGCATGCGATAAGCGGCTCAAAACGCACGAATTATGCGCTGATAATTAATTAAATTGCCTAACATGAGGCTAAATATAGAGTGTCTGGTGAGGATATACCTCAACAGAAAAATAAATATGTCTCAAAAAATATTCACATCGGGGAGGTGTCACCAACACACATCACGTTAGCATGTAAACACAATATACGTATGCAAGTTACCATAATCATCATTAAACAGCATACTCTAATATTGTCTTTAAAAATGGATGTACAAATCTGATAGGAAAATTTAAATAGTACATTCTTTGACATGTAATGACATAAGTACATAGTAAAGTTAAACTACATGACGATCCAGGACATATGCTCTGGTATTCCGAGGGTAAGTACACAATCTAGAACTCGTCATGCTTGATACTAGTAAGGTAAGTCCTCAGCTCAACAATGACATTCTGAGAAAGTACAAGCAATATAATGCTAATTAATAACTAATATGCTTCATAAGGTACAATACATTATTAATAATTGTGGCTGTTTAGTAAACTAACGGCCCTTATATTAACTACTCAGTCCTCCTCTATCATCTTAAAAAACGAACAGAAGAAGATGACAACAAAGCACGATAGTGTGTACATATAAAGTAAGTACAGATGTGCTAATCTATTGTAGAAATATAGGTGTGTTATGACTCTGTAATATATGGAAATATAGGACAGAAGTATTAGTTGGAGTCATGTGGGCATCTAGACAAAATGTCAGCCATCACATTATCCGCACGACGGATAGCTCGTACCGTGAAGTGAAAAGGTTGAAGAGCTATAGCATATCGAGTGGATCTCGAACTCTTCAAATTCTTAGTCTGAATAGCTGTAAGAGCTTTCTGATCAGTCTCTAGAATGAAATGTGCGCCCAGGAGGAATCTTTGTAGCTTTAGAATTGACCAAACCATCGCTAACAACTCACGGTCTAAAACCGAGTAGTTCCTCTCTGCCGCATTTAGTTTTCTAGAAATGTACATAACAGGATGCAGAGTATTTGCATATTCTTGCATCAGTGCTGCTCCAATCCCAGTGGAAGAAGCATCACTCCGAAGAACAAAAGTCCTATCAAGAGTAGGTAATCTTAAGATGGGAGGAGAAGAAAATATATTCTTGATTTGGTCTAGTGAAGATTGGCATTCTTCAGACCAACGGACCAGATCAAGAATATATTTTCTTCTCCTCCCATCTTAAGATTACCTACTCTTGATAGGACTTTTGTTCTTCGGAGTGATGCTTCATCCACTGGGATTGGAGCAGCACTGATGCAAGAATATGCAAATACTCTGCATCCTGTTATGTACATTTCTAGAAAACTGACAGAACAAAAAAAAATAGCGGAGATCCCCTCTTCAACGAGGCATCTCTTTCGCCATTCAAATCGCTCACTCCACTAGTGGTGGGCGGAAACCGATCGACCAAAAAACAAGAACAGTCATGCGCAGTCCAGCGCAAAAAGACCACAGCTCAAAACTTAACTGCATTCAATACCAACGCGAGAAGACAAATGCTTACCTAGAAAAGTGACTATAAATTTCAAGCAGTTGTTGCCCTTGCGTTATAAAATAGATATTGTAATAAAACGAAGTTGCGAGAATTTATCACGCAACAGTAACCAAAGAGAGTTATCTGTGTGGTGCCGGCTTTGTCAATGGCTCAGATTTGCCTGGCAACCCGTTGGAAATAGGCAGCAGGAGTGAAGAAGGCGAATGTAAGACTCTGGGATAAATTCCCCACAGACAGTCCCAGTGATTCTGGATCTCGTGACACTATAACTCCTACCACTCTATCCCCCTCTCTATATTATAATGCTAACGAGCCCCCCACCTCCCCTATTACACTGAGTGAACAGAAGAGGAAGAAAGGAAGAAATGTATGTCTCTTTCGCACACTTTCTTTCCTTCTCTATATAGGTAATAACGTGTGTTGGTAATGCAACCACAACTACCACATTTATTAAATTACTGAAATATAACAACATTCAATTACACTAATACAAATGCAACTAGGAATGACATTAACTATCCCTGTGAAGAAAGATATTAGTTAATGCAAATACACAAATGAATCTTAAACCTATGCTATGGGATGATAATGATGAAATGTAAGCAACTCTTAAATACTAACAAAAGGATATCTCGTTTCGGGTCTCTGACTGACTGTCAATATAACTCTGGGTATTTGTATACACTGGACAAGTCTTTGTCTGCATTCAATACTACTGGACAGTCCACTTTAGTTCGTCAGGTGTCGATGGCCTGTTCTTTTGTTATTCACAAAGCGAGTGTTGACATTGCCACGCGCGTCTGAGGTGGCTTGTCCCTAGGTTGTGTTGAAGCAATGTTATGCGGTGGGGACTTCGTCTGATATGCAGATGTCCATGTGTGGTGAAGATTTTTTCCTCAGGTGGTGATGATGGTGAAATCTGGTATCTAGTTGAATTTGTTTGCGCATCAGTTTTACGGGGAGAATCTGTCCATTATTGCAGGTAATTTAGGATCTCGATAAATTTTGTAGGCACTGGGTTTACAAAATCGTCCGTCGGCTCTTGCCACTTCTGGTCAAGATTTCTCAAAGGCACTTGTTGTAATGACAATCGTCCGTAGGCTACTGCCACTTCAGATCATTAATTCACGTAGACAGCTCTTTAGTAATGCATCCCTTATTCTAGGTAATTGCGGATTACTTTTCTGTGTGGGTGATTGTTTAGTAGAAAGTCCCTTCGCCGCCTGGCAAGTTCTTTTCTAAAATCCCCGTTGTTTGTTGGTAGGTTTGTTGCCGTTAAATATCTGTGAGATGCGTGTCGTCGCAGTATTTCTGTTTGGCCCTACTCATGAAGCTTGTCCCGTAATTAACGCCAACAACGTAGTAGACAAAGGCTGAATTATCTCAAATGGTCCCTGTCTCTACCACTGTGATGGATAAAATAACGAACCCTTTGTAAGTACTCCGTAAACTATGTTATGCCTGTCGTGTGTCTTGTATGTGAAATCTTATCACTATAATGGCTGCGCGGTGTTTACTGCACGGTTAACATGTAATGTAAGAGGCCAAATTAAAAGTGTCTTGTATTTACTTCGTTATAGTTACTGGAAACTGTGTAATGTTATAATTATAACCATTCTCTCCTGGTGTTTATTGTAACCTGTACTTATGAGTATGAAATATAATATTATAATAAACGTGACTGGTATTTACAGTGTTATATTTATGGAAAATATGTATATATTATCTGACTGAAGTTAAGATAGATGTATAATAATAACGTACAAACTATATTACACTAACCTTGGTGTCCATATCAAGAATTTCACTGACACACGTCTTGATTCTTTCTTGTGAAATCTAGAACCCAAGTAAGTTGGCGGAATGCAGTCTCTTGCAATGCCGAGCTACAACTTTAGTTGGGTTATATATCGTTTGAATCGCCTATGGCGATTTTTCAGGTCGCTTCTTGTCATGTGAAATTTTGTTTGTTTTCCTGTAGTCAGACATTCCGTCCTCATTACCGTGTAAAATTTCTGTAATATTTTGCTATTATCGTTTTCTTGTTTTTCCTCTACCAGACAATCTGTCTGCGTTCGTCTTTTGGGTGTTTGGTGCAGCAGTGTTGTTCTTCTCGTTATAGTTTCGTATTCTCACTCCTTTCATGTTGTTATTTATTCTTTCCTATTTACTTTCGCCCCGACTTTGTGTCTCCGTTACTTCAATATTATCCGTGAAGTCCGACTGACCACCTTTATGTTCTACTACAAGCCGAAATAATATTTGTAGATTACTGGCCATGGGTAAACACACCCACGACGTCCGGCGATGGACTATTGATGTAATGTCTCCTTGTTGTGCGACATTTATGACTTTCTACAGGTGAATGTTGTTGCGTTTACAGGGCTCACGCCGAGCGCTGTCTATTGTTATGTAAACATTCCTTGTAAAATTGGTGGATGTCCCATGACTGTTGACAAACGATGTCTGTGCAGACAATGAGTATAGAAAGTCGAAATACAAACTCATTCGCTCCTCGTGACAATTGCCTAGATTTATATTGTGTAGTAGCTGGCAGTGGCAGAGTATATATATTTTGCATTTCATTATGGCCGGTTGTGGCCAAACTGTGTTGTTGATAATAAAGGGATTTCAGCTGTTTAGAAGCTTTATTTCTTGTGTCAGCCAGTGTTTGTGTGGTCCCCTTAGCGTACTAGAGTCATTGCTTGTTTAGGTAAATCCAGCACGAACAGTGGTAAAGCCCTACGAGTGGGGGGTGGGGGGGGGGGGGTAGCCAGCTGGCAGCTTCCCCCATCCGATTAGAGCTGGTTTTGACAGTACCCATTTTTTACAGCTGCGTAGAGTGTGATGTTACCTGGGCTTGAACACGATCCTATTGCTCTAGAAGCAAGCTCTGTAAGTACTCTGCCAATCGTGCGGTCCGTTTTCCGTACAAGAATATGTTAATCAATAATATCAATAATGTTATACGAAGAGAATGATATTAACAAAACAGAGGCTAACATGGGCTTGCGTTACATTAGGACATGTATGAAATAGAAGGAAATTAAGCCGTACGCCAGCAGGTGTTTGTAGAAGACCTATACTTCTTGGGGAGCTAAAGGGTATTGATTTATTTATTGATGGAAGCGGTGCACACGCACACACACTTACATACACACAACGACAATGTTCAACTCCTCCGACAAGAGAGTCCAACTGTGTGGCTGTGAAATAAGGAGAGTAAAAAAATCAAGATAGACTTGAATTAGCAGACTGTAATTAATTTGTTGGTGTAGAACACGAACTGCTTCAAATGGAATTGCAGGATCATCAAAGAAATGGATGGGGAAACATTCGGCAAATATCCGTAGAACGAGAGGTGGGAAAAAACATAGATGTTGAATCAATCATTGGTCTTCAGCAAATGTATACCAAGTCTTCCTGTCACGTGCCATCAGGTCAAGGTTGTTCCATGTGTTCCTCGTCATTTCCCTTTCTGTCTCCCGTTCTCGTCTCCAGATATTCTTAGGTCTACCTCTCTCTCTCTCTCTCTCTCTCTCTCTCTCTCTCTCTCTCTCTCTCTCTCTCTCTCTCTCTCTCTCTCTCACCCTGGGGATTCCAGAACAAGAACAATCTTGTAGTGCTATAAACAAGTTTCCTGAATATTTGTCCCTATCCATCACCATCGCCTTCTTCCAATCGCATATTCCCAAATAAGTAATGTTGTCGCACCATTTCAAGTCTTCTATTCTACGCAAGCACCTATGTATGACAATCAGTAGCTTTTTGGTAGCTGCTTATAATGAGTCCATGTCACAGAGGCTGTGGATAAGAAAAATCTTCATTGAGAAACCCACAACATGCAATCTTTATTTTGTAACGCAACAATTTAATGTATGTAACATGTTGTGTAGAGTTAGCAAGATATTTTGAGTTGCGCATATCACTGAAGATTAGGGGCAGGGGATGATTTGTTTATAAAGGGAGGGGCCACAGTAAAATGTTATTTTCATATAACTTCGGGATTTCGATACAAATACACAGGGCTGGCTTACGACACTATAGCAATGCATACCAACGCATTTGATGGTATAGTGCTATTGGTTGCCATGAAAACGACGCCCAAGTTGGATTTTACTCTTAAATTTCAATTCCCTAAGGCTCTTAAATTTGTTGAATTATAAGCATTAAGGTTTAATTGGGAGATAATCATTGTATTTTAAATATTTAATCAGATTAGATTTTAAATAACTTAATTGAATCCTGAGATATAGAACTTTAAAATTTGTATCTAAAAATAGTAACAACTTTTTGTCTTCAAAGTTTTAAAACATTACTTGCATTAATCAACATTTTGAATCAATATAAAAAAATCCGATCTAACAAAAGTGTTATTATCAAATAGAAAGTATGTGTGCCAGATCTATTGTAGATTGACTCAGAATTGCGCAAGTTATAAGAAAAGTCGTAACATAGAACAAGGTTCTGAGAAATTCATGATTTTCTTCGTGGAAAAAGCACAATTTCTCAAGAAAATACAAAATAAAAATACACCTACTTAGAATGTGTTCTGGCAAATAGTTTTGTTTTATTTAGATTCAGGAGGATATATATCTTGAGAGTATTGACTAATTCCAATATTCATTGTTGTGCTATTTTGACCTAAAATACGTATTATTCTAAATGCGCTACCTGATTAAATATTTTTTGAGTACTCTGAATAATCTTGAGTGTAGACAGTGTTATATTTCTACTATTAAAAGCATTTTACAGTAAATCTAAACTTTAAAAGCTATGTTTTTTTTTTTTTAAAGAAAATTTCATTCTTCAAAATTAAGTATCTAAATAAAATACGAGAGAAGCTTTCACCACATTGGGAAATATTTCGAATACTAAAAAAAAAAAAAAAAATTTCAACTGAAATGTCACGTTTATTCTATTCTATGACTGTTACAGATGGAGGACATAATACCCAGACCTAAGGGTCTATTATGTTTGGACATGCGCCCTAATATAACCGACTAGGTTGAACGGGACACGCCTCGCCAAAACGAGGCAAAACTTCATAAAAAAAAAAAAAATAAAAGATAAAGGATCAAATAACAACCGAGATTTTCCAGATTTTACAAATGGGCGCTTGCGTGGAATTGAAGAATTAGAATGAGATGACACGATCACCAATTTGGTTCTGACCACCAGAATAAAATAGATACCAGTGGAACAAATGATGGAGGAAAAGACGTGGATGAGGAACAGCCATGAGAAGATGACGCTGACGTTGGACAGGACACACTTCGAGGAACCAGCTGATAGCCGTACAAAGCAGTCTTTGTTCTGGAAAATCCAATGTGATGGAGATAGATGGAGACTCGACAAGACAACTGGAGACATATATACAAGGGATAACAACAACATGATAAGAAC
Source organism: Oreohelix idahoensis (assembly GCA_024509875.1). Taxonomy (NCBI): domain Eukaryota; kingdom Metazoa; phylum Mollusca; class Gastropoda; order Stylommatophora; family Oreohelicidae; genus Oreohelix; species Oreohelix idahoensis. Next base: position 24,416 of record JAMPIV010021061.1, read on the forward strand.
TTAAGCTGATGGCAAAGAAAAGGAGGACTTGGCATGCATGTTTAAAAGACCTATGCTCCGTGGGAGCCTCAACGGTAACGATAATGAAGATAAAATACAACAGCTCCCTGCAGTTATTGAAGGATGAAGTGTCCATTTATCTGTGTAGTTTAATGTGACATATTTCTGCTGAGAATATCTTCTCAAACATCGACGTGATTTTGTTTCCCTCAAATGTAAGATGCAAAAAAAAAAAAAAAAAAAATTTCTTGTGAAGGTAATTAAAATGGAATGTAACGACTGCTCAACAGAGAGGTCACAAGTTACGACGGGATTTACATATTGTGACAATTATCCGCCTGAAACATCTCAAATTTTTACCTCGTCGCTATCCTAGTAGTTTACGTATCACTTCGTTTTGAAGTAAACAATGTGGGGAAATAGAGGGTTTGCTAGAGAGCAGGATTTGCTCATACAGTAACAGTCAAGACAGCAATGTTACATTAATCTATCATTTCCTGTGCCTGTCCAGCAGACGTTCAGAACACATCAGGTCATATTATCTTTTCTAAAAAAAAAAGGAATAAAATATTGCATAACCTATTTCGTTTTTATTTTTATTTATTTATTTTGTTTTTTAAAGAAATGTTAGGAGAATGGAATAGCGTCCGACGAGCTTCATTCGCCTCCTCTCATCTCGAGAGAGTATACCCACTTCAACCTAATCTCAGGTTGTAAAGAGTGTATTCATTGTGATTTAATTTATGTGTTGTGCGACAGTTACGTCATCAAGTTATTTATAATTCGTAGTACATGGAGAGATAAATTTACTTATATTTTTGTTGCATTAATTCTATTTCTTTTACTGTTTACAGTGTGCTTAATTTAGTGTTTGGAATTTTCAAGTGTTTATCCTTTGTAAATTGTCTTGACTACCCTTACGCACTCTTGACACGACACTCGTCATATTTCTTTAAATTGTTTTCGTTTCTTCTATCGACCTTTACTTGTTTTGCTTTCATGCGTGAACGCGTCCTGTATCAATCTTTGACACCTCTTTCATATGCTCTGTATGCGTCCTTCTCTGTGTATACGTCTTTCTCTCGATCTCACATTCCTCTGTCAGGCCTATTTGCGTCTGTCTATCGTTTCACGTAGGACAGATTCTTTAACACGAGAGAGCATCGTTCGCGGGATAAGCGCAGATGGTCAAGTGCTTTCACTGACAGATCTAAAAGTACTGTCTCTGAAAGATTATCGCTAGCGGATAATTGCCAGAAGAGGTTGAACAGAAATAACACATCACACACGAGAAAAGAGAGAGATGTAGTAGATACTTTGCTGCCAATGTTCAACCGTACGAATGATATGTATTGTATTTTGACTATAAAATACGTACTTTTCGCGTACGGTAAAACTTCCGTCCGTTGCATCACTGCGTCAAATTATCATTTTGCTGTGAATCTGAACTTTTTGACACATATTCATCTAGCAATTCAAGCTGTAGTTTAAATAAAACATTCATGTATGATATTTACCTTTAAAGTGTCAGCAAAACTCGTGTTGCATAAAACAAACAATTTCTTTTTATACACATTATGCGCCAATGACGTAATTTCACGCTTTATATTTGGAAAGCCGCCCACCTCCCCCTGTCAAACTTACGCATATTAATTTCACGTATAACACGCGTATATAATTTTTTGCCATAAAATAGTAAATACGCGTATATTATTTTTTGCCATAAAATAGTATTATCATAACCCTCCACTCCCAAAGAAGCATAGGCCTTCAACAAACACATGCCAAGTCCTCCTGTGACGTGCCATCATCTCAAGTTCTTTCCACGTTCTCCTCATCATTTTCACCTCTGTTTCCATCTCTCTTCTCCGTGTGTTTCTTGGTCTACCTCTGCCTCTCTTGCCCTGGGGGTTCCAGAACAAGGACTGCCTTGTAATGCTATCAACAGGTTTCCTCAGTGTGTGTCCTATCCATCGCCATCGTCTTCTTCTCATCTCCTGTTCCACTGGCACTTGTCTGGTTCTTGTCATCAGTTCCACGTTGGTAACCTTGTCATACCATTTTAATCCCTCTATTCTACGCAAGCACCCATTTATGAAAGTCTGTAGCTTTTTGGTTGTTGTCTTTATTGTTATCTTTGTTGTTGTCTTTGTAGTTATCTTTGTTGTTGTCTTTGTTGTTATCCATGTTTCAGAGCCATATAATAAGACAAGAGGGCAGATTTGAACACAGGCAGAACCAGAGGTTCCAAAGCCAGGGCTCAGGGGGTGTGCACAGAGGCGGACAGAGAGGTGGAAAGAGGTATCGGAGGAGACGGGAGGAAGTATACTGAGGGGTTGACAGGGGAGGCGGAGGATGCGAGGGAAATGTGAGAGAACTGTATGGCAGCACTTTGAAGCTGACAGGGAAATGCAGGCAAACAAGTTGCCTCATAAAAGACAAGAGTAGAAAACTGCTCAGCAATATACAAGAGCAAATGAAGAGGTGGACGGAATATTTTGAGGACCTTCTCAATAGACCAGCTCCACAAAACCCCCCAGACATACAACCAGCAGAAGAAGAGCTACAAATTAACTGTGAAAGACCAACGAAGGAAGAAATAAAGAAAGCCATAAAGCTTCTAAGAGATGGAAAAGCGGCTGGACCAATTGGCATTCCAGCAGAGGCCATCAAAGCAGATATCGACACGGCTACAGAGATGTTATATAAGTTACTTGGTAAAATCTGGGAAAAGGAAGAGATACCAGCAGAATGGAAGGAAGGATATCTGGTTAAGTTGCATAAGAGATCAAATTTACAAGAGTGTACAAGTTATAGAGGAATAATGTTACTATCAGTGCCAGGAAAAGTATTAAACAAGATTATCCTTGAGAGATTAAAAGAGTCCATAGACAAGAAACTGAGAGACGAACAAGCAGGTTTTCGACAAAACAGATCCTGCACAGACCAGATAGCCACATTGAGAATAATAGTTGAACAAAGTCTGGAATGGAATTCACCACTATACATCGGATTTGTGGACTATGAAAAGGCATTTGACAGTGTGGACAGAGAATCACTTTGGAAATTGATGAGGCATTATGGAGTTCCCCTGAAGATTATTAATTTAATAAATAAAACATATGAAGACATGACCTGCAGAGTTCTTCATGAAGGACAGCTTACAGAACCGTTTGGGATAAGAACGGGAGTGCGACAGGGATGCCTCTTGTCTCCATTTCTTTTCTTACTACCAATGGACTGGGTTATGAGAACATCGAAAACACACAACAGAAATGGAATCCAGTGGACTCTGACTAAGCAGTTGGATGATCTGGATTTTGCTGATGACGGCTCTTCGGTCCCATAACCGTAACCACATGCAGGACAAATTGAAAACACTCGATGAGAGGTCACATCAACTGGGTCTGAAAATACACAGGGAAAAGACAAAAATAATGAGAATAAATGCAGGTGATAACAGGGTTGAACTTGAAGAAACGCCACTACAAGATGTAGAATCGTACACATATCTTGGCAGCAATATAGACAAATGTAACCGTGGTGCTTATTATTGAGACGGGAACTCGGCACCAATTATGTATTATGTGGCCGTCCCGTCCTGGTATGAGTTACTTCAAGACTGGACAAGGTATCAATTATGTTATATGTAGCCGGGTCAATCAGTGTTTCATCTTTATTCGTTCATATCTATGTGAGTGATTTTAGTACTGGCTTCGAGCTCGCCAGAGATGTTTATTGCTCACACCCAATCTGGTTATAGCGGTTCGTTCCAGACTTCCTTCTATAGGTAGTGTTTATGGAGAGCCTTAGTGGTTATGTTTTAATTGAGAATAGAACAATGCATCCATACATTCTCGACAATTTTAGATTCTTCAACAGCAGAGTTATTTCCAAAAGAAAGTTTTATTCAACTGCCAACTGGCTCTAAGAGTTCTCAACAAATAATTCATCAATATTTCTTTGTACATCTGTCAAATTATTCAGTTCCATACCATCCAAATATGTCCTGTAGCATTTCTTTTAACCATTCTTCAATATTCTCCATTTTGTATTGTCACCTTTTTTTTCCTTTTTTTTTTTTTAAATTTCCTCGCATGAGGTTGCATATTTTCCTCGCATGAGGTTGCATTGACCCCTGCCCAAACCCGGCTCTGGTCAAAACCACATGTCCCAACACAAGAAGACCCAATGACACCATGTGTCATTGTAGTGGTCTTCCGTGTTTTCACACAAAGGACCTCATGACATAAATGTCACTACTGGTCCCTGTGTGTAGACACATGATCCTAGCCAAAAGCCGGATATTTTTTTTTTTTTCCTCGCATGAGGTCGCATATTTTTTCCTCGCATGAGGTCGCATTGGTACCCGCCCAAACCCGGCCCTGGTCAAGACCACATGTCCCAACACAAGAAGACCCAATGACAAACTGTGTCACTGTAGTGATCCTCTGTGTTCTCACACAAGGGACCTAATGACACATGAATGTCACTGTACCGGTCCCTGTGTCTAGACTTTTTTTTTTTTTTTTTCCTCGCTTGAGGTCGCATATTTTTTCCTCGCATGAGGTCGCATTAGTACCCACCCAAACCCGGCCCTGGTCAAGACCTTTTTTTTTTTTCCCCTCGCTTGAGGTCGCATATTTTTTCCTTGCATGAGGTCGCATTAGTACCCACCCAAACCCGGCCCTGGTCAAGACCACATGTCCCAACACAAGAAGACCCAATGACAAACTGTGTCACTGTAGTGATCTTCTGTGTTCTCACACAAGAGACCTAATGACACATGAATGTCACTGTACTGGTCCCTGTGTCTAGACACATGTTCCTAGCCAAAGGCCAGATATTAGGTTGTTTTTTTTTTTTTAATTCCTCGCATGAGGTTGCATATTTTTTCCTCGCATGAGGTTGCATTGGCCCCCGCCCAAACCCGGCTCTGGTCAAAACCACATGTCCCAACACAAGAAGACCCAATGACACCATGTGTCATTGTAGTGGTCTTCCGTGTTTTCACACAAAGGACCTCATGACATAAATGTCACTACTGGTCCCTGTGTGTAGACACATGATCCTAGCCAAAAGCCAGATATTAGGGCGTTGGGTTTGCCAGAAGCATTATAAATGCTCAAGCAGGAATTATAAGCGGTGATTTGGTTTTGGTTAAGGGGGAAAGTATAAAAAAATTGTTTAAGAAATAAGAATGGATTTGAATAAAGACTATTTGTCTTGCTAAAAGGGAGATAAAATGAGTGAAATAATACTTTGATCAAAGGGAGGAGACTCTGAATATTAAGGTCAGGGGAGGAAAGTGCTTAATTACACTTAAGTAGATTTGGTGAGTTGGTAATTATGGTTTAGAAAATGTACATATAAGAATTTTATAGCTTGCTTTAGAGAAGACAATATAAGGTTAAGTCAAATTATGCAAAGGGAGACAACGGTTAATTACCTCCCTTATATGATTAAGTGAGTTGAGAGAAAAAAAATATGCACGTGAAAAGTTTACCAGGACAACGGATGACACTTCACTGAGTTGTTTACACAGCGGATAAGCGTGAACATATTCCAGCTGAGTGGAGAATAGGAGGGACCAATGAATTTACAGTAAACAAGGACAGATCAGCTGATAATGATTTTATAGAGGAGAACACACTTGGACACGCTGGTGAGCGGTCGCATTTTTCGGAGGAGCAGTCCTGGTTAAGGACGTAGAGTGGCAGGAATGTGTTTTCTGCCAGGCTCAAGTTCAATTTCTGTGGGAAACAGAATGAATACTTCTGAAGAATCCTATAGACCTAGTTAGAGTAGTAGAATCTATTCACATATGAAAGACAAAGCTGTGTTTAAAATATAGGCTTAGTTATAAGGGGTGATAGTAAGAAATATGAGTGTTGTGAGGATTCTGTGAAACCAAAGTAAGTAGGTCCTTTGACTCATACTTTTGATAGACATTGAATAGAATGATTTCAGAAGCTGAAATAAAGTATTACAACTAAGTGAGCGCAGGATAATGAGAAATGAAGCTGAAGCTACAAAATTGACTATGAGGTGGATAAAATGAGACTAAGTAAGCATCTGAGAAGATTTACAGAAGGATATGGATTTAATAGCCGTGCTGGGCTATTGTGTAATGAACTTTGCAATATTGACTGTTACAAGAAAGCTGAGTAAGAAATTGAAGGGTGATTGTATTTACAGGATGAAACATGCGCTCTCTAGCAGGTATAAGTATGAGGATACTGCAACAGGTGTACCCAATGTGCTAATTGGCATATATGAATTTTAAGATGATGGTATTTTGATTAATATGAGTCAAATCCGACAGGATTAGTAGAGGAGAGAAAACAACTCAGGAAAGAGTTGATGAAAGGCTTAGGAGAAGCCAGAATAAATAGAATAGCCTTAAGGGAAGAAAATAGGTATAAACCATATCTGATAATGTTCTCAGGTAGAGAGCTATATATATATATATATGCATAGGTACATGAATGTGCCCAGGAGGAATGGGACATACAAGAGACAGTTAGGAAATGTTTGTACCTGGAATTTGTACCACATGCCGCTGTTATGATGAACTTCTGAGATGTAAATAAAATGTTTGTTTTGATGGAACGTTTCTCAAGTTGGGTTAAGTCTCTAAAAGGTTGTTGAGTGCTAGAGTAAACAAGATACTGGATATAAAGAAAATCACCACTATACGAAGTTGTCACTAAGTAACATCACAAGGAGGAATGGAACGAGTTAGGTTGGAAGCTTGAGATATATCATCCAGGAATAGTCAGCTCTGGCGGTGATGGCCAGTATTAAGATATACTCTTACTTGGAAGATTGTCAATAAACTAAATTGACAAAATAGAAAATCCGACGACTAGGTCTGCCCCAGTCACCTAGTTCGTTGATTAACAATTAGTGCCAATATTCATATACAGGGCACACAGTCACATAAGATTACTACATGGCACTGTGACATAATACTAATTGGTGCCGCAACCAGTCCTAGGAGTTCACCACCACGGTGACAGTATATGGGCGACTTGTAGTGACGATATGATATGTAACATTTCAAATCGAGAGATTATTTACATGGATCAAGCAAAATAATATACCTGTCCTAATGTGTACAACTACACATTTGAAATATATGGGCACAAAATGTTGAAATCTTCAACTGAGGGAGCCTGAGAGTGGCGACGTCTTACTACATCGTTCTTCTTTTTCAGGACTGCCGTTCTGAATATTTTCTGCCGGCAAACACACTGAGCTGAAGCTGGCTGTGTTTTTCCATTGGTCAAATATCACGTCTTATAGCGTAATGAAGCTGTGTCTATGACAACTGCCGGGTAAGATCAGCGTGCCTAATGTCAAAACACTGACCTAGTCAAAAACCACCGTTCATTTCCGTCCTCTAGCACTTCGGGTTGATTTTCATTTTAGTTAAGAATTCTACTTGTTATTTTTAGGGAAATGGTATATTATATTTTTAGATATTTATGACTAGACTCTAGCATGAATAAATGCTCAAATGGTCGGTCAGACGGCCACACAAAGTTGGAGGGACAGACAGTGATATCAAAATAAGAAAATAGTATAATACGCGTATATTATTTTTTGCCATAAAATAGTATAATACGCGTATATTATTTTTTGCCATAAAATAGTATAATACGGGTATATTATTATTTGCCATACAAGAGTATAATATGCGTATTTTATTCTCAGACGGAACGTACGGTCGAACGTTGTTTGCAGGTTTGAAGGCAGTATATCAAAACGATAACATAGTGACACAAGTTATTGCTTTCAGAGCCTAGTGTATCGTTATCATCACCGTCATCATCATCATCATATCCATCAGTATCACCATCACAATCATCGTCGCCTGGTCGTCATCATCGTCATCATCACCGTCATTATCACCGTCATTATCATCTTCTTTACCTTCAGCTTCCCCAGGTGCACAGGGCAAGTGCCATCTACTGAAGATCTCTCCACGTCTGCTTATTCCTTTCATTTCTGCCACCATTTGTCTTCTCTATACTTCTTTTATCCTGGCTATCAATATCTAGCCTCTTCGTCTTATCTTTTGTTCTACTGTCACCCGTCTGGTTCTTCTAATCTTTTGTTCTACTGTCACCCGTCTGGTTCTCGTCATCAGTTCTACGCTTATAATCTTATCATACTGTTTCAATTATTCCAAGCAGCGATACACCTGTTTTCTAAAGTCTATAACTTCCCGATTTTTGTATTTTTGTTCTCCACGCTTCAGAGCTCATACAATAGGGCTAATTTCACATTTGATTTCAAGATTTTGATCTTTGCATCGGATTTAATTTTTTTTATTTCCATAATATTTCACAATGCATAAAATCCCCTTTTGTGTCGTTGTACATTCTAACTTTGGTATTAGTGTCTTCTTTTTCTAACTGAATGTTAGATGGTTTCATTACCTATTATTTCTCTTTACGAGCATAGGTCCTCAACGAATGTATGTGTTACGGAGCTTGCTAGCAGTATTCAACTTCCTTCTTTCTGTCCCCGGGGACACCTGGAAACTGCTAGGACATTTAGCGTTGCATGTCTTTAAAAGAGAGGAATACAAATGAGAATCGATGAAGAAATGATACAAAGAATGAGGTTTTCTACTTGTCTTGTCGCTCAGCAAAAGAATTATATGAAAAGAAATTATTTTTAACTACAAATCTTGTTTAAATCTAAATAACAAAACAAATCTCTTTTCTGTTGTCAGTCTACTTTACAAAACAAATCTCTTTTTGCTGTTAAATCTACATTACAGCATTGAAATAACGTGAGCAAGTCGTGATTTGTTGAAATCGGATCGGCCTGTGTTATTTTTGGCTTGGGTTGTATAGACTGCAGGCTCATAATGACAATGTTGCTGCATACAGCTGTCAGAATAGCCAATTGTGCACTGCGACTTCAAGCATGTCTCATTAGCTCAGTCGATCGCTATTGCCTTCGGCAGTGGTTCTAAACCTGGATGGTAACATCCCCGGAGGAGTGATTCGGGTTTTTTTTCTGGGAGATTTCTCTTCGGAGATCCCCCCGAGAACTACAAGGGACATGAAAGTAGTACGCCACACATTTATTCGAACAGCTGTGGCCTATCTTGTGGGATTTTTTTGCTGACATCAATGGTGTGACAATAATCCGCCTGATGTCTGGGTACCATTTCATATTTTTACCACGTCGCTATCCTATTGGTTTGTGTATCCGTTTATTTTGAAGTAAACAATGGGGGAAAGAGAAAGTTTGCTCATACAGTAACAGCCAGAGAGTAGAGTTTGCTCATACAGTAACAGCCAGAGAGTAGAGTTTGCTAATACAGTAACAGCCAGAGAGTATAGTTTGCTCATACAGTAACAGCCAAAGAGTATATTTGCTCATACAGTAACATATGAGTATATGAGGAGAACTGCCGTAAGACGGGGTAAACGGTAGAATAAAAAAATATAAAAACACACACAAATAGTAATACGTCTAACAAAGAGAAAGGACAAGAAAAAACCAACGGTGCGGCCACAAGGCCTTCGTCAGGGACAGACAAACAAGAAACAGGAAGGACAGAAAGTGAGAATTAAGTGGAGAACATGAAACTTATAGAAATAAGAGAAAATAAAAATACTCCCTGATTGTGTTGGAGCTACAATGGCTGCCACTATACCGGAAAGCGGAAGTGGATAGTACATTAAAAGCAAAAATAAAAAATAATGAAAACACGGACTGGAAAACAGAGTAAGGGAAAGGTAATATAAAAAAAAATGTTTTGTATGGAGTAAATTCATTTTTTTTTAAATAAATAAAAATGTAACAAAAAAATATATTAAAAAAATATATATATATATATATAAAATATATATATATACACACACATATATATATATATATATATATATATATATATATATATATATATATATATATATATATATATATATATATATATATATATATATATATATTATATATATAATAATAATAATAGCCCTTTCAGTCATAACTGACTATGGGAATGCGCCCCTGAGGTGACAGCCCTCAGCTGCTTATTTTCCTGGTGCTCCTTTCGACGTTTTCTCCTCACCTCTGCTTCTTGTGTGAGTCTCTCTTCGCCCAATCTGAGGTGGCGCCGTAAATAGCATCGCCACTTAGTGCGATCGGCAGCTTTATCCTCCCATGTTGCTGGATCCATGTCCAGTGCCCTCATATCTCTCTTGCACACATCTTTGAACCTCAGCTGTGGTCGCCCAACTGTTCTCTTGCCCTCTGCTAATTGTCCGTAGAAGATATCTTTTGGGATGCGACCATCTTCCATGCGGCGAACATGGCCAAGCCAGCGAAGTCTGCGCTGTCTAAGAAGCGTATACATACTTTGAAGGCCAGCACGTGACAACACCTCGACATTTGTCACTTTATCTTTCCACGAGATGCCGAGGATGCGGCGTAGACACCGCAAATGGAAGGTATTGAGCCTTCTTTCTTGCTTAGCATAGGTCGTCCAGGTCTCGCTGCCATATAGGAGTGTGCTGGTGACGCAGGCATTATATACCGCAGCTTTGGTCTTCATTGTGAGTTTAGAGTTTCCCCAAACACGCGATGTAAGGCGGGCAAAGGTAGCTGCAGCTTTGCCAATGCGGCTGTCGATTTCTGTATCCAGTGAGAGTTTGTCATTGATGGTAGACCCTAGGTATGTGAAGTTGTGCACCACTGCCAATTCATAGTTATCGATAGTGATAACTGGTGCAGCACCCACATCCTGACTCAGCACATTCGTTTTCTTTAGACTTATTGTGAGGCCAAAGTCCTTGCATGCTTTAGTGAAGCGATTCATCAAGCTCTGAAGCTCCTGTTGGCTTTGAGTGATGACTGCAGCATCATCAGCGAACAACAAGTCTCTTATAGTGACCCTTCTGATTTTTGTTTTTGCCTTCAGCCTTGAAAGATTAAACAGACGGCCATCTGACCTAGTGTGAAGGCATATTCCTTCAGTTGGATCTCTGAATGCATGTTTCAAGAGTAAGGCAAAGAAGATTCCGAAGAGGGTCGGAGCCAGAACACAGCCTTGTTTAACGCCACTTCGTATATCAAAGGGCTGTGACGTGCTTCCAGCATATTGGACTGTTCCCTTTATGCCGTCATGGAATGACTTTATCATTTCCAGCATTTTAGAAGGGCAGCCTATTTTCAGGAGGATTTTAAAGAGTCCATCCCTACTAACCAGGTCGAATACTTTTGTGAGGTCTATAAAGGCGATATATAATGGTCTTTTCTGCTCTCTTGATTTTTCCTGAAGCTGGCGGAGAGAGAAGATCATGTCTGTTGTTGATCTGCCAGCTCGGAATCCACACTGTGACTCTGGATATATGCGCTCAGCTAACTTGTGTAGTCGCATTAAGATGACTTTGGCAAAAACCTTACCAACAATACTGTCACGTAGGTTTTATATTCATTTAATTTCCTACATCTTTTTCCTATTCTTTCTCTCGAACTCTCTCTTTTATTATCTCTGTATTTTTTTTTTTTCTGTGTATTTTTCATCCATTCGTTTTGCGAATATTATTTTCATGTAATTCGCAAACTTTACCTGTTTTCCTTTCTCTTAAACTGAGAATCGCGCTAGGACGATATTACGTAGATGTCAGGGCTGCAGGGCGTCAGAAGGCGTGATAAGTCGGTTCGCTGAACATAGGACGTAGCAAATCGTCTACATTCTCACCGAGCGCGCGAGCTTCTTCTCGGCATTAGTCCCGGTGAGGTGTGATACTTTACATCTGCACCGGTCAGTATCCAGACATTTGGCTGGAAAATCCCAAACTGACACGGCGCTCACTTGGGCCATGGTCAGCTGTAGTGTGAAAACTGCCCTACAATGGAGTCAGGCTGTCTGGGATTTGAAACTGACACGCGTACATCGTGGTCAGTAGGTGACAGTTACGGCACGCGTTAAGCGGACGTAAATGTTGGGAGTAGGGGAGATAATTTCGCTTGGCGAAGTAAGTTTGGGCCCTTTGTCTGATTTTAAGATATTGGCCAAGTTTGAAACTTTAATTTCATTTCTCGCTCATAGACTCCACAGTAGATAGGTCGCTCGAAAACAGAATAGCTGTTAGCGAAGATCTCAGTTTGTTTCGGCAATTTGTCGAACTTCTAGACTTCCAGAAATATTTTCAGCATTTTTATTCTTAAGTTGTGCGACTACCTGTAATTCTGTGGTTGAGTGAAAGTTTTGGGGTGACCCTAACTTTACCAGCACCTAGTAGTAGTTTCCATACTTGTGAAGAAATAGACAGTCCTTATTTTGAACCACGTGGGTTTTCTCAAGTAACACTGATCTGACGGTGCAAGTTAGACAGAAATACTAATATCCCTATAACGGATTTTCAAAGACTGTAATGATAAATACTGGACCTTGGAGCCAGCACTTAATTTCTTCTAGAAACTCTATATAATTTGCTGCCTGGTGGCGTGAATATTAACAATCATTTCCCGACTAGATTATATCTTGTGGACAAATCTGTGGTGTGACTAAAGTGAATCCTATACTGAGGGAAGGCACCGACCTGACATTCATCATTTTTTTAGAAACCTACGCTATTGACACTGTGCTCTGCTAACTCCCGCGCCTGGAATAATTGTTAGGTGACTTAATCAGACATTTGAACAAATTTGCATACCCAAGTAGTCGTTCCCGGAGACTCCAAGTTAAATACGTCTTTTGGAACTGGGGACTTCTTGGCAGAAGACTGCATTTTGTGAGTCTGTGTGAAAATCTAAAATCAATGTGTTCCAAGAGGCAGCGAGCAAAGTCGTGAGTACCTGAATGAGAAGCCATGGCGGAATGAATGAGTGTACGCTGGTCTGAGTGATATTTTCACTATTTTATCTTTGACACCCTGTTGCTGTCCTAATTTTTTTTCAATCTGCATAATTTGTTGCTAAGGCTAGAGTTCTTGTGTTTTTGTCTTAGGTTAAATCAGATTTTTTTCAAACTCTGTGCATATAATTACGAGATAAAACAAAGAAAAACTCTTAGACTCAAACCCTATGTATCTGTGACTCTGGCGCCATCATCTGTTCTCTTAACGGGGCCGGGCTAAACCTAGAGTTAACACTATAACGGGGCTATCATCCGTGCAACATTTCCTTGATTTTTTATGACTATGTGTATATGTATTTTCCTTGATGTACTTTCTTTGATGTTGTGAGCCGATTTTTCCTGATATTAAAATCGCTCTTGAACCAAATAATCGTGTTTGGTCAGCTCGTTCTAGATAATATATATATCATTGTTATAGTTTTCCCACGTCTGTGTGTTTACCTGTCGTCACGTGTATGTGCGTGCCTGTGAGTGATAGAAATATACGTAATATGTATATTGGTGTAGTCTGTCTGACGCTGTAACAACTGTTGTAGAAGATAGGTGAGAGAGAGAAGAATTCTTTTCGCTTTCAGAGACAGCCACTATATCAAATCTATCATCTCACGTGTGTGGAAATTCTATTACCTTTCACTAACTCTCACTGAGTCTATCACCCATTCAAACCTATTCAGAAGGGACCAAACCTAGTCTTAATTCTCCTATCGGAAATCTACGACAAATGAGGGCTCGTTTCCGGTCTTTGAACTTAGAATAGGAAGACGAGTACGACAAACGTGGACTCGTCTATCTGGATTTTGAACTTAAGATTCTGTATTCTGATATAGAGTAAGAGTGTGATGTCTTGTGAGTTGTTATATCTTTAAATAATTACCCCCTAGACTAGCGATCTGTTTACGGGCGTGCTGACCACACAAACTAATAAGTTTTTTTTCCACAGCATCTTTGAATAATATACATTTTGGTTACAGGTTGATTTTGTCGGGATATATGTTAACTGCTGATTGTAATACTAAATGCTGGTAAAGTGGTGAGTGTATAACATTCACTGGGTACTGAGGCAGAACGGCGTTTGAACTAAGTTAAGGAGTGTGTTTCGGACTTTGTGTCCAGATTAATTCCCTCCCTTACCCGATCTGACTTCAGGGGGCGAACTTATAGTGGATTTTTAAAAATTAAGGGATTATTTTTCTCTTTAATTTTTGCAATATTCTTTTGCTTTTCCACTGTAGCAACTTATTTTTCAGTTGTAATCTTAACTACCATTTATTTGGCGTAGTCGTGTTTTGCATTGAGTGCTTTATTGCCGATAATAGCAGCGATAGTTAGATTTTATTTTGGAGGAGGTATCCCAGGGTTAAGGATATCATCTTTTGAATAATTTGGTAATTTTTTTTTTCTCGTAAGTGGTAGGAACCAGGTTATTCTTTTTCCTATTTTCTATCTCCACGTGTCTCAGTCACTGACATAATATGGCCGAGAGGGCAAAGCTTAGACAACTTCTCAGGGACGAAGCGAGAGAGGAGGGACTGGAAGGAGAGGAAGCGAAAGCTTTTGTCAGAGACGAACTGGAGAGATATGATGCGGAGAGGAAAGCAGCTGAAGCTTTACAGCAGAAGAAGATGGATGAAGAAATGGAAATTCGCAGGGCGAACGAAAGAGAGAAGGAAAGACAGCATGAGGAAAGAGAGAAGGAGAAAGAGAGACAGCATGAGAAGGAAAGGGAGGAGAGACAGCACGAGTTGGCGCTTAAAACTCTAGAGTTCCAAAGTCGTGGTGCTGCCTCTACCTCCAGCAATGGAGAGTCTTCTCCTCATTCTTCCTTAACTGACCCTGCTAACACTCAATCTCTTCAACTAAATGCTATGTCTTTCACTCTTGAATCTTTTCCTTGTCCAAATGAGAAGATTGACACATGGTTAGAAAAATTTGAGAAAATTGCAACTCTGTACGGGTTAGAGAGGTCGCGTTGGAATATGAAACTTTCCCAGGCCCTAAAAGGTTCTGCTTATGATGTTTATTCTAAGCTGGAAAGTAGCCAACAAGACGACTACGATGTGTTGAAGAAAGCGTTACTGGAGCGCTTTGAAATGAACGCTCGCAAGTTTTTGCAACTGTTTCGCAACAGCCGGAAAGAGAATTCTGAAACTTTTCACCAGTTCTCATCTCGTCTTAAGGGATATCTAACAAAGTGCCTTGAGCTTTCGCAGCTCCCCTCTACCTATGAAGGTCTTGAGGAACTTGTTCTAACTGAACAAATAAAGAACACTTTGTCTGCTGATACCCGGAGATTTCTCGCTGAGCAGGGGGGCAGAAAAACTTGAAGACATTTTGGAAAAGTCTGAGCGTTATCACAATGCGCTGGCTGAACTACCGGCCACAAAGCGGAAACCGACAGAGGAGCATTTTCGAAAAAATAATCTAGATCAACCTTCTCATGCTGCGAATCAGTTTAACCACAGAGAAACTGGACCTCAAAACCCCCCTCCTGAAAAATCCAAGTTCTACAAGAACAAGTACCCCAACCACCCCAAACAGTCTGATCAACCCGACCGCCCTACATGGCAGCGCAGCCAGAAAGGACAAGGTGGCAAAGGGAAAACCCCTGAGCACGGGACTAAGGATCAGAGCAAGCACACCGAGCCAAAGCGCATCGGATGCTTACAAACAGACTCGCAGGAAAGAATTATTGTCAGTGATTCTCAACCTGAGGGAGAGAGACCCTCTACGCGAGGTACGGTTGTTTTAAACGGGACTTAAACATATTGTTTGTTTGTTTGACACGGGGCTTTCTTTTGATTGCATTGTTGCCAGGCACCAGGGTCAAACCCGGTCAAGTGACAGAAGAAACCGTTAAACTGTGTGGAGTTCTTAGGAGTGATGCACCAACAACAACGCTTCCCATCGCATTGGTGGAGATACACTCTGACTTTGTCAGAGTGTGTGATCAAAGCGGCTGTTATGGACGACCCCATCTACCCAGTCATACTCGGCTGTAGATATGTGTTTATTGGGAAACCGGAAGAGCCAATAGTGGCAACAGTAACCACAAGAGGGCAAGCCAAGAAGGAACGGGAGCCGGCGCCAAATTTGTTACCCATGGAACTTAAAGAGGCGCAACAAAAGGACCCTACTTTGGAACCCTGCTTTAGGAAACTGCCCATGGCCAACGACCCTAGACAACACGGGGACATCTTTTCTAAGGATGGCGTGCTTTATCGGAGAACGGGCAAGCCTGAACAAGGCTCTAATCAGCTCCTAGTACCGAAAAAGTACAGAAGTCAAATCCTAGAAATGGGGCACTCTCTCCCGTTTAGCGGACATATGGGACAGAACGCCACACAGCAACGTATACAGACTCACTATTGGTGGCCAGGGATGAACACTGATATACTCAGATATGTAAAATCCTGTGCCCAGTGTCAACGGGTAGCACCCAAGCACTGGACTGCCCCAGTTCCCCTGGGGCAAACGCCAATTGTGGGAACTCCATTCGAACGGGTTGCTGTCGACATCGTTGGACCCCTAGAAAGGACCAAACGAAAGCACAGGTTTATCCTGACTTTAGTCGACACATGCACTATGTGGGCCGAAGCTATACCGCTAACATGCACAGACTCGAAGCATGTCGCAGAAGCCCTAGTGCAGATCTTTACACGGTTGGGATTCCCTCAACAAGTTTTGACGGACAATGGATCCCAATTCCGTAGCCTGTTAATGGAGGAGATCTTTAAGATCTTGAGGGCCAAACACATCCACACCAGCCCGTACCATCCGGCCGGAAATGGGCTCGTGGAACGTTTCAACGGCAGCCTCACCACCATGCTACGCAAGCTGGCACAAGAAAAGCCGGAGGACTGGGACCTTTTTATTCCTGCAGCCCTATTCGCTTACAGGGAAGTTCCCCAGGCCTCTACAGGATTTCCTCCAGCTACGCTTTTATTCGGCAGACCTATAAAGGGGCCGCTTGAAGCATTACTTCGGTCCCTGACAGACCAGAAGGCGGATGAGACAGTCGTCTCAGCCAGTAGATATGTATCGGAATTGAAGGAAAGGCTACAGCTAGGATGGGACCTAGCAACAGCAAACCTTAAGAAAGCTCGTGCAAAGCACGCTAGACGATACAATCAAGCAGCAAAGGAGAGAGAATTACAACCAGGTGATAAAGTCCTGTTGTTGTTGCCAACCGGAAGCAACAAACTACGCATCGGGTGGCAAGGGCCGTTCACCGTCCTGAAAAAGATCTCGAGAACCAATTATCAGATCTCTATCAAAGGAAAGGAGAAGGGTCTACCATGTGAACCTACTAAAGAAATACTTGGAAAGACCAGTGCCATCCCCCGAACATCTCCTGGCGATCGCCATAGCTACAGAGGATGTGGAAGATGACGATAGTTGCATGGAATATCCATTGCAACAAACTGAATCTGTAGAAGATGTAAAATTTGGGGACACTCTCTCTGCAGCACAACAGACAGAAACGAAGGCTTTACTGAACCAGTACACGGCGGTGCTAACGGATGTACCTGGACGAACACATCTCGTAGAGTTCGAGATGAAACTTATAAACGAGACCCCTGTCCGAACCAGAGTTTACCCTATTCCGTATGCGAAAGCTGATACGCTTCGTGCAGAGATAGACAAGCTACGTAAAACAGGAATTATTAGTGAGTCTACATCTCCCTATAGTGCGAGCGTAGTGCTGCTACAGAAGCCCAATAAGGAAGTTCGGCTGTGCATCGATTACCGGCTACTTAACACAGTAACGGAATTTCAGCCGGAACCACTCCAAAGCGCTTCTGAGCTGTTTAGCAAGCTAAGCAAGGCACGGATTTTCTCAAAGATTGACTTGAGTAAGGGCTACTACCAGATACCAGTCAAAGAGGAAACTAAGCCTTTGCTAGCTTTCAGCACCAGCGAAGGACACTATACGTTTAACGTGATGCCATTCGGATTACACAACGCACCAGGAGTGTTCACAAGGATGATGAGGAAGCTGTTAGAGCCATTGCACAGTCCACATATCCACAATTTTATGGATGATATACTAATTGCAACGGACACCTACGAAGAACACATTGCGACGGTCGAGATGCTCCTCAGGAGACTACAGGAAACTGGACTCACAGCTAGACCTAGCAAATGTTTAATCGGCTTTGAAAAAACTTGACTTCCTGGGGCACACCATAGCTCACGGTGCTATGTGGCCAGTTGCTAAGAACGTAGAGAAGATACGGGCAGCGAAGAGGCCAAGGACGAAGAAAGAAACACGATCGTTCCTATCGCTATGTGCTTACTACCAGAAGTTCATCAAAAACTTCAACGGTTTAACAGCACCCCTTACGGACCTTACGAAAAAGGGGCGACCGGAGAAAGTTATCTGGGATCCTAAATGCGAACACGCTTACGTCACGCTCAAGAAGCAGTTGTCTGAATATCCAATTCTGCGACTGCCGGATATTACCAAACCCTTCGTACTGCGCGTCGACGCATCAGGGCAAGGCATCGGGTCAACTTTGCTTCAGGCTGGCGACGACGATCCCAACCAGCTATTCCCAGTGGCATACGGTAGTCGTAAATTGAATAAGGCAGAGCAAAACTACTCCACAGTGGAAAGAGAATGTCTGGCATTAGTTCATGGCATTAGACGGCACCATGAATACCTTTACGGAGTGTCATTCACGGTGCAGACGGACCATGCCCCACTGGCGTTTCTCGGGGCTAATAAGGAATTTAATGCGAAAATAATGCGCTGGGCATTGCTGCTAAGCGTATATTCCTTTAAAGTCGAATACATTCCAGGGAAACAAAACGTTGGGGCAGACTTCATGAGTAGGACTTGCACAGAGATGGAGGGGGAAGAGGAGAGGGAAGAAGACAGACACCCCGAAGCTACGGTTATAGGAAATTAAACTCCATAACGTAGACATGGAGTGCTTCCATATCTTAAAGGGGGGAGGCTCTGTCACGTAGGTTTTATATTCATTTAATTTCCTACATCTTTTTCCTATTCTTTCTCTCGAACTCTCTCTTTTATTATCTCTGTATTTTTTTTTTTTCCTGTGTATTTTTCATCCATTCGTTTTGCGAATATTATTTTCATATAATTCGCAAACTTTACCTGTTTTCCTTTCTCTTAAACTGAGAATCGCGCTAGGACGATATTACGTAGATGTCAGGGCTGCAGGGCGTCAGAAGGCGTGATAAGTCGGTTCGCTGAACATAGGACGTAGCAAATCGTCTACATTCTCACCGAGCGCGCGAGCTTCTTCTCGGCATTAGTCCCGGTGAGGTGTGATACTTTACATCTGCACCGGTCAGTATCCAGACATTTGGCTGGAAAATCCCAAACTGACACGGCGCTCACTTGGGCCATGGTCAGCTGTAGTGTGAAAACTGCCCTACAATGGAGTCAGGCTGTCTGGGATTTGAAACTGACACGCGTACATCGTGGTCAGTAGGTGACAGTTACGACACGCGTTAAGCGGACGTAAATGTTGGGAGTAGGGGAGATAATTTCGCTTGGCGAAGTAAGTTTGGGCCCTTTGTCTGATTTTAAGATATTGGCCAAGTTTGAAACTTTAATTTCATTTCTCGCTCATAGACTCCACAGTAGATAGGTCGCTCGAAAACAGAATAGCTGTTAGCGAAGATCTCAGTTTGTTTCGGCAATTTGTCGAACTTCTAGACTTCCAGAAATATTTTCAGCATTTTTATTCTTAAGTTGTGCGACTACCTGTAATTCTGTGGTTGAGTGAAAGTTTTGGGGTGACCCTAACTTTACCAGCACCTAGTAGTAGTTTCCATACTTGTGAAGAAATAGACAGTCCTTATTTTGAACCACGTGGGTTTTCTCAAGTAACACTGATCTGACGGTGCAAGTTAGACAGAAATACTAATATCCCTATAACGGGTTTTCAAAGACTGTAATGATAAATACTGGACCTTGGAGCCAGCACTTAATTTCTTCTAGAAACTCTATATAATTTGCTGCCTGGTGGCGTGAATATTAACAATCATTTCCCGACTAGATTATATCTTGTGGACAAATCTGTGGTGTGACTAAAGTGAATCCTATACTGAGGGAAGGCACCGACCTGACATTCATCATTTTTTTAGAAACCTACGCTATTGACACTGTGCTCTGCTAACTCCCGCGCCTGGAATAATTGTTAGGTGACTTAATCAGACATTTGAACAAATTTGCATACCCAAGTAGTCGTTCCCGGAGACTCCAAGTTAAATACGTCTTTTGGAACTGGGGACTTCTTGGCAGAAGACTGCATTTTGTGAGTCTGTGTGAAAATCTAAAATCAATGTGTTCCAAGAGGCAGCGAGCAAAGTCGTGAGTACCTGAATGAGAAGCCATGGCGGAATGAATGAGTGTACGCTGGTCTGAGTGATATTTTCACTATTTTATCTTTGACACCCTGTTGCTGTCCTAATTTTTTTTCAATCTGCATAATTTGTTGCTAAGGCTAGAGTTCTTGTGTTTTTGTCTTAGGTTAAATCAGATTTGTTTTCCAAACTCTGTGCATATAATTACGAGATAAAACAAAGAAAACTCTTAGACTCAAACCCTATGTATCGGTGACTCTGGCGCCATCATCTGTTCTCTTAACGGGGCCGGGCTAAACCTAGAGTTAACACTATAACGGGGCTATCATCCGTGCAACATTTCCTTGATTTTTTATGACTATGTGTATATGTATTTTCCTTGATGTACTTTCTTTGATGTTGTGAGCCGATTTTTCCTGATATTAAAATCGCTCTTGAGCCAAATAATCGTGTTTGGTCAGCTCGTTCTAGATAATATATATATCATTGTTATAGTTTTCCCACGTCTGTGTGTTTACCTGTCGTCACGTGTATGTGCGTGCCTGTGAGTGATAGAAATATACGTAATATGTATATTGGTGTAGTCTGTCTGACGCTGTAACAACTGTTGTAGAAGATAGGTGAGAGAGAGAAGAATTCTTTTCGCTTTCAGAGACAGCCACTATATCAAATCTATCATCTCACGTGTGTGGAAATTCTATTACCTTTCACTAACTCTCACTGAGTCTATCACCCATTCAAACCTATTCAGAAGGGACCAAACCTAGTCTTAATTCTCCTATCGGAAATCTACGACAAATACTAAGAAGAGAGATGCCTCTGTAGTTATTGCAATCACTTCTGTCTCCTTTATTTTTATACAGTGTTACAATTTTGGCATCTCGCATGTCTTGAGGAATAGTTGTCTCTTCCCAGCACTGGCACAGCATCCTATGCAGGGGATGTAATAGCGTGCTCTTACAGCATTTGATTAAATCAGGAGGAATCCCATCACTGCCTGGTGCTTTGCCAGAGGCCAAGCTATCAATGGCCTTGCTGAGTTCCTCTAATGTTGGTTCGGCATCCAGCTCCTCCATAGTTGGCAGACTGTTGACACCATCAAGGGCTGCAGGCGTAACGGTATTGTCTCTAGCGTAAAGCTCAGGTAGTGCTCGACCCACCTCTCCATCTGCTTACCCTTATCGGTTAGCTTCTCTCCGCTGATGGTTTTTAGCGGTGCCGTCTTACTTTTATGGGGGCCAAGTGCTTTCTTTATACCATCATACATTTGTCTAATGTTGCCTGTTTGCGCTGCGATCTGGATGCTCTCACTGAGCTGGAGCCAGTAGTCATTTGCACAGCGTCGAGCAGTTTGTTGAACTTTGCTTCTCGTAGCCCTCAGGATCTGTAGGGTTCTGGCACTCGGTGAACGTTTGTATTCATTCATAGCACTGCGCTTAGCTTCAATGACAGGTGCCATCACATCTGATGAAGCATCAAACCAGTCATTTGACTTTGCTGTTTTCTTACCAAAGGTGGCAAGTGCAGTACTTTGAATGGTGTTCCGTAGATGCTCCCAGTTCTCTGTAATAGTATCACCATGCTGAGGGTTACTGAGCACTTTCTCGAAGGTCGCAGTGAATTGAGCGATCATGAAAGGGTCTGACATCTTGCTGGTATCAATGCGTGGTTTCCCTTCATGTCTGACACGATAGAGTTTTCTTGGTTGTGCTCTGATTTTGCAGCAAACCAAGGAGTGATCTGTATCACAGTCTGCACTATGGTACGAGCGCGTGGAGAGCACAGACCTGAGGAGTGGCCTTCTGACGAGAATCAGGTCAAGTTGGTGCCAGTGCTTGGATCGTGGGTGTCTCCATGACACCTTATGCTGGGGTTTTGTCTGAAAGTAGGTGTTGGTCACGCAGAGGTCATGGTGGACGCACAACTCTAAGAGCCGTTGTCCATTTTCATTCATCTTGCCAATACCAAACCTGCCCAGACATGAAGGCCATGAAACATTATCGGCACCCACTCTAGCGTTAAAGTCACCAAGGAGAACAAGCTGTTCTTGCCTAGGTATGCTTTTGATAATTGCTGTTAGATTCTCGTAGAACTCATCTTTAGCTTCTGAGGCAGAGTACAGAGTAGGAGCATACACACTGACAAGGGTGATGGGACCTGTGCTAGTTTGCAGGCTGAGCGTTAACAGGCGTTCTGATCCATTCTCGCCTGGTTCAACCATATATATGTATATATATATATATATATACACACACACACACACTGTCAGGAAGTGGAATATAAAACGAATAATATATATCTACAACGCTAATTATAGTTTATATAGACATACCCAATAAATATAGATATTTCTAGGATTCTGAGGCAGGATATTATATGGGACTCACAAGTGTCCATGAATTTCTTATACCATGGGAGATATAAAAGATTTTATGCTAAATATATAGTATTAATCTGATGAAATAATAGTACGCGGAGATTCATCACATTTCAGCCGATACTCTTTCGGGGGATATTTTAAAGTTTAGAGTTTGTCTGAGTATATAGACAAGACACTAGTTATGAGAAAGTCTGAGAAGATAGATTTAGATGAGAATGACAGTGAATGTGGAAAGATGAGACTTATAGCTTCGAGGGTGAGAACCGAGATTGACTCTCCCTCGCCACTTGTGACTTACGTAATAGCTACTGTCTCACCACCTCTGACTACCAGAAAGGAGATAAGGTTTCACTAAAGTCCACAGACACAACTATACAAACAAGCATATATTTAGGGCTATAATAAATGTATATTTATACTATCTAATTATGTGATATTGTCCTAGTAAGAATTCCTAATCAATATAAGTACAGTATAGTTAAAGATAAACTGATCCAGTGTACATTTTATAGTTTATTAAACCACAAAATCAAATCCACAGTAAACAAAATAAAGTGCGAGTTCGCACCACCTGGAAAAAGAACAATTTAAATGAAAGACAATATAAAAAAACAATTCCACCTTCTCTTTCACACCTGCCTGAAAAAAATAAGGATTAAAAAAATTGTCCTTGGTGGAGGTCTCTAACTAAGAGCCATCACTCCTGACTACACTATGGTTACTAACTAACACTCTGTCTCACTGAATGTGTTTAACTAAATAACTACTGTTTCAAGGCGCTCTAGGCTGCCCTACACAGTTGACTAATACTCTACAAGCACTGCTACGCTACTTGGCTTTTCCGCGCTAGCTCAGAGGCTGTCCTTTAAGTATTTCTAGCTGAATCTACTGTTCTTCTCTACAACTCCTTCCTTTCGCATCTGCCTCGGGTCATTGCCTCTCTGACGCCACCGTTTTTCGTCTGAGGATCTGATGAGTTGCTTCTCCGTCACTCTCCTCTTCTTACTTGCAGTTTGGAAAGGTATGTTTTCCCTCTCTCCTTTCCTGAACACTGATAAAGAGGGCCTGGTTCACTACACGATGTGTTGTTGCCGAAGGCTGTATTTTGTTTCAAGGATTTATTATGGCCGTATTATAAGCACAAGGCAACGCGCCTATCTGGTGTGCTTTATCGAGCTAAGAGCGCCGGATTTAAGAACCCGTTCCCGCTGAGACAAGAGCCCTTACTACAAGAGAACTTCTTTCTTTCAGTGTTGCAGACTTACTGGGCGCTGGTACAGGCGCTTTCCCAGTTTTCTACACTTTCGACTAAGTCTCGTTCCTCCTCCTCATTAGAAGGCACCATCCGTGGTAGGATTTTGGCTATCAATAAACTCCACCACCATCACCACCAACAAGCCGTGACTGCTGTAGAAACAAAAAAATAACCACATCTATACAACAAGTCAAAGTTCCTAAGACAATAACACATTCCCCCCCCCCTCCCCCAACTTCATCTACACCCTGGGGTTCCCTAAGTTAAAACTCTCTCCTACACACAAGAAATAAACAAATATTTCTGCCCTAGGCTCAAAATAATTTACAGTCCCTCCTATCTCTCTCCCACACCAATTTCCCCGCTGTCAGTTATGTAAACCCCAGACGATGGCTGACCTGAATCTAAATTTTAAATTCCATTCATGTGCGTTACCAAAACGAACGAACAGATGGACAAAAAGGATAAAGAGAGAGGGGACGGGCTGAAAATCAGGAAACGCATGCAACACGCGTCGCGCGATACACCCCATTCACGCGTTGTAAGTCTACATGCACTAATTTTTTTTTCAGACGGCGTGATAAGGTTTATAAATTAGCTTCATTGAAGCGGTTGAAAAACATTCCCCGGTACATAAGCTAATAACAATTAGATGGTTTAGCGGTTGTAAACATAACATACACAGACGCCTGGACAGGCCATGCTTCGAAACAGGAGGTAGAAAATACATATTTTGAACGCAGCCACGTAGCTCTTTTAAATTTGGACAATTGGGTTCCTTAGGGCTTGCTGACAAATAATATGCGTTACGCCAAATAGTCAGGCTAAAAATTGAGGGATACCAGACAGCTGGAATTATTTCTGCTCATAAATTTTTTTTTTATGTTGGCTCAATAAAAGCCTGGAAGCAAAATAAGCCTAAAACCACGATTGGGGAAATCTTTTTGTGCGGAAACGGAGAAAGGTAACATTTTTTTTTGTGCCAGAATATCATTGCGAAATCCACTTTGTTTAAATAACGTAAAGCATCTGCGTTTGCTTTTATTGGCGTATGAAATAGCCTGTAAGCAGAGGTAAATTGTCGCCTTGCCAGGAATTCATTCAATATCTGTGTTTAATGAAAATTGAAACCAATTCAATGTCTTTTAATTGAAAAATTGAATGTAAATTGTTAATTTATGCCTGTATATATATGTGTAGTTCAGTGGCAAACAAGAGATAAAGCCTATAATGCTCCAGCCTGAACAGAGGGTGTCGGAGGGAAGTAAAACGGCATGGAATGGCCAAATAGTACACTGACACCTGGATGATTGATTAGAAAGAAATAATGCTGGAAGTGCAGAGGCGTAGTAACCATTAAGAAGGGTAATACTGGAATAAAGTATTTCAAATGAAGCTGACAGTTGGCCTAATGCTCTGAACTCAATGTTTGTGCTGTGTTGTGATCAGTGTAACAAGAGAGTTTAAGTTAGTTATGAAGTAGAAGGTACATCCTTCTTGATTTCAGGGACAGTGGTCTTGATGGTACTGAGCAGCACCTGGTCAGAGCTTTGCTGAATCCAGTGTCGGACAGCATACTCCTTGGTCCATTTAGCTATCAGTGAGGTGTCTCCAGAGCCCAGAGGAGAATTCGAGCAGAGGAGTCCTTTCCTGCCGCCATCACGCCAGATAAGCTAACTTGGCCAGCTGAGCTCAACATTATGTCCCCTCATCTTGAAATAACTTTGTAAAAATATCATTCAGAGGGGAATTTAATTGTCTTAATATCAGGAACTGAGAACATCTCCAATACTAGTCCCTAAGACAAACTATTGAAGTCATGATGACAAATACCAACAGAGCTTGAACAAAACAAAACCAGTATTACCTCATATTACTACTACACAACTGACACACATAGGATATTTTTTAATAATATATGTCACTACAATATTCATATTGATAAAGTCTGTACATATACTTGTAATTAAAATTGATTGTGATTCCTGGTTCCTTTGTATTTGAATCAGGACACAAATACATTATTAACAGCACTGAATACATATTGTTATTTGAAACGTTACGAGTGACTTCTTTAAGATATTCTCATAGAGTGTTATATGTATGTGAGTGTCACAGTGTTGTTAAGAGTAGTGGATTAAATTAAATTGTTTATCTGTCTGTTGTTGTGACTTACACTTCATCATACACATACCCTAGACACATAACGTAGTCATCACACTATTCCATAATAATTCTGACTGAGATATATAGATATGTGGTAGCAAGTAAGGTTATATATAATACACTACTCTTATTAGATATATATACCTTCACAGCTGATCTCAGTCAGTACACTAAGTCCCCTATAAATATTTATAACATCCCACTTCACCACATATATTGGGGTCTCGCTCTTGGGATTTTTGAATCTTTCCCTATTAAAAATATTGGGGGTAATTCACTTCAGGGAATATAAGAATTAAAAGGTATCCTTGGGTGGAATTAAATAAGGTTGAGCTCACGGTGCCTGTGTTGTCCATTATATATATTTAGAATTTGAATTGTTGGTTAGACATTGTATAAATTTACATGATAGACAATGGCGGACCTGGCCAAATTTCGATCTGCTGCGGTTCAGACTGCAAAAGAGTTAGGATTAGATGGGCAAGTTATGGTTGCCTATGTCACGACGGAATGTGACAAATTTATTGAACGTGAAGAAAGAAGGTTTGAAGCCGAAAGAAAGTTAGAGGCTGACAAGGAAATTAAGAGGTTGCAGATTGAGGCTGACAAAGAGGCTAAAGCATTGGAAGCCGAGGAAAGAAGACAGGCTGCAGAAAGAGAAGAGAAGAAATTAGCTGCAGAAAGAGAAGAGAAGAAATTAGCTGCAGAAAGGGAAGAGAAGAAATTAGCTGCAGAAAGGGAAGAGAGGAGATTAGCTGCAGAAAGGGAAGCAGAAGATAAAAGATTACAAAGGGAACATGAGTTACGACTAAGGGAGTTTGAGTTTCAAGGCCATGCTCCTGAAAATGGTGCCAGTCCCTTTGCCTCTGATGCTACGGTTACTCAAGGAGCCTCAACCTCAGCTATGAATTTTCATTTAGATCATTTTGTTGAGAAAGACGATGATATTGAGAGCTACCTAAATAGGTATGAACTATTAGCTACCACGTATGGGTTAGAGAGAAAAAGGTGGAGCTTAAAGTTATCTCAGGGACTTCGTGGGGCAGCTTATGAAGTTTTTGCAAAAATGAGCAGAGGTGATCAGGAAAATTATGACATGCTAAAGCAGGCTCTTTTGTTAAGGTATGAAAAGAATGCAGAATTCTATAGAAAAAAATTTAGGAATGCTAAACTACTGTCAGGTGAAACCTATCACCAGTTCTCTGCACGAATAGAGACATACTTGGAGAAATGGACTTCTCTGGGGGAAAACCCAAGATCTTAAGGAAATGGTCCTTATAGAGCAATTAAGAGAGTCCATGGCTCCAGACCTGAGAAAGTTTCTCATGGAACAAGGTGCAGAGAGGCTGGATGAGTTGCTAAATGTTGCTGAAAGGTATCAAGCAGCTCAAGCAGAGGTAACAGGTAATAAAAAGAAACAGGTGGACCACTTTAGGGCACCACAGAACTTTAATAAATTTGATCCTTAGGATCAAATTTATTAAAGGTAAGCACCAATTTGATAGGCCACGGTATGACAATAAAAATAAATTCCCACAATTCGATGAAAGGAAATATAATGAAAGAAAATCTTTCAACCAAGGAAAAAGGTGGTGTAAGAATTGTCAGATGGACAATCATGACACTGACCGTTGCAGAAGGAAACCTGTGTATATGGCAACCCTTCAGGTCAGGTCGACCTCAAGACAGGAGGAGGATATTATTTAGATACCACTCCAGAAGAGATGAGGAAGGCACAGGCTGGGGATAAAACACTCAAGCCTTGTTTCAGAAAATTGTCAACTTCTCATACAACTCCAGGCAAGGGAGATTTTTACATGAAAAACAAGTTGATGTATAGGAAGACTGGAGCTAGATCCAAAGGTCACGGACAGCTGGTTCTTCCAAAAAGATATAGGACAGACTTAATAAGGAGCCTACATGTGAAACCAGATGGGGACCATGAGAAGATAGGTACCATCATTCAAAAGGTGGCTCACAATTATTATTGGCCCAAAGCAAGATGGGACATTGAGAGTTTTGTAGAAAGGTGTAGCATAGCACATGAGGGAACACCCACAAGTGGGAACATGGATCAGGACCTGGACACCCCCCGGGCAAAATTAGGCCTGATAATAAAAAGAGATATATATTTGATAAAGTGGACCAAATGGAATGGGAAGCCCCTTTTCACGGACAAGCTTCACTTAACTGTTTTACAATGGCCACTATGCGGAGAGTGCAAAAAGATGTCTTACCCCAGGATAAGCCGAAAATCCCTCAATCGAACTTAAACAAACTGGAGGAAGAAGATGTAGAGAGGAAATCTCTCATCAAGAATTTTAAGTGGGGAGAAAGCCCCAAAAGAAAAATTGGTAGCGGTCGTTTTGTGAATGAAAATTCTGGGAAGAAAAATCATCACTATAAAGCTTCGAGTGGAAGAGACCATACCGGTGCATGGACAAATAGGTCCACACAATTAAAGGTCCATATGTAGCTTTGTTAAGAACGTGGACTGATGAAAAGGCAGAGGAAAACATTACATCTTCATACCAATATGTGAATGAGCTGACCACCTCGGTTCGTTTAAAAACTGGCTGGAAACTTGCCAATGAAAATTTGAAACAAGCCAGGAAGAAACATGCTGCCTATTATAACAGGAAGGCGAAAGACAGAGATTTGGCTGTGGGAGAGAAGGTACTGCTTCTTTTGCCCGGGAGTCAGAATAAGTTACAAATTGGATGGCAGGGTCCATATACAGTTCTAGAGAAGGTGTCTAGAACAAATTATAAGATAGATAAGAAGGGGAAAGAAAAAATCTATCATGTGAATCTCCTGAAGAAATATTTGGAAAGAGAACATCAGGAAGAGACACACTTGTTGACCTTGTCCATCGCCATGGAGATGAAAAAGGAACCACTTTCATCATTTGAATATCCATTACACCCCTGTGAGACAGCAGCACAGGTGAAAATCAGTACACATTTAACGAAAACTCAGAAAGAGAGAGTGCAACAGGTTCTAAATAATCATGCAGAGGTGTTGACAGACCGACCAGGGCATACAAACCTATTGGAATATGATATGAAACTGATAGACCCCACACCTGTCTGTATGAAACCATATTCGATTCCGTTTGCTAAGGAGAAAGCTTTGAAGGAAGAGATAGACTATCTGTTGAAGGAAGGAATTATTTCGCACAGTGAGTCTTCGTATAGTTCCGGTGTTGTACTTTTAAGGAAGCCCTCTGGAGAACATAGACTCTGTATAGATTACAGGAGACTGAATGCTATTACAGAAGGACAGGTGGATCCATTGCCGGATACAAATCAGCTGTTTGCCAGACTAAATAAAGCTAAATATTTCTCAAAAGTGGATCTGAGTAAAGGATACTATCAGATTCCAGTAAAGCCTGAGGTTAGACCATACCTAGCATTTAGTACCTCAGAAGGACACTATGAGTTTAATAGATTGCCATTTGGATTGAAGAATGCGCCTAGTGTCTTCTCTAGAATGATGAGAAAATTATTGGATCCTCTGAATATCCCTGTATAACAAATTTTATGGATGATATCCTTATAGCAACAGAAACATTTGAGGAACACATTGACTCTCTGAACATGCTGTTTGATCGACTTAGGGAGGCAAATTTAACAGCCCGTCCAACCAAATGTTGCGTTGGATGTAAAAAATTGGAATTTTTGGGACACACAGTTTATCAGGGAAATATGACCCCTGACCCAAAGAATTTAGAAAAACTACAGAAAGCCCCGAGACCACAAACCAAGAAGGACGTGAGATCCTTTGTCTCATTATGTGGTTTCTACCAGAAGTATATCAAAAACTTTAATTCCATATGTGCACCGTTAACTGAATTGACACGTAAAGGACATCCAGATCGCATTACATGGACACCACAATGTGAAATGACTTACCAAGAATTGAAGGAAAAGCTCACAAGTAAACCCATTTTGAAATTACCTGACTTAAGTCAAGAATTCATAGTAAGGACGGATGCAAGTAATATTGGGTTAGGTGCAACTCTACTACAGGAATCAGATGCATTGGATGGGGAATTAAGCCCAGTGGCATATGCTAGCAGAAAGTTGAATAAAGCTGAAATCAACTACTCAACTAGCGAAAAAGAATGTCTTGCAGTAATATGGGCAATAAAGAAATTCAATATTTATCTATATGGGAAGGCATTTCAGTTGCAAACTGACCACAAACCTTTATCGTTTCTAGCACAGGCTAAGCATGAGAACTCTAGGTTACTCCGATGGTCTTTGCTTCTGGCTCCATATAATTTTAGCATTGAGTATATATCTGGAAAAACCAATTTGGGAGCGGATTTTTTAAGCCGCCATCCGTGTGATGAGAATCACCGTAAACCCCAGAAATGATAATGAATTTCTCTATGTGTATATAGAATAAAGGACTGACATATAATGTCTGTTTTAAGAGGGGAGGTGTCGTGGAATATTCTAATCCACATATATAAATTATCAAGTAAATATAAAGCCTATAAATACATATAATAAATAAAGGAAGAAGAATGGTAAAGAACAGTGCTGTCACAATGACTGTACTCGAAATCCCCTTGTTTTCTACTGCGTAAGCAAATTGTAACGCTTTCACGTTGATATTAAAGGCCTTCTGCAACATACACGCGTTTCCCAAACACACAATAAAATGTGCTGCCTTTCTAAGAAAAACCTTGAAATATGCAAGTTGACCTAAATTTTAAATTCCATTCATGCCTTTTTCTACACTGCGTTACCAAAACGAACGAACAGATGGACAAAAGGATAAAGAGAGAGGGGAGGGCTGAAAATCAGGAACGCATGCAACACGCGTCGCGCGATACACAAATGCTGCCATCACGCGTGTAAGTCTACATGCACTAATTTTTTTTCAGACGGACAGTGATAAAATACACTACCCTTTCCCAGAGTTAGGTTTATAAATCATAAAAAACTCTTATTAGAAAGGATAACATTAGATGGGTTTACGGTTGAAAACATAACAGTAACCAGACAGCACATCTTCGAAACAGGAGGTAGAAGAAATTGCATATTTTGAACGCAGCCACGTAGCTCCTTTAAATTTGTATTTTTGGGTTCCTTAGGGCTTGCTGACAAATAATATGTAAAACGTTACGCAAATAGTCCAGGAATTAATAAATTATACCCAAAATAAAATATTGGGGGTGCCTGACAGCATAAAATCATTTCTGCTCATAAAATTTTTTTTATAACGTGTTTGAAAAAACCTTACGTTACATAAATAGCCTACCATGTAAACTCCCCATTGATTGGAGCGCAACAAATGAAAGCCTAACCACGATTGGTCGGACTATAAATACTATCTTTCGTTGTTAGGGGAAACGGGGAAAGGTAGCATTTTTTCAAACACTTGTCGAAACGTGGCTCATTGGCCAGTCTCGCTGATATACACACTTGGGAGCGTTAGTTCGAAACCACTTGTTTAAATAAGCTTGATAAAGCATCAGTGCGTTGAAGCCAGCTTATATTTGGCTCAATAAAAGCCTGGAAGATAAGCAGATGGGAATTTGTGCCAGTTTGTGCCAGAATTCATTGCTAATCAACGTATCTGTGTTTATTCGTATGAATTGTGGTAAGCTTGAACCATTCAATATCTTTTAATGAAAATTGAATGTGAATTGTTGATTTATGCCTGTATATATATGTGTAGTTCAGTGGCAAACGTGAGGTAAAGCCTATAATGCTCCAGCCTGAACAGAGGGTGTCGGAGGGAAGTAAAACGGCATGGAATGGCCAAACAGTACACTGACACCTAGATGATTGACTAGAAAGAAATAATGCTGGAATTGCAGAGGCGTAGTAACCATTAAGAAGGGTAATACTGGAATAAAGTATTTCAAATGAAGCTGACAGTTGGCCTAATGCTCTGAACTCAATGTTTGTGCTGTGTTGTGATCAGTGTAACAAGAGAGTTTAAGTTAGTTATGAAGTAGAAGGTACATCCTTCTTGATTTCAGGGACAGTGGTCTTGATGGTACTGAGCAGCACCTGGTCAGAGCTTTGCTGAATCCAGTGTCGGACAGCATACTCCTTGGTCCTTTTAGCTATCAGTGAGGTGTCTCCTCCAGAGCCCAGAGGAGAATTCGAGCAGAGGAGTCCTTTCCTGCCGCCATCACGCCAGATAAGCTAACTTGGCCAGCTGAGCTCAACATTATGTCCCCTCATCTTGAAATAACTTTGTAAAAATAACATTCAGAGGGGAATTTAATTGTCTTAATATCAGGAACTGAGAACATCTCCAATACTAGTCCCCAAAAAGACAAACTATTGAAGTCATGATGACAAATACCAACAGAGCTTGAACAAAACAAAACCAGTATTACCTCATATTACTACTACACAACTGACACACATAGGATATTTTTAATAATATATGTCACTACAATATTCATATTGATAAAGTCTGTACATATACTTGTAATTAAAATTGATTGTGATTCCTGGTTCATTTGTATTTGAATCAGGACACAAATACATTATTAACAGCACTGAATACATATTGTTATTTGAAACGTTACGAGTGACTTCTTTAAGATATTCTCATAGAGTGTTATATGTATGTGAGTGTCACAGTGTTGTTAAGAGTAGTGGATTAAATTAAATTGTTTATCTGTCTGTTGTTGTGACTTACACTTCATCATACACATACCCTAGACACATAACGTAGTCATCACACTATTCCAGAATAATTCTGACTGAGATATATAGATATGTGGTAGCAAGTAAGGTTATATATAATACACTACTCTTATTAGATATATATACCTTCACAGCTGATCTCAGTCAGTACACTAAGTCCCCTATAAATATTTATAACATCCCACTTCACCACAGCCAGATATAGCACTTTTCTGGTTCCTGGAATAAGCCGCAGTTGTAGTCGGTTTGGCCAAACACTTCAGTCTCCTCTGGTCTTGACTTCTTTAATACAAGTAGGTGCCAGAGACTCTTTGAAATCTTGCAGACTTCTTCACTGATCGAGTACTAGCACCAGACAAGTGCCAGCAGGAACCCCTGTCGATGCAAGTTATGGTTCTGTCTTAATATCAAACTAAGTCCTCCTAATTTACATGAAAGCATATAGTCAATACAAAGAACATGGTCAGCTCTCTATGACAACCCTGCTTCTCCACTTTAGTTTGATGGAACAAATTTTACCAGTTTTCTTTTTCTCTGCCCTAATGGATGCTACGCCTCTGTCATTCCTGCAGTAATCTTTTCCATTCAATAAAATAGGTGTAATGTTCCTGTATGACCATCATATATATAGTCCTGTAGTTTTAAATTTCTAGATAGTCCCTTATATGATGGATCAACATCTAGGCCATGCCTAAGTCTGTTATGGAACCATTTAATTACAATCTTTTTTCATGGCCTTTTCTTACACACAACCCTTTGTTAATTAAAAAGTCAATAAAATCAATCTTACCGCATATCAAGGAAATATAAACAAGTAACGATGAATTAGGCAATAGAATATAGCACACTTTCATCACTGCCTCTGTTCAGACTGCTTTCTGGTGGTAGTATTATTAATAGAAAAACACAAGTCTGTTCATCGCTGTTTGCTCTTCTGAATATTTTGAAAAAATTGCAGCGAGCATCCTACTATTCCTATCATGTAAAAAAGCTTTGGCCAATGAGACCAAGCATCTCTTTTTTTTTAATGAATTCTTTAAAAAAAATATCAAACCCCTATGCGTTACTATTACCAACTAGATTTGTATATTTAGGTCAGCCAATAGTATTACGGCTTCTTTCAAATTTCATCCAATCCCTTTCATTGTACTATCTTAGCCTTTCTCTCACCTAATTTTTTTCCAAAAAAAAAAATGCTATCCAATCTAATCAGAAATGACTTGACCTGACAGTATCTCCGATTCTCTATGTATTATCCCCAATATTTGATTATCTAATGGACGATTTATGTAATTGATAACATATTCTTAGTCAGCAAGGCCACAGGTACACGAATATATGATTTTTATGGGGCTACGTGGCTTGGTTCAATATTCCATATTTCTTTTCTTTTTTTTTCATGTTAGTTGTTGATTTTTAAACTACCTCCTGTTCAATTCTTTTCTCATGTACTTTCAAGCTAATTACGAGAGTTTATGTCATTCGCAATAAGAGCTAAGCGTGTTTTCATGACCGTAGTGTCCACTTTTTTTCTCAGGTTTACATCGTAATTTGAAACCGCCTAAGGGCAATACTAGCAAGTTAGTTTTATTTTTAGAAACAATTGTGAGACGTGATTTGCGTTGGGTTATCTATCCGTCCCCTCTCCCCTCTACAATGTATTTAGGCAAATACTTAGTTGACCTAGGAAAGTGTTACGTTTGTCTCAAGGACGAATTTGAAAAATTGGGTACTCTTTTTGGTTCGGCTAAGGCGTTATCAAATAATAAGCTGAAGGCGTAGGCGACGAATAAGATTCTCGCCGAAAATTTGTAGTACTATCCTATCTTTGACTTTATGCACTATACTGTTATATTCTAATTTAGATATTGTATTTAGAAGTTCGCCACAGTGTGTGTGTGTGTATGTGTGTGTGTGCACGCATATATCGTGTTACCTGCTCTATTTTCATTTTTGTTATTACATTAGCGGCATTATTTATCATCTAATCTACCCATCCAATTTTCAAAAACAGTTTTTAGAATACTACAAGTTGAGTTCACAACTAGCTTCTAAAATTAGCTTGTTTAATTTGGAACACTGATTTGTCATTGCGAAGTTTGTTTTGGTACAAGTCTTAATGTTCTAAGTTGTTTGTCTTTGTTTTTTGTTCCTTTTTATTGTGTAACGTCTTTATTGTTATGGTCGTGTCCTAGCTAGTGCTGCAGGAATAGTCCTTAAAGATGCACTGTAGTCATTTCATTAGTCATCCATTAAAGTTCAACTAAAGCAAATCGTAAGTGGCGATTTATAAGAGGTTGAGCGTATATCTGACAGCCTTATGGTAATCAAATAATTGTTACAGAAACCAAAGATGCAGGAATACCTGAATGCTTTGGTGTTTCCATCTTGCTAAAGGGCCAGATGCAGTTGTGACTTCATGCTCCATCAGGAGCGAAGAGAGACATGGTGAGGATGATGACACTTCAGCTGCCTGTGTATTAAAGGCCTTCTGTCAGTTCAAATCAAGGCCTTCTGTCTTATGTCACCAGTTTTAATTATTTCCTGTCTTACTTGTTCTTTCCATGTCTGCTTCCAGTTGTCTTCTCCGAGTGCCTTGAGTCTCAGATTACCTTATTTACCCTGGGGATTCAAGGTCAAGGACTGCCTTGACATGCTGTGGGTTTGATTCCTCAGTGTGTCCTACCTTCCTCCCTCACTGACATTGGTCTGAACATTTCCATCAAACACCACTAAAAAATGTAGAATTGTATAAATATCTTGGCAGCAATATACGCTCGTAGATCACGTTGGGGGAACAGACAATGATATTAAAATAGGAGTTAAAAAACAAAACAAAAAAAACAAGAGGAGCTTTCATTGCATTTGGGAAATATATGGTGATCAAGAGAAGTCGATTCCAACACAAGAAACATAATCGTCAAGTTAAATGTCAAGTCAGTACATAAATCGTCCATTAGATAATCAAATATTGGGGATAATACATAGAGAATCGGAGATACTGTCAGGTCAAGTCATTTCTGATTAGATTGGATAGCATATTTTTTTTGGAAAAAAATTAGCCTTGACATGCCTGTGTGTTGAGTTCACAACTAGCTTCTAAAATTAGCTTGTTTAATTTGGAACACTGATTTGTCAATGCGAAGTTTGTTTTGGTACAAGTCTTAATGTTCTAAGTTGTTTGTCTTTGTTTTTTGTTCCTTTTTATTGTGTAACGTCTTTATTGTTATGGTCGTGTCCTAGCTAGTGCTGCAGGAATAGTCCTTAAAGATGCACTGTAGTCATTTCATTAGTCATCCATTAAAGTTCAACTAAAGCAAATCCACACAGAACATGTCTGTCATCTCTTGTCCCACTGGCATTTGTCTGGTTCTTCTCATCTCTTGTCCCACTGGCACTTGTCTGGTTCTTCTCATCTCTTGTCCCACTGGCACTTGTCTGGTTCTTGTCATCTCTTGTCCCACTGGCACTTGTCTGGTTCTTGTCATCTCTTGTCCCACTGGCATTTGTCTGGTTCTTCTCATCTCTTGTCCCACTGGCACTTGTCTGGTTCTTGTCATCTCTTGTCCCATTGGCACTTGTCTGGTTCTTGTCATCTCTTGTCCAACTGGCACTTGTCTGGTTCTTGTCATCTCTTGTCCAACTGGCACTTGTCTGGTTCTTGTCTTCAGTTCTACATTAGCGATCTTGTCATACCATTTTAATCCTTCTATTCTACGCTTGTTTTTGTTGTTATCCATGTTTCAGATCTATACAATGAGATGAGAAGAACCAGACAAGTACCAGTGGGACAAGAGATGAGAAGAACCAGACAAGTGTCAGTTGGACAAGAGATGAGAAGAACCAGACAAGTGCCAGTGGGACAAGAGATGACAAGAACCAGACAAGTGCCAGTGGGACAAGAGATGAGAAGAAGACGCTGGAGATGGATAGGGCACACACTCAGGAATCCTGTTGATTGCATTGTTCTGGAAATCACAGGGAAAGAGAGGCAGAGGTAGACCAAGAAGCAGACGGAGAAGAGAACTGGAAACAGAAGTAAAATGATAAGGAAGACGTGGAAAGAACTTGAGCTGATGACACGTGACAGGAGGACTTGGCACGTGACAGGAGGACTTGGCATGTATTTGTTGAAAGCCTATGCTTCTTAAGGAGCTAAACGGTATTGATTGATTGATTCTCATAAACCCACAATGGGACCTTGTGGAGATAATATTGTATCTAAACTGACACTTTAGTGAAAAAGGAGAAAATCTAATTTTTGCTGCACAGGTTATGATGCCTTGCAGCCAAGGGTTGAGAACCAAAAAAAAAAGCGAATTTCTTTATTTCTTGTTTTTAAAATTATTTTTATTTCCTGTGTGCACTGCTTTTTCCTGCTTCATGATGGTTAAGTAATTATTACTTGTGTGTGTAGTGCAGGGTTATTTTCTGCGTTTTTACGTCTGACTAAATTTCTTGATTGTGCGTGTTACACGCGACCATTTTGTGCTCTTGGAATAAACCGTTCGAAATAATACACAACATGTTCGAAATAAAACACAAACTTGTGTTCTCAGTGCACGCAAATTATGTTTGATCGTTTCATTAATCTCTTCTTCTAAAAGTACCCAATTATTTCAGAATGACAATTATGATTTCAACTCAAATGTCATGTCAGTACTTCTGTATGGCTCTGACACATGGAGAACAACAAAACAGTATTTAAGAAGTAAGACACTGTCATAAATGGGCGCTTACGTAGAATAACCATGAATTGGACACACAATGAAGAAACCTACTGGATTCAGGGCTGTGGAGTCGTAGAGTCGTAGAATCGTGGATTTTTAGATGGAGTCGGTAAAAAAATGTCCTGAACCTGACTCCGAATTTTACGAGACTTAAGTCAAGACAGATCCACGTTTGATCCATGACGAGACTTAATTCAAGACAGATCCACGTTTGATCCATGACGAGACTTAAGTCAAGACAGATCCACGTTTGATCCATGACGAGACTTAAGTCAAGACAGATCCACGTTTGATCCATGACGAGACTTAAGTCAAGACAGATCCACGTTTGATCCATGACGAGACTTAAGTCAAGACAGATCCACGTTTGATCCATGACGAGACTTAAGTCAAGACAGATCCACGTTTGATCCATGACGAGACTTAAGTCAAGACAGATCCACGTTTGATCCATGACGAGACTTAAGTCAAGACAGATCCACGTTTGATCCATGACGAGACTTAAGTCAAGACAGATCCACGTTTGATCCATGACGAGACTTAAGTCAAGACAGATCCACGTTTGATCAATTTAAAAGGGGGGGGGGGGGCCTTAAAAAATTTGACATAACATTTTAAAGTAGAAGAACTCCTAAAACCACTTTCGTGTTAAAGTACTTCCATTTTTTACAGAATGTAGGAAAATTTAGTTGCTTCTGATTTTAAATAAAGTTTTTATCACAGTTGGAAATTTGATGGCACATTCAGAAAAAAAACACAATAAATTAAAATAAACGATAACACTGTCAATGTTCCCGTCATTGTTAAAATGAAACTATTTTGCCTTATAGTGTTTGGCAAAGCAGTCATTTGTGTGGATGATTTGTTATTTTGTATTACTGTATGAATGAATGAAGTTTAAAATGTAGTCGACAAAAGCCACATATTTATTTATTCACACATACACCATACTTATATATATAACTCCAAATAAGTAAATAATTGTATGCCATATAACTAGTTTTAAAATACCGTAGTCGGAGTCGGACTTCTAAAATTTCAGAAATAGTAGTCCGAAAATTGTTTGGCCGACTCCAAAGCCCTGCTGCTGATAACATTATAAAACGGTAAAGGATCCCGTTACACGCCCATTGAGGCATATTGGGAATATGGTGTTAGGCCCATATTTTCTCGACCGTCAGCACACTAGGGGTGATGTGGTCAGCATCACGCCGGCCGCTTTAACCTTCCCAGAGTTGCTCTGGTACCCATTTGGGGCTGGGTCGACCCAGGAGCCGTTTGCGGCCTAAAATAATCCCACCTCATCTGGGGATCGAACCATAGACCACTGAGCTAAGAAGCCAGTGCACTAACCACTATGCTACCGCTGCTCCCGATAGCATTATAAGGTAGTACCTTATTCTGAAATCCTCAGGGTAAGAGCGGTTGGGGGAGTCCAAAAAACGCATGGAGGAAAGAACTATAGACAAAAATGAAAAAGAACAAGAGAACATAAAGCAACTTTGAGCAGATGGTACGGGACATGGAAGGTGTTTGTTGAGGGCTTGCCGAAAAGTAATTCTGATGGTGATTATGATATATATATATGCAACTTTGGGGAAACCCTGTACATATAAGCGTGGCCAACATCCATCATTATATTTGGGAAAATTTTATTTTTCCATACTTTTCATAACCAAAATGATGAGGATGAGAAAGACCCTGACCTGATGGCACGTGACAGAAGGGCTTGGCTAAAGGCATATACTCTTTGGGAAATTCAAGGATATCGATTTATTGATTCACAATCACTAATGTATAATGCAGCTTTATTAAATATATCATCACCATCGGACAGACAGGCTGACAGACAGACAGACGGACAGACAGACTAGCAGACAGAAAGGCAAACATGCAGACTAAGAGACAGGCAGGCAGACAAGACAGACAAGCAGACAGGCAGACAGACAGACAGACATACAGACATACATACAGGCAGACAGACAGGCAGGCAGGCAAACAGACAGACAGAGAGACAGAGACAGACAGGGAGACAGGCAGGCAGGCAGACAGACAGACAGGCAGGACAGGCAGACAGAATGAATGAATCAATGAAAGAAAGAAAGATAGAAAGTCAAAGAAAGAAACACAGAAAGACAAATAGAAAGAAAAAGAAAGAAAGACATATAGAACGGAAGACAAAAAAAGAAAGACAAAAAGAAAGAAGGAAACCTTGACAATGGAACACCAGACCCACAATAAAGGAATCCATTAAAATATGCTATTGCACATGGTCTAAATCGAACGTGTCCTAAATGTAACACCCATCTATTGCTCTCTGGTTACAGTATTTATGTCATCGATTTTTCTGATCTGTCGGTACCTTGGTATTAGTGGTTCGATACTAGGTACTTGTGCTTTGGATATAGATGTTTGATACAAGAATATGGGGCGATAGATGTTTGATACAAGAATACGGGGCGATAGATGTTTGATACAAGAATACGGGGCGATAGATGTTTGATACAAGAATACGGGGCGATAGATGTTTGATACAAGAATACGGGGTCCTGGATAGATGTTTGATACAAGAATACGGGGCGATAGATGTTTGATACAAGAATACGGGCGATAGATGTTTGATACAAGAATATGGGGCGATAGATGTGAGAATACGGGGCGATAGATGTTTGATACAAGAATACGGGGCGTTTAGTGCACTTCCACACTGAATCCTCTTCTGTGCCCTTCGTTTTTTTTGGGGGTTTGGTTTTAAGGACTATCTTCATTGCACGCGGACAACTCCATCAGTGCTCCGATCTCCTCCCTTAGATCACTCAAGGAGGATCTCAGCGCAGTGCACGAACTCCGTAGCACCGGCAAGAATCCCAATGTGTGTATATAATGTATAGGAATCACACATTCTATAAATATTTTTGT
Source organism: Oreohelix idahoensis (assembly GCA_024509875.1). NCBI lineage: Eukaryota > Metazoa > Mollusca > Gastropoda > Stylommatophora > Oreohelicidae > Oreohelix > Oreohelix idahoensis. Next base: position 64,779 of record JAMPIV010021061.1, read on the forward strand.
GGTGGGTAGGTTTCCTAATTTTTAAATTTTGCCAGGGCAGCGGCCTTATGGCCTACTCTTAACGATTTTCCAACTGCCGTAGGATTTTTAACGTGCGCAACTTACACATGGGGCCTCCTATTTTTTCGCCCTTATCCGAGAATGCTAGGCATCCGATCTCACTACCCATGAGACCGGGGGGGGGGGGGGGGGATGACATAATTAGGACCACTGGTTCTGAAAAAAATATTTCCATAAATTATAATCCCTCAACTGGGATTCGAACCCGGTACCTCTTGAATACGAGGCGGACGCCATACCTCTTAGCCACTCCTACCATGGTCTTTTTTGTACCTCCCTCTACTTCTCTTACGCTGGGGACTCCCCAACAAGGATTGTTGTGTAATGCTATTAGCATGTTTTCTCAATGTGCGTCCTATCTATCGCCAGCTTCTTCTTCTCATCTCCTGATCCCTGATACTTGTCTCATTCTTGTCATCTCCTGATCCCTGATACTTGTCTCATTCTTGTCATCTCCTGATCCCTGATACTTGTCCCATTCTTGTCATCTCCTGATCCCTGATACTTGTCTCATTCTTATCATCTCCTGATCCCTGATACTTGTCTCATTCTTGTCATCTCCTGATCCCTGATACTTTCCTCGTTCTTGTCATTTCCTTATCCCTGGCACTTCTCTCATTCTTGTCATCTCCTGATCCCTGATACTTGTCTCATTCTTGTCATCTCCTGATCCCTGATACTTGTCTCGTTCTTGTCATCTCCCCCTGATACTTGTCTCATTCTTGTCATCTTCTGATCCCTGATACTTGTCTCATTCTTGTCATCTCCTGATCCCTGATACTTGTCTCGTTCTTGTCATCTCCCCCTGATACTTGTCTCATTCTTGTCATCTCCTGATCCCTGATACTTGTCTCATTCTTGTCATCTCCTGATCCCTGATACTTGTCTCGTTCTTGTCATCTCCCCCTGATACTTGTCTCGTTCTTGTCATCTTCTGATCCCTGATACTTGTCTCATTCTTGTCATCTCCTGATCTCTGATACTTGTCTCATTCTTGTCATCTCCTGATCCCTGATACTTGTCTCATTCTTGTCATCTCCTGATCCCTGATACTTGTCTCATTCTTGTCATCTCCTGATCCCTGATACTTGTCTCATTCTTGTCATTAGCTGCACATAGTTGATCTTGTTGTATCACTTCACGCAACTACCCATTGATAAAAGATATGTAGCTTCTTGAGTTCTTGTTCCTGTTGTTCTCCATGTTTTACAGCCATACTCGAGGCGAAATTTCCGGTTAATATGTCTAACCTGAGACTGATTTTACGTGAGTATGCCTTTTTCCCTGTATAATGACAGGTGTCCTCTCGCCATTCAGGCAGATACTCGCCGATTTCGGAGGTACCCATTAGAGCTGAGTCGGCTCAGGAGCCGTTCAGATTATTCCAGTCCCTGGTCGGTGACACTGCTTCAAATGTCTTCGCCAGGGCTCGAATTATTCCAGTCCCGGTGGACGACACTCTTCATATGTCCTCGCCAGGGCTCGAACCTGGATCACCCGATCGCTAGCGCAGTGTGGTAACCATTACACCAGCGCGGCTCCCTTAAATCTGAAATAAAGATTATTATTGTTTGTATTGATTTCGACGTCATTTCAGACAAAACCCCCTAAGTAAATAGCAACTGTCGTTTTTAATTAAGACGAATCAACCAACTAGACTCCTACTTTGATTTATTTTTGTGAGCTTACTGTCACCCCGAACTAATTTTGTGTTAAACTCTTTATTATCCGTGTCCACTTTTGTCTGTCTTGTGCCAGTAATTGTCTCTTAAACTGTTTTTCTTGTCCATCTCGGAATTTCATGTTCCTAGCATTTCCTGTGTTCCTCTTGTTTCTGGGATCGTTCCTTTAATTTAAGAAAGTAACATGAAAATGTCGCTGTGAATTCCTGACGCCGTGAAGGCGTTAATCAGAGATAGAATCTCAACTTCTGCCTCAAAGTGAGACCTCTCTCTTCCAATAGCTTCACTTTTCGTCTATGGTGTCGAGCTCTGCCTGTCAGTTTATAAAGTAACAGCAGGACTACTTTTTCCTCTACATCCATGTGGAGTCTAGTCCAACGAGTCTCTGCCGCTCAAAGACTTCGTTGTAACAGTCTAAATGGCACTCTCTACAGCAGGAAATTAAGTCTTGAATTCAGAAAAAAATTAACAATTATGTTAGACTTGAAGAGATGTCTGTGAAGAAATTTTCCGCTTCCAACCTTGTAGAAATGTCATGTTTTAACACGGTAGAAATGTCATGTTTTAACACGGTAGAAATGTCATGTTTTAACACGGTAGAAATGTCATGTTTTAACACGGTAGAAATGTCATGTTTTAACACGGTAGAAATGTCATGTTTTAACACGGATTCCTCATTAAATGTTGGCTTTTTATCAACGTTTCGCTCTCTCTCTCTTTTTTGTTCTTTTTTTTTTTGTACGTGAATAACTCGTGTTGTAATATTAGCTTTTTCTGTTTATTATATCCACTTTTCACAGTATAAATTCTTTCTTTTAACTACTTGTTAACTCGCCATGTTTCTGCTTCACTGCTTCATGGCTTCACTGCTTCACTGCTTCACTGCTTCACACAGAAATGTGTGTGTGTCTGTGTGTGTGTGTGTGTATACATACACACACACACACACATATATGGGTAAAACTTGATGACTCTCATTTGGAATGTGTATTTATTTAGATGATAATATATATGTCTTATATTACTGAATGTAGCTTTGGCCATTCCTACGCTCTCTTGATTTCTGTTTCACATCTGCCAATCTATGTTATTATTGTAACTTTTTGCTAGTTCTAGTATCTTGCAACTTATTTTTAAAGTTACTGTCTCGTATCTTTTGCTAATTATTAAAGGTTTTGGTTTCACAGTTTTATGTCCAATTCAAGCTTATATTTGTTTCTTTCACAAGTGCTTGCAATTCCTGCTCGCTTTTCGGCTATCGGGATATGTCTCCCATAATTATCTGAACATCTGAAGATTTTACTGCCCGAAGTGTGTAAAGTATGCATCCTAGTGCGCATCTATTTTCTCTTTGCAATGTTCATTTTTGTTTTCAATGTTGCCTCGGTTTAGTGAAGCGCACTCTGTTCAACCTATACACAGAATCCGTCAGTTATATTAAAGTGCATTTCCAAATATAAAAAACCTTGTGGTCTGGATTATCATATGTTATGTTCTTGGGTTTGTGCTTATGTTTATAAAATTGATTTATCAAATGATTTTGATGTAATTTTCAGTAACTTCACTCCATCATTACCTGTGTTGTAACCGGTGAGAACCTAATTTCTTCCACGCTGGATAGCCGTTCGTTTTCCATATCTTAATTGCTTCTAGTGTATTAGGTACTATGTCATTTCGTTTAGTAAACCGTTACTCTTTTAAGATTCTTCCACCTCACTCACCGCCACAGTCGTTATGTACCAGGCATGACAATTTCCCTTAGTAGGATTACTAAAACTTCACTCACTTCTTTCAACCAATCATCAAGGACTGTTGCACGGAGTATGGCCACGGCCTAACATAAACATTATTCGTGTAACCAGACATGGCTATATACAGGGCACTAGGTTAAACGTCGTCCTAAAGCAAATACTGCCGTAGGAGAGTGAATAGTTAGAGACTTCACCTATACTAGGTCTCAACATTATGAGGTGAGGTGAACAGCTCCTTTCCTCGCTGGCTTTACCTTTCTTAATTCATCAGTACATTCAGATACCCATTTTAACCAATGTTTACACTGGAAAGTGTCGTGACCTAGTTTAGAACCCGTGTCTTGAGAAGTAAGCGCCCTGACCATTCTCCAACTCGGAAGCGCGAGAAAAAAAGGGGAACCTGATAGATACTGTCCTCTCCACGAGGGCTATCCCTCTCTCTTTATTCTAGATCAAGGTTTCTTAAGCTTTGGTCCACGGGCCCTTAGGGTGTCCTTGAATGTTTTCTAAAGGATCGGTGCACGTAGCCTAAAACTTTGAATTTTTTTGTTCACTAACATTTTAACTTCAAAAATTATGATAGATTTTTGCATTTAAAGAACTATATGTTTTCTGCCGATTGTATTTGTATTCCAGTAAATGTAAGCTGAACGATATTTCTTGGATGTTATTTGTATGAAAAAATTTGCATGGAGAGTCGATGTAGATTTTGTTTTTCTAAGTATGGGTCTGTAGCCTTGTCGCAGATTATCTCCTTTGATCCGCCGTAATGGCCCACGAATGACCCGACAGTTCTCGAGTAAGAGGATGAGTTTTCAAAAGGTAGTAACCTTCATTCAAGATTACTCTTGGCAGTGATTTAAATATAAGGGTTATGCTCCTATCTGAGGGAGTCTCACGCGGACTTTAGGATGGCAACTACAAAAACTGAGTTCTCTCGGTCCTTATTAAATTTGTATTCCCCGCCAATTTCTGAGAGATAAGTGATTTTGTTAGGGTGTGACAATAGACTTGTATTTATTGAAACCCCAGCCGCAGATAATTCAGCAAGGTATTAATATGTTAGCTCTGTATATAGGTATTTTTTAATGAGACATATGGGTGCAGACATCAACTTTCACTCAACCAATTTATCAACTCCACAAAAGATTTGTATTAGCATATATATATATATATATATATATATATATATATATATATATATATATATATATATATATATATATATATATATATATATATATATATATATATATATATATATATATATATATATATATATATATATATATATATATATATATATTTTTTTTTTTTCCTCTCTAACCAGCGGCACTCGATCTTTCCAGTTCTTTTGGCCCAATGACATGTCATTGCAAGGCTGGGGGGTGGGGGGGGGGGGGTGGGGGGGTAGTGGACTTTCCTTCCAAACCGGTCAAGAGCTTCGCTCCTTCCTATCCACACGGGCTTTATGTGCAGGAGCCGTTCAGGTTATTCAGTCAAATTTCCGGTCGTAAACATTCCTTCAAACGCTGACGCCCGGGTTTGAACCATGAAAACCTGGTCGCCAGTACAACGCAGTAACCATTACACCAGCGCGGCTCCCTATATATATATATATATATATATATATATATATATATATATATATATATATATATATATATATATATATATATATATATATATATATATATATATATATATATAATGTTCTGATTTAGTTTGCTTCCTTCCATTCATCATCTTAATTTATAAACCGAATCCGTTTCATTGAATCATTACTTAGGTATTTACATCATAGCACCTATATGAATTGTTATAAAACAAATATGGAATTATGTACTCAATTATTTCAGTAACACTACTCACCCTCTAGCTACAGAAATAAAGTGGACAATACCTGCTTGAGGTAGGCTGCCCACAGTTTCATTCATTCATTCATAACCCTCCGCTCCCAAAGGAGCATAGGCCTTCAACAAACACATGCCAAGTCCTCCTGTCACGTGCCATCATCTCAAGTTCTTTCCATGTTCTCCTCATCATTTTCACCTCTGTTTCCAACTCTCTTCTCCATGTACTTCTTGGTCTTCCTCTGCCTCTCTTGCCCTGGGGGTTCCAGAACAAGGACTGCCTTGTAATGCTATCAGCAGGTTTTCTCAGTGTGTGTCCTATCCATCGCCATCGTCTTCTTCTCATTTCTTGTTCCACTGGCACTTGTCTAGTTCTTGTCATCAGTTCCACATTGGTAACCTTGTCATACCATTTTAATCCCTCTATTCTACGCAAGCACCCATTTATGAAAGTCTGTAGCTTTTTAGTTGTTGTCTTTGTTGTTCTCCATGTCTCTGAGCCATACAATAGGACTGACTTCACATTTGAGTTGAAGATTCTTATTTTCGTGTTGGATCCTATTTCTCTTGATCTCCATATATTTCCCAATGCAATGAAAGCTCCTCTTGCCTTTTGTATTCTTATTTTGATATCGCTGTCTGTCCCTCCAACTTTGTCTATATTACTGCCAAGATATGTGTATGATTCTACATCTTGTATTGGTGTTTCTTCAAGTTCAACCCTGTTATCATTACCTGCATTTATTCGCATTATTTTTGTCTTTTCCCTGTGTATTTTCAGACCCAATTGCTGTGACCTCTCATCAAGTGTTTTCAATTTGTCCTGCATCTGATTACGGCTATGGGACAGAAGAGCCAAGTCATCAGCAAAATCCAGATCATCCAACTGCTTAGTCAGAGTCCACTGGATTCCATTTCTGTTGTGTGTTGCCGATGATCTCATAACCCAATCTATTGCCAACAAGAAAAGAAATGGAGACAAGAGGCATCCCTGTCGCACTCCTGTTCTTATCCCAAACGGTTCTGTAAGCTGTCCTTCGTGAAGAACTCTGCATGTCATGTCATTAATCTAATATATATAACTCTGCATTAATTTAATAAAGAAAACATATGAAGACATGACATGCCCACAGTTACAGATTGGAATTAAGTCGTGTCCAGCTCTACTCTCTGTCCTTCGTGCATAGAATACTTTGGCTGTGTGTGTGTCATTTCACATTTGCCTCCTCTTTATATAGGCCACTAACGGAACTCCTTCCGAGCATGACGTCACTAGGTTTTTGTGGACACAATTTCTTCGACAAGCCGGCTACATTTTTGGGCATTTGTGTTAGTGGACTATACATTCCTTCGTCGTTCTCGTGTTATATACATACTATCGTTTTCATCCATATTTCGTTTTACTCAGACGACTTGGAGCTTTCTTTCCATGTATGTCTTTCCACATTCCGTTCGTCCTACGAGTAACTAGGCTTAGCAGAAGTGACAAACAGTTTTATCAACTCACATGTTAACACACTAGCATTTAATTATCTTAGCAAATACTGCATGCCTTGCACTGTCATCTACACCTAAACAAACCTTGTTTCCTCCTGAAAGCAAAGGTGAAAGAATTATCACTTTTCATCCATCCTGTTCGATAGAACTCCATTCGAACGTTGCCATCTTTAACACAAAATAAATGTTTCACTACGCGTCCATATTTCCTGTGTATATTACGTTTCCGCTTGTGCCTTGCTGTCGCGTCATTTTATTGGTCAACACAATGTCACTGCGAGTATCGATCCCCAAAGGAAATGGTACCAATTTTGCTACATCTGGTGTAGTTAATGCTGGCTCTCAGTGAATTCTTGACTGCTTAGTGTCAAAAAAGAAATATATCCCATGATGTCATCATCACCTTTTTTCTGCTCCCTATGGAGCATGGGGCTACCTGTTCTATTGGTTCCTTTCGAGGAAACCCGGACGAAGCAGTCACCAGCAACTTCAGTAGTTGTTTATATGACAATTTAATTTTATATGATGAAGTTGCCAACCTCATTACAACTTGACATCAATAAGCAGTCCATACATGTTAAATGCATATTATACAATAAGAAAATGTACATGTTAAGAATGACCCCTTCGTGAAAAGTAGTTATTCAGACACTTTGCACAGACTGGTCGATAGTATTTTACTGCAGCCGTAAATTTGCAGTCTTCTCGTGTGAGCTAATGCTAATTTACAACTCCTAGGTTAATCACTGAAAGAAGATTCCTAGGAACTGTGACTATTAATATTGTAAAAAAAGTATTATACTTTTAATGTTGCAAAGTTACTTCTTGTTATATTAGGCACATAAATAAATCTTTTAATGTCTCTCTCTCTCTCTCTCTCTCTCTCTCTCTCTCTCTCTCTCTCTCTCTCTCTCTCTCTCTCTCTCTCTCTGGCGTCTGTTCTTCTCTTTGAATGATGAGAATTAGAATTCGTGACAATCTAAAAATACTCATTTCTTATAGTCGAATATTCTTCCATACGAAATTTAATTTCGCGCAGTTTATTTTGTTAAAACCAATTGCATTGTTGGCTAGTTTATTATTTTCTTTTAAACCAAACACCTTGTAAAGCGTCTTATTTAGTATAGTTTACCTATGCATATTTATAATTTGGGATGGGTCGTTCTTCGAAATACATGGGTAGTGTTGTGAATTACTAACGTCGCCGGAAATTATTACGTGTTAATGTCTTGCCCTCATCCCCCAACATGTTTTATTATCAGGTCAGGCATACAGTTTTGCAATTTTTGCACGTCGATTAAAAATAAACAACACTTTATCTGAAACGATCTTCTTCCTAATTCGACAACATTTGTTTGTCTCATTTTACTAGGCTGAACGGAAGCAAATGCGTAATCTTAATGTGGTGTCAGACAACTTGATTCGTTAACCTTGGCACCAAACGCCAATTGCCCGTCTTGTATAAACAGGAGGCCAGGTGAACAAAAGGTCCACCAAGGTGGATTTAATCGTTAACTTTATTGTCCCACGCCTTGTAGAGCTTTGATTTTCCACGATCAAAAAGATAAATATGCCATGAGTGACTGAAACACAATATTATCTTAATGAGAGGACCCCTATTAAAAAAAAAGTAATATCAGCAAAATAATGAACGTAGAGGAATCTATTAGAAAGATGACCAGAAAAATAAAAAGGATAAATGACGTAGTGTTACAAATTTTCACCAGTCAATCTAAGGGGTCCATGGGACGAGAAAGTTTAAGAACCCCTACTATAGATATATTCATGCAATAAAGATACGTTGAACTGTCAGAGGTTCGACATTTTGACTTGTTTGTTGCTTCATCGTCTCCATTGACTTTGTCATGCAGGCCATATTTTAAGGCGATTATGTCAGACTGGCGACACAGATATTGCCCCATCGCCCACGGTTTCGGGATATTCAAGGAAATAAAACGAGTTTATCGTACGGTACTTACATGAAATACACGGAATTAAAAAAAAAGGTTTGTTGTGTGTTGGGGGTGGAACATTGGGTGTTGAATGTTGGAGATGTCAGGTTGTTTTGGTGACTGATAGAGATACAAGTTTTGTTTATGGTGAACGCTGGTGATACAGGGTAGTTGTGGCGAATGTTAGAGATGCTAGGTTGTTATGGTGATCGGTAGAGATACACGTTGTTTATGGTAATACAAGGCTGTTGTAGTGAATGATAGAAGTACACGGTTGTTTAGACGAATGCTGGAGATATGATGTTGTTTAATTAATGATAGAGATACGAGGGGTTATTATCTGAATGTTAGAGGTACAAGGCTATTTCATTGAATGATAGAGATACACGGCTGTTTAATTAAACGATAAAGATACACGGCTGTTTAATTAAACGGTAAAGATGCATGGCAGTTTAATTAAAAGACTGTTTAACTGAATGATAGAGATACAAGGCTGTTTAATCGAATGATAGAGGTACAAGACTGTTTACCTTAAAATAAAGATACATGACTGTTTAACTGAATTATAGAGTTACAAGAATATTTAATTGAGTGATACAGATACATGGATGTTTAACTGAACGATAAAGATACATGGCTGTTTAACTGAATTATAGAGATACAAGACTAGTTAATTGAGTGATACAGATACACTGATGTTTAACTGAATGATAAAGGTACACGGATGTTTAACTGAATGATAGAAGTACATGGCTGTTTTGATGAACGATAATGATACAAAACTGTGTACTGAGCTACTGAGATGCATATCTGTTGATTTAATATTTTAGACAGAAATGTCTGTGTGTGAAGGACATCGAAGTTATCTTATTGTTTGAGATTTATTGTTATTTATTGAATTTTTTTGAAACATAAATTTTTTTTTTTTAAATTACTAGCTGGAAGTGTTCATTGCTTAATTTTATAGAGCTGCTATGTTTGTGTTAGATGAGAAAGCATGTCCGTTAGTCTATTCCTAAATTAGAGCGGTTCGTTATTTTGTCATTCATTTATTTCGTCGGCGAATTAAGGAACTCCCGGCCTTCAGTTTCGTGACTGTAGTGGGTTTGATGGTATTGTATGATGGTGATATTACTATGTGTGATGCATGAGGTCAGCTGTGAAGGCTCCTGAGATAAAATGTAGCTGTGAATTGTCAGAAGGCCCTTCTTGCTACCACTACGACCTCACGCCTATCTTTTTTTTTTACTAATGAATGTGACTACGTTAAATGTCTAGGGTAATGATATGTAATGTGTTGTGGTAGTTTACAGACACACACACAGATATTTACTAAGTCTAATAATATTAATAAAATGTTATAATACACGGAACTAACTCAGTTGTGTAAAATTTTGATAGTAATTTTTTTACATTTATTTGTTCTGGACCAAGGTTTTATTTTGGCCAGAACATATGAAAAGTTTTAGAAATTATGAAAAATGCATGAATATTACATAATAAATGCAAGGTGTGTACATATATGTTACTAGACTAGTTAATTTTATTATTGGTTATAGTAGTAATCTATTGTGGGAGAACTTTTACTGGATGTGCTGTTGGGGTGGCCTCATCACTCCCTGTCTATGGAGATTACACATTGTCCAGTTAATTGATGGAATTTTTATGGGTGTGTTTCTAATTAAGTTGAGTTGGTGAACTCTCAGCAGACCAGGCGCTCACTTAACTTGAAGGTGTAGCTCTGGTGCTGAGATCTGGTGGCCCCACCTCTCCGTGCTTGGGGGCAATATCAGAAATCTGGTGGCCCCACCTCTCCGTGCTTGGGGCAATATCAGAAATCTGGTGGCCCCACCTCTCCGTGCTTGGGGGCTATAATAGGCTGCTCTGACCAAATATTACTGCACGGGTCCACTCTGGTAAAATTCAACGACTCATTTGACACCGCATTGGTGCCAACTGAAACTCACAGCTCTGCAATCAAAGTATTAATCATGTGTCAAAATTCCATCCTCTAACCATTGCTGGACACAACACTGCACAACAACAACACCACATAGACGGGTCAGATCTTTCTGACCAAACAACACATCTTACCAAGTTGGTTTCACATAGGATAAGTTCTCCCAGACTACAGATTCTGAAATATGTTCATTAGTTTCCTGCCATAAAATAGGATAGGTGATATGTTTCACTGATCTCAACACTTGATCTGTCCTTCGTAATCCTTGCTGGAGTTTATGTATTTTATTTGTCTCTAGACCCTGAACTGGGGCGGGGGGTCTAGAGCGAACCCTTACTTGTTGTAAGGAACAGATTATGCGTTTGCAGTATCAAATCACTCGAACCTTAAACAAATATTAAAATGTACAAAGAAATAATTTCAGTCTTACCAGAAATATGAATATAGTACACAGTTAAATAAATGCTAGCAAAACTCAGCTGAGCTGCTGGCCTTATGATGGCGTCCCTCTAAATACTTCAATAGCTTCTGGGAATTTACACCACTTGATAATTCACTGTGTCTACAAGGACAGCTAATACTGAATGGCACAAAATGCGCGTCTGAGCGCCGATAATATCTTCATCTATGGCCAATCGCTGCCTTTTCTTTTTTCAAATTCAAATATCCTACCACAAAGTCATTTCAGTCAGACCTCAGTCAAGTATGCCTTATTGTCTGTTGGTCCGTCCGTCTCTACTTGCGTTTCACAAAAAAAACACACTTGTTTTTTGAACCAACCCTGCTTTCTCCTACACAATTCTGCCTTTAAAGTTATTTTTAGCCACAATTCACCATCCCACCCCGTCTCTTCATTCCACTAGATTTTAGCACTTGCGTCTTTCAAGGCCACAACTTTTTTGAAAATTAGTGACATGTTTTATCCCACTGCAGACGTTCGCTGATATGAACAACACAGTCTTTTGTCAATATCTTTCGTATTATCTGTCCGTCTGTATAAATGAAAGCGTATTATTTCACTGCTCAAGATAGGCCATCCGGCCAGCTAGGTTTTATATTCCTAACATTATTATTAAGAAAAGTGACTTTTCAAATATTTTCTAGAATTTTCTGGAACGCGCTCATCACTGCATTCAAATAAACGGGCTAAGTTATAGCAAAAGCGTCCAATAGATGACTGTGGCGTATAATATCCAAGGTCCCTTTTGTCGATTTCTTTACTTTATGTCAACTTGGGGACGTGACTTTTTCCTCCTTTCCCCACCAATTTGCGTCCTTTTAGCATTGCTAGTTTCAAGCACGCGTTCAGTCAGATTTTTCCTTTTGATCGTTTTGCCTTCAAGTCTAACAATTTAATTTCCATGGCGGGTGATGACCTGCGGCATGGGCGATCATGTATTCTAGCAGCTTACACATTAGTTTTATCCCTACGTTGTATCATTGGAGATATTTTAACGTTGTATCATTGTTAATTTTGTGACACATCTCCCCACTTAAAAACATGCCTAAGGCAAGTTCTAAAACCAGTGATACACATAGATAAAATCTCTCCTTACGCCTGCCATTACTCTAATTTTGATCACTGGGGTGCCGACTGAGGAAATCTGCACCGACATTCAATTTGCCTGGGATATATTGGATACTAAACTGATAAGGTTGAAGCAATAAAGACCACCTCAGCAATCTTGCGTTTTCATGCTTAGCCTGAGATAAGAATACGAGAGGCTGATGGTCCGTCTTGACCACAAAAGTCCTACCATACAGATAGATTTGAAACTTCTTTATTGCCCAGACTAACGCTAAACATTCTTTTTCGCTTGTGGAGTATCCTTGTTCCGCCTTATTCAATTTGCGGCTTGCATAAGCGACTGGTTTCAGTTCCCCATCAGGTGAAGACGATCTTTGCAACAAAGCCGCTCCGAGTCCTACATTACTTGCATCGGTTCTTAAGACAAAATCCTGTGTCAAATCAGGTAGTTTGAGAATAGGCTTGCTAGTGAGTTTTTCCTTTAATTCTTGGAACGCTAATTCACTTTGCGCAGTCCAGTTAATTTTATCTGGAAGTCGCTAGCGAGTCAGATCAGTCAGAGGAGCACAAATAGAGTTAAAATCTTTGATATATTTTTGATAAAATCCGCATAACGCCACGAATGATCGCACGTCCTTTTTTGTCTGTGGTCTAGGTGCTCTCTGCAGTTTTTCCAAGTTCTTGGGATCAGGGGTCATGCTACCCTGATATACAGTGTGTCCCAAGAATTCCAACTCTTTGCATCCAATGCAACATTTTGTTGGCCTAGCAGTCAAGTTCGCCTCCCTAAGCCTATTAAATAACATTTCTAGAGCTTCAATGTGTTCTTCAAATGTCTCTGTGGCGACGAGAATATCATCCATGAAATTCGTGATACATGGGTTATTCAAGGGATCCAACAATTTGCGCATCATCCTTGAAAATACACTCGGAGCATTTTTCAGTCCGAATGGTAGCATGTTGAATTCATAATGTCCATCTGAAGTGCTAAAAGCCAAATAAGGTCTCACTTCAGGCTTCACTGGGATCTGGTAATAGCCTTTACTAAGATCCACCTTTGAAAAGTATTTTGCCTTGTTCAGTCTGGCAAATAACTGTTTTGTGTCTGGTAATGGATCCACTTGTCCTTCTGTGACAGCATTCAGTTTCCTGTAATCTATGCACAGTCTGTGTTCCCCAGACGGTTTTCTCAACAATACGACACTAGAGCTAAAAGATGATTCACTGTGTGAAATAATCCCCTCCTTCAACAAATAATCTGTTTCTTCCTTCAATGCCTTCTCCTTCGCGAACGGAATAGAATAGGCTCTCTGTCGTAGATTTCCGATAGGAGAATTAAGACTAGGTTTGGTCCCTTCTGAATAGGTTTGAATAGGTGATAGACTCAGTTATTACGTATATTTCTATCACTCATAGGCACGCACATACACGTGACGACAGGTAAACACACAGACGTGGGAAAACTATAACAATTGATATATATATTATCTAGAACGAGCTGACCAAACACGATTGTTTAGTTCAAGAGCGATTTTAATATCAGGAAAAAATCGGCTCACAACATCAAAGAAAGTACATCAAGGAAAATACATATACACATAGTCATAAAAAATCAAGGAATGTTGCAAGGATGATAGCCCCGTTATAGTGTTAACTCTAGGTTTAGCCCGGCCCCGTTAAGAGAACAGATTTTGGCGCCCGAGTCACAGATACATAGGGTTTGAGTCTAAGAGTTGTCTTTGTTTTATCTCGTAATTATATGCACAGAGTTTGAAAAAAATCTGATTTAACCTAAGACAAAAACACAAGAACTCTAGCCTTAGCAACAAATTATGCAGATTGAAAAAAACAAATAGGACAGCAACAGGGTGTCAAAGATATAATAGTGAAAAATATCACTCAAACCAGCGTACACTCATTCATTCCGCCATGGCTTCTCACACTAGTACTCACGACTTTGCTTGCTGCCTCTTGGAACACATTGATTTTTAGATTTTCACACAGACTCAAAAAATGCAGTCTACTGCCAAGAAGTCCCCAGTTCCAAAAGACCTGTTTAACTTGGAGTCTCCGGGAACGACTACTTGGGTATGCAAATTTGTTCAAATGTCTGATTAAGTCACCTAACAATTATTCCAGGCGCGGGAGTTAACAGAGCACAGTGTCAATAGCGTAGGTTTCTAAAAAAAAATGATGAATGTCAGGTCGGTGCCTTCCCTCAGTATAGGATTCACTTTAGTCACACCACAGATTTGTCCACAAGATATAATCTAGTCGGGAAATGATTGTTAATATTCACGCCGCCAGGCAGCAAATTATATAGAGTTTCTAGAAGAAATTAAGTGCTGGCTCCAAGGTCCAGTATTTATCATTACAGTCTTTGAAAACCCGTTATAGGGATATTAGTATTTCTGTCTAACTTGCACCGTCAGATCAGTGTTACTTGAGAAAACCCACGTGGTTCAAAATAAGGACTGTCTATTTCTTCACAAGTATGGAAACTACTACTAGGTGCTGGTAAAGTTAGGGTCACCCCAAAACTTTCACTGTGTGGAGGAAAAATAACACATATAATATAATACACAGAATCTGAACTGGTTAAAACTTACATTTAAACTTGCAAGCAGAGAGCTTTGCTTATCATTTAAACTTCCCGTGACGTAAGTTATATTTAAAAATCAGCACTCCTCATAAATTAGGAACACGTGCGTATCCCGTCATCATTCATGAGGCTGGATTCTAGAGTTTATACGTTAGTTTAGAAAAATACACTCGACTGAGTATTAGCAGTTAAATTAAATTTATAAATAGCTACAATTGCCGTTATAAGCTAGAAATTTTAATTAGTCTGCTTTCCACTGAATGCTTCCCTAGAAAATATAATAGCCTACCACTTTATTTCTCTTCTGCGCTAAAGAAATTAGATTTAAATGAATTAAGCGATTTAACACTTTAACACTCACACAATCTATATATCTATCATATTAATTACCTCAACCACAGAATTACAGGTAGTCGCACAACTTAAGAATAAAATTGCTGAAAATATTTCTGGAAGTCTAGAAGTTCGACAAATTGCCGAAACAAACTGAGATCTTCGCTAACAGCTATTCTGTTTTTCGAGCGACCTATCTACTGTGGAGTCTATGAGCGAGAATGAAATTAAAGTTTCAAACTTGGCCAATATCTTAAAATCAGACAAAGGGCCCAAACTTATTTCGCCAAGCGAAATTATCTCCCCCTACTCCCAACATTTACGTCCGCTTAACGCGTGTCGTAACTGTCACCTACTGACCACGATGTACGCGTGTCAGTTTCAAATCCCAGACAGCCTGACTCCATTGCCCAAGTGAGCGCCGTGTCAGTTTGGGATTTTCCAGCCAAATGTCTGGATACTGCCCGGTGCAGATGTAAAGTATCACACCTCACCGGGACTAATGCCGAGAAGAAGCTCGCGCGCTCGGTGAGAATGTAGACGATTTGCTACGTCCTGTGTTCAGCGAACCGACTTATCACGCCTTATGACGCCCTGCAGCCCTGACATCTACGTAATATCGTCCTAGCGCGATTCTCAGTTTAAGAGAAAGGAAAAAGGTAAAGTTTGCGAATTATATGAGAATAATATTCGCAAAACGAATGGATGAAAAATATACAGGAAAAATGAAATACAGAGATAATAAAAGAGAGAATTTTGGGTGAACAAATAGGAAGAAAATGTAGGAAATTAAATGAATATAAACCCTACGTGACAGAGCCTCCCCCCTTTAAGATATGGAAGCACTCCATGTCTACGTTATGGAGTTTAATTTCCTATAACCGTAGCTTCGGGGTGTCTGTCTTCTTCCCTCTCCTCTTCCCCCTCCATCTCTGTCCAATTCCTACTCAAGTCCACTCCTCAAAGTTTCCTTCCCCTGGAATGTCTCATATGCGCGCTTGAAAGAGCGTCGCCGCTTCTGACATTTTTGAAAGATTTCCTGTGATAGCGGTGGAATATCCCTGCCACTATCATCATCTTCGTCAGTTTTGGCGATCGTCAGGAGATGGTCGGAGGTTGGCACTGGTTTTTCCAAGTATCTCTTTAAGAGATTTAAATGGAAAACCTTCTCCTTTCCTTCAATAGAGATCTGGTAGTTAGCCTTAGAAATCTTTTTCAGGACGGTAAACGGCCCTTGCCATCCGATCTTCAGTTGGTTGTTCTCGGTAGGGAGCAACACCAAAACTTTCTCTCCTGCTTCCAGTTCTCTCTCTTCCGCGACTTTCCTGTATCGGTTAGCGTGCTTGGTGCGTGCTCGCTTAAAGTTAGTCGTTGCTAGGTCCCACCCTAGTTTCAACCGTTCCTTTAAAACCGACACATATTTACTTGCTGAGACGACTGTCTCATCCGCCTTCTCGTCTGTCAGAGACTGAAGTAAGGCTTCAAGCGGGCCCTTAATGGGTCTGCCAAATAAGAGTGTAGCTGGCGGAAATCCTGTGGAAGTATGAGGAGATTCTCTGTAGCCAAATAATGCTGCAGGAATACAGAGATCCCAATCTTCAGGTTTCACTTGTGCCAGCTTACTTAGCATCATGGTGAGGTTTCCATTAGCACGTTCCACGAGCCCATTTCCCGCCGGAGTATATGGCTTAGTGTGGATGTGTTGGGTCCTCAAGATCTTAACGATCTCATCCATCAACAGGTTTCGGTATGGAGATCCATTATCCGTCAACACTTGCTGAGGGAATCCCAACCGAGTGAAAATCTGCACGAGGGCTTCTGCGACATGCTTGGCATCTGCGCATGTTAGCGGGATAGCTTCTGCCCATAAAGTGCATGTATCGACTAAGGTCAGGATGAACCTGTTCCTTCTTTTAGTCCTTTCGAAAGGCCCTAAAATGTCGATCACAACCCGTTCGAATGGTGTTCCCATTATTGGCATTTCACCCATGTGGACTGGGGGGGTCCGTTGCTTGGGTGGTACACGTTGGCACTGGGCACAGGATTTGACGTACCTGATAATATCAGTGTTTACTCCTGGCCACCAATAATGAGTGGTTATACGTTGGTTTGTGGCGTTCTGTCCCATATGTCCGCTAAAGGGAAGAGAGTGCCCCATTTCTAGGATTTGGCTTCTGTACTGTTTCGGTACTAGGAGCTGGTTGTAACCTTGGTCAGGCTTGCCCGTTCTCCGATAAAGTACGCCATCCTCAGAAAAAATGTCCCCGTGCTGTTTGGGTTCCTTCGCCATGGGCAGTTTCCTAAAGCAGGGTGCCAAAGTAGGGTCCTTTTGTATTGCGCTTCTTTAAGTTCCATAGGTAACAAATTTGGCGCAGGCTCCCGTTCCTTCTTGGTTTGCCCTCTTGTAGTTACTGCTGCCACAATCGGCTCTTCCGGTTTCCCAATACACACGTATCTCCCGCCAAGTATGACTGGGTAGATGGGATCATCCATAACAGCCGCTTTGATCACGCCTCTGACAAAGTCAGAGTGTATCTCCACCAATGCGATGGGAAGCGCTGTAGGTGCATCACTCTTACGAACTCCACAAAGTTGGACGGTCTCTGCTGTCTCTTGACCGGGTTTGACCAGGTTTCTGGCAACAATGCAATCGTAAGAAAGCCCCGTGTCAAATAAGCAAGAAATTTGAGAACCGTTCAAAGTAACAGTACCTCGCGTTGAGGGTCTATCCCCAACAGGTTGGGAATCACTGTCAATAATTCCGCCTTGCGAGACTGTCAATAAGCATCCGATGCGTTTCGGCTCGGTGTGCTCGGTCTGATCATATGTCCCGTGCTCAGGGGTTCTCCCTTTGCCACCTTGTCCTTTCTGGCTACGCTGCCATGTAGGGCGGTCGGGTTGATCAGACTGTTTGGGGTGGTTGGGGTACTTGTTCTTGTAGAACTTGGATTTTTCAGGAGGGGGGTTTTGAGGTCCAGTTTCTCTGTGGTTGTTTTGGTTAGAAGCCTGAGAAGATTGCTCTAGGTTATGTTTTCGAAAATGCTCCTCTGTCGGTTTCCGCTTTGTGGCCGGTAGTTCAGCCAGCGCATTGTGATAACGCTCAGACTTTTCCAAAATGTCTTCAAGTTTTTCTGCCCCCTGCTCAGCGAGAAATCTCCGGGTATCAGCAGACAAAGTGTTCTTTATTTGTTCAGTTAGAACAAGTTCCTCAAGACCTTCATAGGTAGAGGGGAGCTGCGAAAGCTCAAGGCACTTTGTTAGATATCCCTTAAGACGAGATGAGAACTGGTGAAAAGTTTCAGAATTCTCTTTCCGGCTGTTGCGAAACAGTTGCAAAAACTTGCGAGCGTTCATTTCAAAGCGCTCCAGTAACGCTTTCTTCAACACACCGTAGTCGTCTTGTTGGCTACTTTCCAGCTTAGAATAAACATCATAAGCAGAACCTTTTAGGGCCTGGGAAAGTTTCATATTCCAACGCGACCTCTCTAACCCGTACAGAGTTGCAATTTTCTCAAATTTTTCTAACCATGTGTCAATCTTCTCATTAGGACAAGGAAAAGATTCAAGAGTGAAAGACATAGCATTTAGTTGAAGAGATTGAGTGTTAGCAGGGTCAGTTAAGGAAGAATGAGGAGAAGACTCTCCATTGCTGGAGGTAGAGGCAGCACCACGGCTTTGGAACTCTAGAGTCTTAAGCGCCAGCTCATGCTGTCGTCGTTGCTCATTTTCTCTTTCCTCATGCTGTCTCTCCTCCCTCTCCTTCTCATGCTGTCTCTCCTCCCTCTCCTTCTCATGCTGTCTCTCCTTCTCTTTTTCTCTCTCCCTGCGGATTTCCATTTCTTCCTCAATCTTCTTCTGCTGTAATAGACGGTCTTCCGCTTCTTTCCTCCTAGCTTCTTCTTCTTTCCTCTCCGCATCATATCTCTCAAGTTCGTCCCTGACAAAAGCTTTCGCTTCTTCTCCTTCCAGTCCCTCCTCTCTCGCTTCGTCCCTGAGGAGTTGTCTAAGCTTTGCCCTCTCGGCCATATTATGTCAGTGACTGAGACACGTGGAGATAGAAAATAGGAAAAAGAATAACCTGGTTCCTACCACTTACGAGAAAAAAAATTACCAAAAATCAAAAGATGATATATTTTACCCTGGGATACCTCCTCCAAAATAAAATCTAACTATCGCTGCTATTATCGGCAATAAAGCACTCAATGCAAAACACGACTACGCCAAATAAATGGTAGTTAAGATTACAACTGAAAAATAAGTTGCTACAGTGGAAAAGCAAAAGAATATTGCAAAAATTAAAGAGAAAAATAATCCCTTAATTTTAAAAAAAAAATCCACTATAAGTTCGCACCTGAAGTCAGATCGGGTAAGGGAGGGAATTAATCTGGACAAAAAAGTCCGAAACACACTCCTTAACTTAGTTCAAACGCCGTTCTGCCTCAGTACCCAGTGAATGTTATACACTCACCACTTTACCAGCATTTAGTATTACAATCAGCAGTTAACATATATCCCGACAAAATCAACCTGTAACCAAAATGTATATTATTCAAAGATGCTGTGGAAAAAAAAAAACTTATTAGTTTGTGTGGTCAGCACGCCCGTAAACAGATCGCTAGTCTAGGGGGTAATTATTTAAAGATATAACAACTCACAAGACATCACACTCTTACTCTATATCAGAATACAGAATCTTAAGTTCAAAATCCAGATAGACGAGTCCACGTTTGTCGTACTCGTCTTCCTATTCTAAGTTCAAAGACCGGAAACGAGCCCTCATTTGTCGTACTCGTCTTCCTATTCTAAGTTCAAAAATCCGTCGGACGAGATTTCCGATAGGAGAATTAAGACTAGGTTTGGTCCCTTCTGAATAGGTTTGAATAGGTGATAGACTCAGTGAGAGTTAGTGAAAGGTAATAGAATTTCCACACACGTGAGATGATAGATTTTGATATAGTGGCTGTCTCTGAAAGCGAAAAGAATTCTTCTCTCTCTCACCTATCTTCTACAACAGTTGTTACAGCGTCAGACAGACTACACCAATATACATATTACGTATATTTCTATCACTCATAGGCACGCACATACACGTGACGACAGGTAAACACACAGACGTGGGAAAACTATAACAATTGATATATATATTATCTAGAACGAGCTGACCAAACACGATTGTTTAGTTCAAGAGCGATTTTAATATCAGGAAAAAATCGGCTCACAACATCAAAGAAAGTACATCAAGGAAAATACATATACACATAGTCATAAAAAATCAAGGAATGTTGCAAGGATGATAGCCCCGTTATAGTGTTAACTCTAGGTTTAGCCCGGCCCCGTTAAGAGAACAGATTTTGGCGCCCGAGTCACAGATACATAGGGTTTGAGTCTAAGAGTTGTCTTTGTTTTATCTCGTAATTATATGCACAGAGTTTGAAAAAAAAAAATCTGATTTAACCTAAGACAAAAACACAAGAACTCTAGCCTTAGCAACAAATTATGCAGATTGAAAAAAACAAATAGGACAGCAACAGGGTGTCAAAGATATAATAGTGAAAAATATCACTCAAACCAGCGTACACTCATTCATTCCGCCATGGCTTCTCACACTAGTACTCACGACTTTGCTTGCTGCCTCTTGGAACACATTGATTTTTAGATTTTCACACAGACTCAAAAAATGCAGTCTACTGCCAAGAAGTCCCCAGTTCCAAAAGACCTGTTTAACTTGGAGTCTCCGGGAACGACTACTTGGGTATGCAAATTTGTTCAAATGTCTGATTAAGTCACCTAACAATTATTCCAGGCGCGGGAGTTAACAGAGCACAGTGTCAATAGCGTAGGTTTTCTAAAAAAAATGATGAATGTCAGGTCGGTGCCTTCCCTCAGTATAGGATTCACTTTAGTCACACCACAGATTTGTCCACAAGATATAATCTAGTCGGGAAATGATTGTTAATATTCACGCCGCCAGGCAGCAAATTATATAGAGTTTCTAGAAGAAATTAAGTGCTGGCTCCAAGGTCCAGTATTTATCATTACAGTCTTTGAAAACCCGTTATAGGGATATTAGTATTTCTGTCTAACTTGCACCGTCAGATCAGTGTTACTTGAGAAAACCCACGTGGTTCAAAATAAGGACTGTCTATTTCTTCACAAGTATGGAAACTACTACTAGGTGCTGGTAAAGTTAGGGTCACCCCAAAACTTTCACTGTGTGGAGGAAAAATAACACATATAATATAATACACAGAATCTGAACTGGTTAAAACTTACATTTAAACTTGCAAGCAGAGAGCTTTGCTTATCATTTAAACTTCCCGTGACGTAAGTTATATTTAAAAATCAGCACTCCTCATAAATTAGGAACACGTGCGTATCCCGTCATCATTCATGAGGCTGGATTCTAGAGTTTATACGTTAGTTTAGAAAAATACACTCGACTGAGTATTAGCAGTTAAATTAAATTTATAAATAGCTACAATTGCCGTTATAAGCTAGAAATTTTAATTAGTCTGCTTTCCACTGAATGCTTCCCTAGAAAATATAATAGCCTACCACTTTATTTCTCTTCTGCGCTAAAGAAATTAGATTTAAATGAATTAAGCGATTTAACACTTTAACACTCACACAATCTATATATCTATCATATTAATTACCTCAACCACAGAATTACAGGTAGTCGCACAACTTAAGAATAAAATTGCTGAAAATATTTCTGGAAGTCTAGAAGTTCGACAAATTGCCGAAACAAACTGAGATCTTCGCTAACAGCTATTCTGTTTTTCGAGCGACCTATCTACTGTGGAGTCTATGAGCGAGAATGAAATTAAAGTTTCAAACTTGGCCAATATCTTAAAATCAGACAAAGGGCCCAAACTTATTTCGCCAAGCGAAATTATCTCCCCTACTCCCAACATTTACGTCCGCTTAACGCGTGTCGTAACTGTCACCTACTGACCACGATGTACGCGTGTCAGTTTCAAATCCCAGACAGCCTGACTCCATTGCCCAAGTGAGCGCCGTGTCAGTTTGGGATTTTCCAGCCAAATGTCTGGATACTGCCCGGTGCAGATGTAAAGTATCACACCTCACCGGGACTAATGCCGAGAAGAAGCTCGCGCGCTCGGTGAGAATGTAGACGATTTGCTACGTCCTGTGTTCAGCGAACCGACTTATCACGCCTTATGACGCCCTGCAGCCCTGACATCTACGTAATATCGTCCTAGCGCGATTCTCAGTTTAAGAGAAAGGAAAAAGGTAAAGTTTGCGAATTATATGAGAATAATATTCGCAAAACGAATGGATGAAAAATATACAGGAAAAATGAAATACAGAGATAATAAAAGAGAGAATATGGGTGAACAAAGAGGAAGAAATGTAGGAAATTAAATGCTTCTTCTCTCCCACAGCTAGTTCTTTGTCCTTTGCCTTCCTATTAAAATATGCTGCATGTTTCTTCCTGGCTTGTTTCAAATTATCATTTGCCAGTTTCCATCCAGCTTTCAAACGAGTGGTCAGTTCGTTCACGTACTGATAAGATGAGGTAACAGTCTCTTCCGCCTTCTCATCTGTCCAGGTCCTTAATAGCGCTTCTAATGGACCTTTTATTGGCCTCCCAAATAGCAGAGTTGCGGGAGCCATCCCGGTTGAACTATGTGGTACCTCCCGATACGCAAACAATGCGGCGGGCAGGAATTGATCCCACAGATCCGGTTTTTCGTGTGCCAGCTTTCTCAGGATAGAAATGAGAGTCCCATTGAACCTCTTTACCTGGCCGTTCCCTTGCGGATGGTACGGACTACAATGAAAGTGTCTGGCTTGAAATAGCTTAAAAACTTCTTCCGTTAGTTTCCCCTTGAACTGAGAGCCATTATCAGTCAAGATTTGATGCGGGAATCCTAATCGGGTGAATATTGTAAGTAGTGCCTCTGCTACATGTTTTGAATCAATTGATGGCAGGGCTACCGCCTCTCCCCACATAGAACAAGTGTCCACCAGAGTAAGGATGTAACTGTTCCTCCTCTTGGTCCGAGTGAGAGGTCCCACAATATCCACTGCAACCCTCTCAAAAGGTGTTCCCACTATGGGCATTTCCCCTAGAGTTGCAGGAGCAGTCCAGTGCTTTGGAGCTACCCTTTGACATTCTGGACAGGATTTGACATATCTTTTTATATCCTCCGTTATCCCTGGCCAGAAGTAATGACAACCTATACGCTGTCCTGTGGCGCTGATCCCCATGTGACCACTGAAGGGAATCGCATGCCCGAGTTCCATCACTTTATCCCTATATGAAGTGGGAAGAACCAGCTGGTTGTGACCATTTGTTCCAGTTTCGGCCTTCCTGTATAAGAGTTTGTTCTTCATAAAATATTCCCCCTTACTCGGAGGTGTGTGGCATTTGGGCAATTTTTTAAAACATGGCTTGAGTGTCCTATCCTCAGCCTGCGCCTTCCTCATCTCCTCTGGATGAGCATTTATAGGTTCACCTTCTTCCTCCTTCTTCTGTGACCTGGTCTGCACTGTCGCCATGATCACAGGTCTCTCGGGATTCCCCAAGAAGACGTATCTACACCCCAATATCAGAGGGTAGATTGGTTCATCTATCACTGCTGCTCTGATTTCCCCTTCCACATAGCGAGTTTTCACCGTTATCCTTGCGATGGGAAGTGTCATGAGTGGTATGTCCTTAGTTGCCCCTTGTATTTCCACTGTTTATGTGGTATACTGACTTGGGTCCACTAGGCTAGACTTCACAACTGAATCATAATCCAAACCTGTATCATAAAGGCACCTTATGGTGACCCCATTACAAATAACATCCTCACAAACTGGGGGGTGATAAGGTTCCTGCTGTCCCTTAGGATTAACCTTAAATCTTTGAGTCCCCCACTTCATTGCAGCAATGTTCGAAGGTTTCCTTCTACAAAATTCCGTGTTATGGTTATCTTTCTTGCACCATTTACACCATCTTTTTCCTTGGTTAAACGGTTTTCTTTCATTGGATTTTTGGTCATTGAACTGTGAGTTTCTGTCTCGGTAGTCATTTCTTGGCCGTTCAAAGTTTGTCCTACCTTTATTTCCCTGCTCTCTATTATCAAATTTATTAAATTGCTATGGAGTTTTAAAATTGTCTATGTGCTTCTTTTTAGTACCACTTACCTCTGCCTGGGCTGCCTGATACCTTTCAGCGACATTTAAAACCTCCCCCAACTTCTCTGCACCTTGTTCCATGAGAAATTTTCTCATGTCTGGAGCCATGGACTCTCTCAATTGCTCAATCATGATCATTTCTTTAAGATCTTGGGTCTTCCCCAGAGCCGTCCATTTCTCCAAATAGGTTTCTAGTCTGGCAGAGAATTGGTGGTATGTCTCCCCAGACAATAGTTTGGCATTTCTAAATTTCCTACGATAAAATTCCCCATTTTTTTCGTACCTCAATAACAAAGCCTGCTTTAACATGTCATAATTCTCCTGGTCTTCTCTGTTCATTTTTGCGAAGACTTCGTAAGAAGTACCTCTCAGTCCCTGTGATAGCTTTAAACTCCACCTCTCTCTCTCTAACCCATATGTAGTAGCTAATAACTCAAAACGTCCTAGGTACCCCTCTATGTCATCGTCTTTTTCAACAAAATGGTCTAAATGAAACCCCATAGCTGAGTTTGAGGCTCCCAGACTGGGCGTAGCATCCGAGGCAAAAGGGCTGGCACCATTTTCAGGAGCCGGGCCTTGTAGCTCCAGCTCCCTGAGTCGTAATTCGTGCTCCCTCTGCAACCTTCTATCTTCTGCCTCCCTTTCGGCAGTCAACCTTTTTTCTTCTGCCTCCCTT
Organism: Oreohelix idahoensis; assembly: GCA_024509875.1. Lineage (NCBI taxonomy): Eukaryota > Metazoa > Mollusca > Gastropoda > Stylommatophora > Oreohelicidae > Oreohelix > Oreohelix idahoensis. The sequence continues at coordinate 89,823 of JAMPIV010021061.1, forward strand.
TCGGCAGTCAACCTTTTTTCTTCTGCCTCCCTTTCGGCAGTCAACCTTTTTTCTTCTGCCTCCCTTTGCTGTCGTTTTTCTTCTGCCTCAATCTGCAGCCTCTTAATTTCTCTATCAGCCTCAATTTGTAACCTCTTCTCTTCAGCTACCTTTCTATCTTCCCTTTCAATATATGTATCACATTCAGCCGTTACATATTGAATTAAAATCTGACCCTCCATTCCCATCTCCTTTGCGGTCAGCACAGCAGCTGATCTAAATTTTGCCAGCTCCGCCATACTTTTTAAACAAATCTAGCAATGTGTAAGATAAAATTTCCAACCACTAAAGTACTTATAATTACTCTAGTCTAAAATATTCTAATTAATTAATTAACTACCACTGGCTGTGAAGATTCACCAACTTTTATTTTCAGGGACACTTTTAATTTTTATTATGTGTTCCCCTAATCTAATTCTCCCCCAGGAGATCCTACTATACTTAATGGGCAAATTATCCCGGGACAAAGAGACCCCAATATATGTAGTGGGTTTGATGGTATTGTATGATGGTGATATTACTATGTGTGATGCATGAGGTCAGCTGTGAAGGCTTCTGAGATAAAATGTAGCTGTGAATTGTCAGAAGGCCCTTCTTGCTACCACTACGACCTCACGCCTATCTTTTTTTTTTTTACTAATGAATGTGACTACGTTAAATGTCTAGGGTAATGATATGTAATGTGTTGTGGTAGTTTACAGACACACACACAGATATTTACTAAGTCTAATAATATTAATAAAATGTTATAATACACGGAACTAACTCAGTTGTGTAAAATTTTGATAGTAATTTTCTTACATTTATTTGTTCTGGACCAAGGTTTTATTTTGGCCAGAACATATGAAAAGTTTTAGAAATTATGAAAAAATGCATGAATATTACATAATAAATGCAAGGTGTGTACATATATGTTACTAGACTAGTTAATTTTATTATTGGTTATAGTAGTAATCTATTGTGGGAGAACTTTTACTGGATGTGCTGTTGGGGTGGCCTCATCACTCCCTGTCTATGGAGATTACACATTGTCCAGTTAATTGATGGAATTTTTATGGGTGTGTTTCTAATTAAGTTGAGTTGGTGAACTCTCAGCAGACCAGGCGCTCACTTAACTTGAAGGTGTAGCTCTGGTGCTGAGATCTGGTGGCCCCACCTCTCCGTGCTTGTGGGCAATATCAGAAATCTGGTGGCCCCACCTCTCCGTGCTTGGGGCAATATCAGAAATCTGGTGGCCCCCACCTCTCCGTGCTTGGGGGCTATAATAGGCTGCTCTGACCAAATATTACTGCACGGGTCCACTCTGGTAAAATTCAACGACTCATTTGACACCGCATTGGTGCCAACTGAAACTCACAGCTCTGCAATCAAAGTATTAATCATGTGTCAAAATTCCATCCTCTAACCATTGCTGGACACAACACTGCACAACAACAACACCACATAGACGGGTCAGATCTTTCTGACCAAACAACACATCTTACCAAGTTGGTTTCACATAGGATAAGTTCTCCCAGACTACAGATTCTGAAATATGTTCATTAGTTTCCTGCCATAAAATAGGATAGGTGATATGTTTCACTGATCTCAACACTTGATCTGTCCTTCGTAATCCTTGCTGGAGTTTATGTATTTTATTTGTCTCTAGACCCTGAACTGGGGCGGGGGGTCTAGAACGAACCCTTACTTGTTGTAAGGAACAGATTATGCGTTTGCAGTATCAAATCACTCGAACCTTAAACAAATATTAAAATGTACAAAGAAATAATTTCAGTCTTACCAGAAATATGAATATAGTACACAGTTAAATAAATGCTAGCAAAACTCAGCTGAGCTGCTGGCCTTATGATGGCGTCCCTCTAAATACTTCAATAGCTTCTGGGAATTTACACCACTTGATAATTCACTGTGTCTACAAGGACAGCTAATACTGAATGGCACAAAATGCGCGTCTGAGCGCCGATAATATCTTCATCTATGGCCAATCGCTGCCTTTTCTTTTTTCAAATTCAAATATCCTACCACAAAGTCATTTCAGTCAGACCTCAGTCAAGTATGCCTTATTGTCTGTTGGTCCGTCCGTCTCTACTTGCGTTTCACAAAAAAACACACTTGTTTTTTGAACCAACCCTGCTTTCCCCTACACAATTCTGCCTTTAAAGTTATTTTTAGCCACAATTCACCATCCCACCCCGTCTCTTCATTCCACTAGATTTTAGCACTTGCGTCTTTCAAGGCCACAACTTTTTTGAAAATTAGTGACATGTTTTATCCCACTGCAGACGTTCGCTGATATGAACAACACAGTCTTTTGTCAATATCTTTCGTATTATCTGTCCGTCTGTATAAATGAAAGCGTATTATTTCACTGCTCAAGATGGGCCATCCGGCCAGCTAGGTTTTATATTCCTAACATTATTATTAAGAAAAGTGACTTTTCAAATATTTTCTAGAATTTTCTGGAACGCGCTCATCACTGCATTCAAATAAACGGGCTAAGTTATAGCAAAAGCGTCCAATAGATGACTGTGGCGTATAATATCCAAGGTCCCTTTTGTCGATTTCTTTACTTTATGTCAACTTGGGGACGTGACTTTTTCCTCCTTTCCCCACCAATTTGCGTCCTTTTAGCATTGCTAGTTTCAAGCACGCGTTCAGTCAGATTTTTCCTTTTGATCGTTTTGCCTTCAAGTCTAACAATTTAATTTCCATGGCGGGTGATGACCTGCGGCGTGGGCGATCATGTATTCTAGCAGCTTACGCATTAGTTTTATCCCTACGTTGTATCATTGGAGATATTTTAACGTTGTATCATTGTTAATTTTGTGACAGTGACAAATACTTCTGTCTTATGCCATCCGTTCATGGTCGCTTCATTTCTTTGTTTCCCTTTCATCTCTGTGTCTAGTTCTCTTCTCCGTGTGTCTTTTTTATTTTTTTTTTATTGTTTGCCCGCTATTACTCGAGGCGAAATCTCAGGTTAGTATGTCTAAACCTGAGACTGATTTTACGTGAGTATCCTATTTTCCTTGTACGCTGACAGGTGTCCCCTCGCCATTCAATCAGATACTCGCCGTCTTCGGAGGGTACCCATTAGAGCTGGGTCGGCCCAGGAGCCGTTCAGGTTATTCCAGTCCCTGGTCGACGACACTGCTTCAAATGTCTTCGCCAGGGCTAGAATTAATCCAGTCCAAATCCCCGTCGACGACACATCTTCAAATGTTCTCTTACCTCGGGGATTAAGGAAACAAGGACTACCTTGTAATGCTATCAACAGGTTGTCTCAGCATGTGCTGTATCCATAATCACCGTCTTCTGCTCATGTCTTGGTCCACTGGCACTTGTCTTGTTCTTGTCGTCAGTTAGAACTTTGATGTTCTTATCATAGCATTTCAATCCCTCTATTCTACGAAAGCACCCGTTGATGAAAATCTAACTTTTTTTGTTTGTTTGTTGATCTGCAAACAATGCTATAGGGATAACTTGACATATATGTTGAAAATTCTGAATTTTGAATTGGATTTGAAATTAATTTTTTTGTTTAGTGTCCACCTATTTTCAAATGCTATGAAAATTCCTCTTTCCTTATTTATTTGTATTTTGATACCACTATCTGCTCCTCAACTTTGCCTACGTTACTGCTCACTTATGTGTATAATTCTACGTTTCATTCCAAGTGTTTCTTAATTTTACGAAGCTTTATTTTGTACATGCATTTTTTTATTAATCTTTCTATTCCCAATCCGTTTTGAATTATTTCACAAAATTATGTGATTAAAATTTTTACGTCAACCTTTCAATCTTATTTTTGTACAGTAATTACGCTTTTCCTTCAAGCTGTAATTTTGTTTTTTTAGTTCTTATCTTCTTTCTACAACCAATTCCCATATCTGCCTTGGCTTATTTCCCATTGTGTAATCTCCCTTTACGTCCAACCGGAGACAATGTATGTTATTAAATAGCACATATTTCTGACTTGCAACATATTAACTTTCTTGACATTTTTTAGCGGAGGAAAATTATGCTATAGTGCGTTTCACAATGTTTTCCGCTGTTTAATATTCAATATCTCTGCAACCACTTGATCGTAATTGTTGCAACTTTGCATATGACCTAATGATCGCTATGTCCCAAGGGGGACATTTTTTTCCTCGTTAACAAACTTATGGTTTTAAATTTTCTTTATTTAAAGTTTACAAAATCGACCACCTCCTAGTCCAACCGTGTATTGACAGGGCTTACCGCTTCATATTTGTGAGCTATTTCGATTTAACATCTTGAACGTATTTCACGTAATTTTCCCCGTGTTTCAGCTTACTACCGCATTGTTTTGAACATTACATTGATCCTTCCGGTGCGTTCAGTGCATAGGCATATCTTGCGGTATTCTAGGTCTGTAATACAATGGGTATGAAAGTGTATGTGGATGAAACTTGGATAAATGCTCACCACACAAGTGAAAAGGAATGGCAGTTAAAAGATGTGTACCCAGTGGAAAAGGGCAACGTCTGATAATTGCACATGCAGGCAGCAGACATAATGGGCTAGTGAAAAATGCTGAACTTATTTTCACTTCCAATTATACGGACAACCGGGACTATCATACCGAGATGAACGGTAACATATTTAGAGAGTGGATTGAAAATACTCTTCTTCCGTCCCTAGACAGAGCATCCTGTCTGATAATGGACAACGCATCATACCACAACGCTGTGGCAGAAGAAGACAAAATTCCGACATCTTCGAGTAAAAAAGATGCTATAAAGATTTGGCTCATAAAAGAAGACATTCCATTTAACGAGGGGTTTCTGAAACCTGAATTACTGTCCCTTGTTAAGAAATCACAAAAGACCAAGATATTCCACATAGACAAGTTGATTCAACAGCATGGTCATATGTGTTTGAGACTGCCACCTTATCATTCACATTTAAACCCAATTGAACTTGTTTGGGCAAAAGTTAAAGAACAGGTGGCAGCTGAAAATAAAACTTTCAAAATATGCCGTATGAAAGAACTAACATATGCCGCCCTCTCGCAGATAGATAACGATTATTGGTGTAAATGTGAAAACCATGTCTTAAAAGAGGAAAATGACTATTGGAAAAAAAGATGGATTGTCGTTCGTTCAGCCGAGAATAGTCATCAATATGTTAGACTCGTCTGACTCAGAATAAGTGTGTAAATACCTTATATGTTTTATATGTTTTCTCCTCCATCTATGTGTATATGTAAACCAATTCATTTCCTTTTTATCTCCGCGATTTTACTACTATTTTTAACATACACAGTACTTTCACCTCTTCGTGCATCCATTCACGTTTTAGTGTAAAAAGTAACATTTACAACGAATAGGCGTTATTATTCTCTCAAATATTTCGAAGAAATAACAAAGGACCTCACGTAGTAATCAGTTAACAAACCCCTCTAACATTCGAATTGTATAGACGCCTTTGCCGAAAATATGCAACTTCCTTCATTTACGGTAAATTATTTTCTTCCAGGACCAAATAATTACTTCGTTAAAAAATACCAAAGGAATTAGCCGTTGCAAGAAAAGAACACTACCTGCAACATTGAATTTTATAAAAACTTTGAAACATTGAAAATATAAGACCACATGCAAAAAATCATGTTTATCAGTGCAAGGAATATGGAGATATTTGAAGTCAATCGTCGACCGATCTTTTTGAAACGCACTATAAGACATTTACATCGCTGTAAAACGATATGTAGTAATCGATAATATATTACCATAATCATAATTAGAAAAGTTTCGAATACCCGGCAGCCAGCGATTCTATTTCATAATATATTTTAAATCGGTGTGTCGTACATATGTATGTGTTTACGTACATATGTAAATGTGAGTTTATTTTCATGTGCATATATGTGTAAGTATTTGTGTGTAATGCATCACGGTGTAGACACATAATTACTTTAGAAACTGATGAGGCATTATGGAGTGCCATTGAAGATCATTAACTTAATAAAGAAAGCATATAAAGACATTTGTCGTGAATTTAGATAGGTTTGAAAGTTATTTATGGTCCCGCCTGAGTAGAGTGGATGGTGATAAGTACGTGAGAAATAAAGGTGTGAGAATAGATTTCACGAGTGAATAGTTTAAGGAGAAGATCTGTCTCTGGAATGAGAAGTTTCTCTTGTCCAGCCTATCTATACGACTATCTTTTAGTACAAGACAATCTTGCCCCTCCTTATACCTAGAAATATAAGTTTAACTATACACACAAACACAACTATGTGACAACAAGACACACAGACATGAAAACTATGGTTAATTTGGTATGAGTCTGACCAACACACAAAGTTAAGTTTCTTTTGTTGTTTATTATCATTAAACTTGACAACATCGAATATCTAAAGAAAGATCAAATAAAATCAGATCATTATTGAGTTACTTCCCTTGAACTCCGCGGATAAATACATTTTACTGCGATTTATTCGTTGTTTGGGTAATAATAGATTGTTCTTGCTTCAGAATATCTATGGCCTGAATTTATGTGTATTGTTTGTCTGAGTAGGACAAGTCTGTCTTATATCTGTATATCTTTACATATCTAAGTCGAACTATATGTTCTGTTGTCTCTAGAGAGGTCAAAGGCTATTCGGCGGATGTGTCGCTTGAGTGGGGTGATTTGGCTTCGTCCTGATAGGGAATGTGTGTGTTTTGCTATGTCGGCTTGATGCCTTGAAAAGTGATCTCAGTGGTTTTGGGGAAAGTGATAGTCGTCTAGACCTATCGTGTATGCTTTACCCCAGTGTTTATTCATCTTGCCAAGGAATGGCAGTTTCATATTCCCTCTACCAAGGTAATCAAAGATACTCTTATGAACTCTCGATCGAAGCCACCATTGTCGATAATTACGATTTGAATGTTTAAGAGAATATATTTGACTCGATGAAAAACGACTTCGATTCCTAGCAGCACTATATTCTGTAGAATGCAGTCTATTGTTCATGACCAAATCTACAGAGCAACGAAATGTTGTATGAATGACTAACTTTAGAACAGATTCATTATCTGTATTCAAACGTGAGTGACAGTTCACGAGTGGAGCCATCTTGGAACCAAAACATGTAGGACTTTCAAGAAGAGAAAAGGGATGCCCGTATTATCGCTTGATCAGTCCAGAGATCACTGCTACACATGAGAACCCATTGTTAGTGGTTCAATATTATTATATGGAAAAATATGTGCTGAACATTATGTTGAAGAATCGTTGCTAAACGAGATTAGGTTTAGAAGTCATCTGAAATATTGTTTACAAGCTGACGTGCTCAGTCAGTGACGTCAGATGATATATGTATGGGCGATACTGAGTGCTTGGCTATTGACAGTCCATTATACCATTATTCTACATGAGTGCCCATGTAACATTGCAAGACCATTTGTCCACTGTACTATGATGTATTATGGCAACCTGTGATTTGTCACTATCTGTGCTGTCGAGTGTGTACGTCCAATTAAACTTTAGAAAAGGTACACAGTCGTTGGTGTCGATGACTTCCGGTCATACATGAGTGTGAGAAGAGAACATTTGTCAACAACACGAACCCTTATCATCATTCGCACATTATACACTCCATCCATGTCTACACAACACTGCGTAGGTCAAGTTGACATTCCATACACTACAGTGGGGCAGGCAACACCATAGGGATCTTGTCAACTGATGATGATAGACGCCTGTCTTCCCGCCTAGGAGTGTTCTGGTGTACTTTATCAACATATATTATATCCAACTAAATATCAACTTTATCAACTGGTGGACCAGCTTTCTGGGTTTGACCTCGCAGAAATTCAGAAGTCAACAGATTACCGATACCAGACCGTTTCCTGTGGCTGATACGACACACTTGCAGTATTGGTTTGCTCTTTGTCAACGCTTCGTCACGTGACCTGTCAAGTGAATGCAGTATGTAGGTCAGCGTTGTTGACATTTTTTACATTAGACATTATAGAGTTTCACAGAACAGTTGGATCAATTCTTGTCAGTGTTAACAGAAAGACAGTATTTGTGAACTAAGAAGTCCTGGTTTCATCGATGGATCTTCTTGTTTGCCATATATGAACTTTAATATTTAAGGCCAGAATGTTTAATTGAATAAAGTGGCAGTTTGTTTGTTTTCATGAAAAATAACTTTGCCATTACTGTAAGACTGAGCCTATTTTGCAACACATACTATCATACACATAATTTATATATATTTATGTTTACATGTTATTTGTTTGTATAGTATGTTAGTTTCTATGTCAGCGGGTTGTGTTTAAGGTTGGGCGGCGTCCTCACAACAGAGTATCCCACATCATAGAGGGTCCGTTGTGGGCGTTTTCTATAGGTGCAATTTTCTTGATTGAAAATTTGCTGCGACAACTGTTGCTTTTGTGTTAGCTGTGAAGTCTGTAATTATTGTTATTTTTGTAATATTTCTTTGTTCTTTAGTTTTGTTTTGATTTGTTTGTAATTTGTTGGTCTAACCTTTTCTATCTTTCAGTTCTATTCATAATTTATATTCATATATTGTGACGTCATTTGTGTTGTTATTCTTTGCAGATTCAGTGATTATCTTCATTGATTTCCCTATTTGATTTATTTTGATTTCTGCAAACGTTCTTGTATTGTCAGTCCTATTTGTACTTTATGTATTCTGTTGGTTGACATATGTTTTATATGGGTATATTTCATAAGACACAATTGCCTGTGCACTGCACTTGGATTATGGTATAGACCAGTACCTGATTATTATTACTATTATACAAGACCTTATTAAAGGCTTGTGACCCACAGATATTGGGATAGTATACTGATTAATCAGGTCATTGAGAACTTGGGGTATTATTATTGATTCAGGTGATTAGTATTATTGTTAGGCATCATGTCTACTCTAGATTATTTCATTACTCAAGGGAAAGCTCTTGATAAGACTGGTCAACAATTAGAACAATGGGCAGTTGCTCAATATGACAAAGCATTAGCTGCAGAAGAGAAAAGATTAGCTGCAGAAGAGAAAAGATTAGCTGCAGAAGAAAGAAAAGCTATGGCGGAAGAGAAAAGATTAGAAAAAGAAGCTGAGGCTGCTGCTGAACAAAAGAAATTGCAGATGCAGGTAGAGGAAAGGAGATTTGAAGCTGAACAAAAAAAAAATTGGAAAGAGAAGCTGCGGCTGAACAAAAAAGATTAGACAGTGAAGCTGAACAAAAAAGATTAGACAGTGAAGCTGAACAAAAAAGATTAGACAGGGAAGCTGAACAAAAAAAATTGGAAAGAGAAGCTGCGGCTGAACAAAAAAGATTGGAAAGAGAAGCTGCGGCTGAACAAAAAAGATTAGACAGGGAGGCTGAACAAAAAAGATTAGATGCTGAAGAGAAAAAAGCAATAAGAGAACATGAATTTGAGTTGGAGAAATTGAGATTGACAAGTATGAGTAATGTTAATCAGGCATCTAGTGGTAATGGTAAACCTTCTACTTACAAGGTTAAGGTTCCACCGTTCAATCAGTCCAGTGACGATATTACATTCTGGCTGGATAGATTTGAACGTTCTTGTCGTACACATAATGTGGATAAATCACAATACGCTAATCAATTATCAGAAAACTTGAAAGGTGAATCTTTGACTAGATTATGCCTTGTAGGAGAAGCAGATAAGGATAATTATGATGTCATTAGGGCGGCTTTGATAAAAAAATATCAGCTAAGTGAGGAAGGCTATCGCCTTTTATTTAAGACGATGGTACCTGAGACGGGGGTAGAATTCTCAGAATTCACTGCAAAGGCACGTCTCACAGTTGATCGTTGGATTGAGCTTTCCAAAACAGAAAAAACGTATGAAGGACTTATGGATTTGTTGCTCAGAGATAAGATTATGTCATGTGTGAACAAACCTTTCCTTGAATTTATACATGAGCGTAAACCTAAATCTCTAAAAGAAATGGAAGAATATTGTTCCCAATATGTCACTGCACACCCCGACGTGACTTTTGGCAACACTAAGATTAAGGAGAGTATGCCAGTTGCTTCAGCAACACCATACAATCCCAATTATTCACACAGATTTCAGGGACCTCAAAACAGATTTGAAAAAAAAGGTAACCATAATAGTTATCAAAACCAAGGTAACCAATCATTTCAGGGTTCTTCTTCAAAGAACTGGAGACGACCTGATAGCTCTCGACACAGGGGTGGTCATAATTATAGGAATTTCCGTAGAGGAAGTAATTATAGAAACTATCAGGGTTATCCGTCTTGGAGTCAACAAGATCATAATTACAGAGATACTCATTATAATGAATATGATAATGGTAACCAAGGGTACTATGACTCAAACCCAAATAGGGGTTACAATAGAGGTAACAATAACTACAGAGGTGATAATAACCGAGGTAGATCTCAATACAAAAGACATAAACCACATTTTCAGGCAAACTCTGCACAACAAGAGTCCCATGAAGCCTATAAACAGAGTAAAGATAATAATGATGCTAGTAATATGGCATGTGCCGCTTTTGATTTTGGGAGAGCATCTCAGTGCCCCCAATGCAAAACGTTATTTGAGCCAACCACAGTGACTACTTTAAGCTGTGGCCATCCTCCTCCTGCTCTTCCAGCATCAGTCGCGCATGATGGAAGAGGGTCTCTTGTCTTACATAAGGGTTTAGTGAATAACAATCCAGTCTCTGTGCTATTTGATTCTGGATGCACCACAATTGGTGTTAGGCAGTCACTCGTAGATCCTTCCCGTGCCACTGGACAAGTAGTCAAATGTGTAACATTTGGCGGCACATTAGAGAAATACTCTACCGCTATCATTAGGATTGCTACTCCTTTCTTTACAGGAGATGTACACGCATGTCTTCTTCCGAATCCGATCGCTGACCTCATCATCGGTCGCATTCATGGAGTCAAGGAATGCACTCCGCAACAAATTTCCACTTGGGAAAGGCAAAACATGCAGATTGCTAACGCTGTAGTCACTAGAGCTCAGGCTCTTAATGTGCCTCAAACTTCATCTACTGAAGATAATGAAGTGCATAACCAAGATAATCCCTTGGTAATTTCTCGTGACTCGTTTATAAAACAGCAAGAAGATGATCCCACTCTGAAGAAATTCTTCATTCTTGCAACTAAAGGTGATCCGAATAAAGACACAAGTCGTAAATCGTGGATTACAAAAAAGAATGGCGTACTTGTACGTATGGTTCAAGACTCCATTACGTCAAGTCATTCTCAAATCCTGGTTCCCAAGAATTTGAGAGTTAAAATTTTGCAGCACGCTCACGACTCTCAGTGTGCTGGACACATGGGTTTTTCCCGTACTAAGTCAAGAGTCCTTGCGGCTTTTTTTTGGCCATTGGTAAACAAGGACATACGGATTTATTGATATCACATCTTCTTAAAGTATGTCAGGAAGTTAATCGCAAAGGTCCCACGGAATGCTCTCAGTGTCACCCATTCAGCGGCAAAAGGACATTGGGATAAAATTCCGTTTCAAAAAATGGCCATAACATTATTGTCCATTTAAGATCAAGTCTGAAAAAAAGGACACAGTTTCATCTTGAATGGAAAATTGCACACGCCTATCATTAGCATGAAGCACAATATTCAGATCTTTGCTTATAAATCTCATGGAGTTCCCCAAATGGGTTTTGATTCTTACATCTATATGCCATCTCACGTAATCCAACCCCAATAGATATTTGTCGATACCTTAAATGGTCGCATTCATCCCATTCCATAACCAAGGAATCAGATCCATTGTAAGTTTTGCCAAAATTTCTTCAATGGTCCCTGAATGGTCCGCAAAGCAAATTTGGTAACCCAAACTGGGATTAATCTATTAATGTACAAATTGCCAAGTCTTAAACGCTGTGGTCGAGAAGTCTGAGGTCTCACGCTTTTTAATGTGGCCGTTTCTCAAAATTTATCTAGATAATGATGTGCAGTAACCCATGAAACATATTTTGGTAATATTCTCGTTGGACTCGTTCGCTTACAAAATAATTCATCGAATATGATTTTATAAAAAGTTTAAAAAATTCAATTCGCATACCCAATGATTCTGAAAATGTCAAGCCATCACTATAAATCAAGTCCTCAGTAAACCATGAAGATTACCAAAGAAGGAAATTGATCCATCTTGAATAAAGTCATCAATTATAAAGTAGACAAATGGTTCAAACCAATATTGGATTAACAAGCGTACCTTATGGTTCAAGAAATTACATCCTCATTTCTCATCCTGGTTCCCAAGAATTTGAGAGTTAAAATTTTGCAGCACGCTCACGACACTCAGTGTGCTGGACACATGGGTTTTTCCCGTACTAAGTCAAGAGTCCTTGCGGCTTTCTTTTGGCCATTGGTAAACAAGGACACACGGATTTATTGTCGATCTTGTAAAGTATGTCAGGAAGTTAAATCCAAAGGTCCACGGCATGCTGCACCCATTCAGGCGGCGGACATTCCTATTCGGCCGTTTCAAAAAATGGCCATAGACATTATTGGTCCATTTAAGATCAAGTCTGCCAGAGGACATCAGTTTATCTTGACGTGTGTTGATATGTGCACACGTTGGCCAGAGGCTATTCCTCTGAAGAGCATTACTACTGCTGATATTGCAGATGCTCTTTGGCTTATATTTTCTCGTCTGGGGTTCCCCGGAGAGATATTGTCAGACCATGGCACCCAACTAATATCAGATACCATGTCTCAAGTAATGTCTACCCTGCAGATAGATAGATCTTTAAGTAGTATCTACCATCCAATGTCTAATGGTATGGTCGAACGCCTTAATAGAACACTTAAAAACTTACTGGGGAAGATAACTGAGGATCATCCTCAAGACTGGGACAGAGTTTTACCTGCGGCCCTCTTCGCTTACAGAGAGGTACCCAATGAACATACGGGATTTTCTCCCTTTGAACTCGTCTTTGGCGCGCGTCCGCGTGGCCCTATGTCGTTGCTTCACGATCTCATAACATCTGACAATATTGACGATGACACAAAGTCATCCTACGAATATGTCATCGCGTTGAGACAAAAGATTATCGAAGCATGCAAATTAGCAACTTCTTCTTCTGAATTTGCGAAACAGAAGGCAAGGCAATTTGCCAATAAGAAGAGATGCTTACGACAACTTTGTCCTGGTGACAAAGCATTTGTATTACTACCTTGTAGGGAAAACAGATTGCTTATTTCTTGGAAAGGTCCGTACGATATAATATCGAAAATTTCCGATGTCGACTATATTGTCGATATTGATGGGAAGCATAAAACCTTCCACATCAATATGCTTACTGAATTCCATGAACGTCCGGATTATTTGCAACCCATTTTCCAAGCAACGGACAATTCTCCAGTACCACATGGTCATTACTCATCACTGTCCGTGATACAGGATGAGGAAACAAGTTTTTCAGATGTAAATCTTCCTCTTCCAATGATCCCACTTCATTCCAGTGAATCATGGAAGAACGTTACTGTCTCTCCTGATTTGTCTCTAGGAGAACAGCGACAAGTTTCAACTATGTTGCAAACATTTCAGGATGTACTCACTGACATCCCTGGACAAACTAATGTCATTCAACATGACATTGTGCTAACTGACCATACTCCTATTAGGGTTAGACCTTATCCTATACCTATACATTTCCAAGCACAGGTCGAGAAAGAGTTGGATGTGATGATAGATTTGAAAATAATCGAACCATCCACCTCTGCATATTCTTCGCCGATGGTTATTGTGCGTAAAAAAGACAATAACATACGTCTTTGCGTTGACTATCGAAAATTGAATCAAGTAACGAAGTTCGATGCCGAACCTATGCCTTTACTGGAAGAGCTACTTACTCGACTCTCCAAATCTCATTTTTTCACTAAACTTGATTTGTCTAAGGGATATTGGCAAGTTCCTTTATCTGAACGCGCCAAACCTCTCACGGCTTTTTCAACACCTAGAGGTTTGTTCCAATGGAATTTTATGCCTTTCGGTCTTATGAACGCACCAGCTACGTTCGTACGCATGATGCGCCGAATCCTATCTTATCGGTCAGATGTCATTGCATATCTAGACGACATCTGTCTTTTCAGCGATACTTGGGAAGATCACTATTCAGGGTTAGATGAATTGCTGTCTACTTTGCGTGAGCACAACCTGACAGCGAAACCCTCTAAAGCCTATATTGGTTTTAGCGAAATTTCTTTCCTAGGCCACCGAGTTGGTCATGGTTTCCTAAAGACAGAGGACCATAATACTAGTAAGATACTTAACATCTCAATCCCTAAGACTAAAAAACAGGTGAGAAGTCTGTTAGGTCTTATTCAATTTTATGGCAGATTCATTCAGAATCTATCCTCTATCATGGCACCTCTCTCAACACTTCTAAAGAAAGGTTCGCCTAATGTGGTCCACTGGTCTCAGGAATGCCAATGCTCTCTGGATAAGATTAAAACACTGTTTTCAACACCACCTATTTTAGTGCTACCCACTAAAGATAAGACATTCGTTCTTCGTAGTGACGCTTCATCCACTGGGATTGGAGCGGCACTAATGCAAGAGTACTCTGGAACTCTGCATCCTGTAATGTATATTTCCAGAAAACTTAATGCGGCAGAAAGGAATTATTCGGTTTTAGACCGTGAGCTATTAGCTATGGTTTGGTCGATCCTCAAACTACAGAGATTCCTACTAGGCGCACATTTCATAGTAGAAACAGACCAAAAAGCTCTTACTGCTATACAGAGTAAGAATTTGAAGAGCTCGAGGTCTACTCGATATGCAATTGCTCTTCAACCTTTTCATTTCTCTGTGCGAGCTATTCGGGGATCAGATAATGTGATGGCAGACATTCTGTCAAGATGCCCACATGATTCCACATAACTATTAGGGCTTAGACTTCTTGATATGTCTAGTTCTATAGTAGTTCCTTTTCTATATCATGATAGATACACATTTGTAATTTAATAATATAATGATTGTATCACTACATAGCGGTTCATGTATGTTTATTCACCGCTGTGCTTTGATGATTTTTTACTTCATAAATCATAAATTTAAGATATCTAATACGTAGTGATGATATGAATTTTTTAGGCATTGTGTAATTGCCAGAATTGTATTATACTTTGATGACACCTTCCTGGAAAAATATACTTGTAGAGAAATAATTTCTCTCAGTTTATGAGACACATTCTCACCAGTCGCTCCATAAGTCGACTTAGCCTCATATTAGGCGTTATAGGTATTCCTGATATTTTCATCTGCGCATTATTCATGCGTTGTGAGCCTATTGTACGTTGCTCCTAGATGTATTTCAAAAAAAAAAAAAAAATGTTCATTTTTTTTTCCCGGGAGGTGTGGTAAGACTGTTACGTGCAGTCTTTGATATCTTACAATATTATACATAGGTAATTTTTTAGTGCTTAAGGGAAAGTCATTATTGAGTTACTTCCCTTGAACTCCGCGGATAAATACATTTTACTGCGATTTATTCGTTGTTTGGGTAATAATAGATTGTTCTTGCTTCAGAATATCTATGGCCTGAATTTATGTGTATTGTTTGTCTGAGTAGGACAAGTCTGTCTTATATCTGTATATCTTTACATATCTAGGTCGAACTATATGTTCTGTTGTCTCTAGAGAGGTCAAAGGCTATTCGGCGGATGTGTCGCTTGAGTGGGGTGATTTGGCTTCGTCCTGATAGGGAATGTGTGTGTTTTGCTATGTCGGCTTGATGCCTTGAAAAAGTGATCTCAGTGGTTTTGGGGAAAGTGATAGTCGTCTAGACCTATCGTGTATGCTTTACCCCAGTGTTTATTCATCTTGCCAAGGAATGGCAGTTTCATATTCCCTCTACCAAGGTAATCAAAGATACTCTTATGAACTCTCGATCGAAGCCACCATTGTCGATAATTACGATTTGAATGTTTAAGAGAATATATTTGACTCGATGAAAAACGACTTCGATTCCTAGCAGCACTATATTCTGTAGAATGCAGTCTATTGTTCATGACCAAATCTACAGAGCAACGAAATGTTGTATGAATGACTAACTTTAGAACAGATTCATTATCTGTATTCAAACGTGAGTGACAGTTCACGAGTGGAGCCATCTTGGAACCAAAACATGTAGGACTTTCAAGAAGAGAAAAGGGATGCCCGTATTATCGCTTGATCAGTCCAGAGATCACTGCTACACATGAGAACCCATTGTTAGTGGTTCAATATTATTATATGGAAAAATATGTGCTGAACATTATGTTGAAGAATCGTTGCTAAACGAGATTAGGTTTAGAAGTCATCTGAAATATTGTTTACAAGCTGACGTGCTCAGTCAGTGACGTCAGATGATATATGTATGGGCGATACTGAGTGCTTGGCTATTGACAGTCCATTATACCATTATTCTACATGAGTGCCCATGTAACATTGCAAGACCATTTGTCCACTGTACTATGATGTATTATGGCAACCTGTGATTTGTCACTATCTGTGCTGTCGAGTGTGTACGTCCAATTAAACTTTAGAAAAGGTACACAGTCGTTGGTGTCGATGACTTCCGGTCATACATGAGTGTGAGAAGAGAACATTTGTCAACAACACGAACCCTTATCATCATTCGCACATTATACACTCCATCCATGTCTACACAACACTGCGTAGGTCAAGTTGACATTCCATACACTACAGTGGGGCAGGCAACACCATAGGGATCTTGTCAACTGATGATGATAGACGCCTGTCTTCCCGCCTAGGAGTGTTCTGGTGTACTTTATCAACATATATTATATCCAACTAAATATCAACTTTATCAATACATATGAAAATAACCGAATAAATGTGCCCTCCCCCTCTAGAGAAAAGAACCCAAAAAGTAAATAACCCAAAGGTCAAAGGTTAACACTATGTTACTGAATAGACAGTAAGGTAAACAAAGTTCCTACTAAGTGCTACTCAGTAAAGTAAACAATTCTAAAAGCAAAATAACCAGGTTGGATATAAGTTACCGGAACAAGAAAATATTCACTCTCTCTGTCGTACTCTCTGTCATACAGGGGCCACCCAATCACGCTTACCCTATTCTTGGTGATATCCCGTTGGGATTACAATGGTTCCTGAATATACAAAATGTCAAGGGTATTATCCAAGTTGGCCTCAGTCCATCCTCTATAACAAATAAGATTTTATGAGGGGGACGCCAAATTTGGTGGTGTATTCCTGGATCAACAAATGTCACCTCGAATCGTTAGTATAGAAACCGAGATATGGTGTTCACAGCACACAGTGGAAAAAGTTGCTAAAAACTGTTACAATTGTTAATTGATGGTAAATCCTATCGGCTGGCTCTGTGGTGAGTGCCGATTTTGAAACAGCGTAACTTTCTGGATAAATCCGCTGATACGATTGTCAAAAGTCAGATAGTGGTATTATTTCATACGCAACCCCCGTGGGCTGATAAATTGGAAAAAAATATCTGGGTATTGATGAGTCCAGTTAAATTTACTATTTAAATGTTTATTTGTCTCTGGCCAATCCTGTTCACAAATGAACTTGGGGACACATTAGCCAAGAAAAGATAACATTAGCCATTCAGTAAATGAAGAAAAGGACCAAAATAGACCGCTGGTCGCCCTTGATCAGGTCTGCTTAGAATAAAAGAACATTTATGAAAAAAATGCTACTCTTCTATATAACTACATATATGTACACGGACGGGGACAAGACTATCTCTTATCCACTCCGTCAGTCCTGATTACATTTAAAAGGCACACAGTGTCCTTAGCCTATTCCTATCCGGTCAGCTTTCGCTAGCGCGGTGTCTCTAGGTCGGGCGAAGGCATGCGCCCTTCCCGCCCTGGCTCGCGTTAACGATCAGCGTGCAAGGTCTATTATTATTTAATTATCCATATGCGCATTTTAAAAATATCGCCTGTCGTTAATAGCTATTAGATTGTCGGCGTCTGTTTGTCATCGTATGGTATTAAATAATAGTCACTTATACTAACTACACAAAATGAAATAAATGTGAATTCTTCTCTGTCACTTATCAGTCGCGCCTAGTGTATTAATTAGTCAACTAAACCGTCTCTCCTTGTGAGGAAGCAGGTGGTAAAACTACCACTAAACTGAACAACTGGTTAAAAAAATCTACGCGTTATTATTTCACTGATCTTAATGCTAGAAAATCACATTGAATTATAATGGTAAAAGCTTTAACACTTTAACGCGTAAGCACAAATTTATATTACCAGCAAATCCGCATGAAATCCTCACGAAATGCTATTAACACGTCTTCCACATTGGTTCTAGACTACGTGTTTAGACTATCCTAAAAATTATGAGCGACAACTGATATCTGGTTTGGGAAGCCACAGTTTATATATCATCATGGTATTATGATCTCTAGAGGATGTTAATTTTTACACTATTGTGTATAGCAGAGCGATCAGAAACCTAAGTTCCCAAGATAAAAGGTTTTCACGGTCGCTCTGTCGGCGTTGCTACTCGACAACAGAGACTTAAAACCGTGTAACGGGTTACTCGGAGATTTAGCCCGCTTCTGGATATCACAGAGTTAACTCCCCCTGAGTGTACGAACATCAAAGGGTAGTCGGGAAAATATTTCTACCCGACCGTCTCACTTCAAAAGGTCCGGTGTTATTCACGCGCGGTCTGTCTGATATCCGATGATTTACAGATCAGCTCGCGTGAGAAACTCAGGTAAACAAACCAGATTCGCTCCTTGTTATGGCTGGCAAGTCGGGGAAGTTAGTAAACAACTTCGTTTGTTTACGTCTCAAGGAAAAGAGGCGTGGATTAAAAATGAGTAAACGCAGGCTGTCAATGCATGGCTTTGCTAGCGAATCATAGAACGCCAACGAGGTCACGAAAGACTGTCAGATACTGTAGGCTATATTTCCATTATACGTCACAACATTGTATTCAGAAGGGCAACGTAAGAACCGTTGGGAATAAGAGCTGGCAAGTCATATGGATGTTCCTTGTCGCCATTTTTTGTTCCTTATGGCTATAGATTGGGTTATGAAAACATCGACTCCAGCCAACAGAAAGGGAATCCAGTGGTCTCGAAGTTTGTTGAAGTTCTATGCTTCAGCCAACAGAAATAGAATCCAGTGGGCTCGAAGTTTGTTGAAGTTCTATGCTCCAGCTAACAGAAAGGGAATCCAGTGGTCTCGAAGTTTGTTGAAGTCCTATGATCCATGGGCAGCTGAAGGATGATGAATGACCATGTTTTGAAGTACGAATGTGTGTTTATACGTCTGATTTTTAATATAAGTGAGTATCTAAATGCATAGAATGTGTGCATGCATACATGTATGTGTGTAAATTTAGAATATATAAATTATCATAAATTTTCTTTGCGTTCCTTATGGAGCATGGAGTTATGACTGTAGCTGGCCTCCTTACAGAAGCCTACACCATACATTCACATGTTCTCTGGTAACACTAGTCAACAAATTTTCAAAAGTTATTTGTACCAGAAATTAAATATACCATTTCTTATTGATTTTGACATGCTGATTTCAAATATCATAATGAAATTCACCAATTGGCTCTGGTTTTTTTTTAAATGATGAATTTACATTACAGTAATACAAATAATGTATGCTTGTTTAATTCTCTGGGGTGAACAGCTAGTCTTTCTACTTTAGCATTATAAAAACTGTGGTTACATACTCAATTAATTGATATTTCAACATAAAATGATAGAAAAAATAAAAACATTATTTAAAGTTCACATATCATGTTTTAAAAAGGCACATTTGAACCCATTCCGTCATTATTCAGTTGCTGTTCGAGCTCTCTTTGCTTGCTTCTTTCTTGTAGTCAATCGATGAGGTGTCTCCTGTCACAGTTCAACAGTAATCAGCAAGCATTGAAGGGCTCCAATTGCCTTGATACCTTGTCTCCATAGCAGCAATGTCCTGGTGAAACCGTTCACCATGCTCATCACTGACCGCTCCAAAGTTTAATGTAAAGAAATCCAGATGAGAATCCAGAAAATGAATTTTCAAAGACGTGTTGCAGCCAAGACTCTTATACTTCAGAAGGAGATTTTCTACAATTTCATTGTAATTATCAGATCTGTTGTTTCCAAAAAAATTGTCCACCACTGACTTAAATGCTAGCCATGCTGCTTTTTCCTTGCCATGCAACACGCAAAGAAACTCGTCATCATGAAGAAGTTTTCGAATTTGCGGACCAACAAATACTCCCTCTCTTATTTTAGATTCACTCAGTCTTGGAAATTTTCTGATAAGGTATTTGAAAGCCTCATCTGTTTTCTCCATTGCCTTGACAAAGTTTTTCATGAGACCCAGCTTAATGTGAAAGGGTGGCAACAAAATCTTGCTGGTGTCAACAAGTGCTGGGTTCTCAACGTTCTTACTGCCAGGCTGCAATGACTGCCTGATTGGCCAATGTCTTCTGATGTAATGGTCACTTCGTGCACGGCTATCCCACTCACAGAGAAAGCAACAGTACTTGGTGTATCCACCCTGTAGTCCAAGCAAAAGAGCGACCACTTTTAAGTCACCGCAAAGTGACCAATGATGATGATCGTAGTTTATACACTTCAAAAGCTGCTTAATATTTTCATAAGTTTCTTTCATATGAACTGCGTGACCAACTGGAATTGACGGTAACACATTACCATTATTCAACAAAACAGCTTTAAGATTCGTCTTGGATGAATCAATGAAAAGCCTCCACTCTTCCGGAATGTAATTGATTTTGAGGGCTGCCATTAAACCAGAAATGTTGTGGCACGCAGAAAGGTCACCCTCTTTGAAAAAGAATGTAATAAGCGGCTTCTGGCGGTTCCTATTCACAGAAATTGTAACATCTTCTGCCAGGAGATTCCACTGTTACAATCTGGAACCCAAAAGCTCCGCCTTGTTCTTCGGTTAATTCAGATCTCTTACAAGATCATTCAGTTCATCTTGGGTTATTAAGTGTGGTGTAGTGGATGTAGTTTGCTCAAAATCTGGGTCGCTTGAGGTTGATGGTTCAGGACCACCAATGTCCTCTTCTTCATCAGTGGAAGCAGCTGAAAATGATTCTGGCACTTTGGGAACTGGTAGGTCATCGCCATGTGGTACCGGACATATTGCAGAGGGGATGTTTGGATATTCCAGAGTCCATTTTTTCTTTTTTGATATGCCTTTCCAAAATGTCCTAGGCATTTCTAACTACGATACTTTTGATAAGGACAAATGCACTAACTAATGGCAACATTTTATCAGAGATAAGATATTTATACACAAAGGTGATGTAATCATAGGTAGGATTGCATCATCAACTTCTAGTTACATTTTTATTGGTCATTAGAAGAAATTATGCAATCGCCCACAACAGTTGCGTCATATATATAAATTGACCGTAATTAAATAAACTAGTAGCATATATCTTGAAAACTAGAGCCAATCAACATTTTTTAATGTCATTTTCGTTTTCAGCACACCAAAATTAGTTAAGATCAGCTATTTTCATTTCTGGTACATTTTGGTTGTTGACTAGTGTTATAATTTGTGTTACATGAAGGGGTAGCCAGCCCCATGTCTACCCTTTTACCATTTCTTACCATCTACTTTTAGGTCCCGGTAAATCAGTGTCATAAATGGTTGCTTGTGTAGAACATCACGATTTTTAGAGTATGACACCATTGTGGAATTGATGACTGGATAAGACAGGTGCCATTGGACCAAGTGATGAGAAGATGACGCTAGCGATGGATAGAAAATACGTTGAATAAAATATGGTGATAACATTACATGGCAGTCTATGTTCTGCAATCCCCAGTATACGAGATGTAGAGTGGGACCAAAAAAAAAAAAAAAACCACACGGAAAAGAGAACTGAAGACAGATATAGAAGGGATGACAAAAACAATAAAAGACCTGATTACACAGGACAAGGATTTGGCATGAACATGTTTAGGTTATTTGCTACCTGGGCATGTGAAGTGTTACTAAAAGAAATGAATATAACTTATTAGATTGAACGTCACTACTCACTAGTACTCACGTAGTTTCCCTGCAGGGAGTAGGGGGTCTATGATGAGACGAACAAAGAATGAGGCTAATCTGTTTTCATGAATGTCGTAACAGGCTGATACTATAAGATAATGCGTGAGGTTGTCAACGTCATAATTCACTCATGTCTGGATCTGTATAATAATAATAATAAATTCTTTAAGCGCCAAACACGGCGCATAAGGCAGAAACCAGTGCTCTCCAGGTTGTTCGTTGTGACGTCACTCCTCTTAGCTCTTGCACATTATTTAGGCCCAACGTTCTTCCTTCTCTTATTATTGTTCTTCTGAGTGTTTCTTTTGGTCTTCCTTTTTTCCGCTTACCCTCAGGAACCCAAGTGAGCGCCTGTAGTGGCATTCTGTTGTTTTGCATTCGTAGGACATGACCGATATATGACCATCGTCTTTTCCTTATATAGTCGGAGACATATTTCTGCCTAGAGTCTTCTCTTATTTGTCGATTAGTCTTGAATTCTTTCCAACTGATGTTCATGAGTTTTCTAAGACATTTGTTCTCGAATGTATTCAGCTTGTTCTCCAATGATTTTGTTATTTTCCAACTCTCACAGCCGTATGTTAACACTGAGATAACATTTGAATTAAACAGACGAAGCTTGGTATGTATATTCAATGATCGTAATTTCCAAATGTTAGATAATCTATTGAAGGCGCTAGCTGCCAAAGCAATTCTAGTATGGATTTCTCTTGTTGTGTCACCATCCTGAGTCATTTTACTGCCTAAATAATTGAAACTTTCAACTTTCTGTAGTTTTTCCCCGTTCAAGATGATATCAAAGGTCTCGTTAGAAAAGTTCATAGCTTTAGTTTTAGAGGCATTTATTTGGAGACCAATTTTAACCGAGAGATGACACAAATTATTTATTGCTTCTTGGGATTGTCTTGGTGTTGAACTTAAGAATGCTACATCATCTGCGAAATCCAGGTCCCCCAGGAATTTTCCATTTGTCCATTTTATACCCAATTGTATGGGTAGCCATTTTGTCCATACATATTGTCACGGGAGTATCCCCATTACCTTCTGTCTGCGGATCGTGTCATTTAATAAAAAAAAGTATATATATATATATTTTACTTAGTTATCTAGTTTCCGTTTGGCCAAGCGGTTAGAGCGCTATCATATCACTCCACAGTTACCGGGTTCCAGGATCAAAACCTGATTCCGTAAAACTCCAGCCTACCCAGATGTAATTGGGTACCTGATTCTGCTCGTGACTTAATAAATGTAAAGGCAACAAGAAAAGTAACTGGCCACCCAACCTCTTAAAAAAGTTCGACGTCGTATAATGAAGTCTCTAACACTTAAGTCCCCTACTGCTACGGAACTACCTTTACCTTACATGGTTCTCTTTTGGTCGTCATCTGCTTTTGTTTGGTTGTCCTCGTCGAAGGCCTTGTGGCAGTAACGTAGGTAATTCACATTGTCTTTTGTCCAAATAAAGCTCATTACCTATGTTTGTTTATACGCCGCTCATCGTGTAATACACATTGCTACAGAAATCACTGCTGAAGGAGCATATGAATCCTTTGGTGCAGGCTTCATGGAAGGGTGGTCATCTACAGTGGTGGTTACAAGACACATAAGAAGTAAAAGAAATGAAATAATAACGACGATATATAGAAACAATGAAAAAATGACGCTGTTTTCATGTGAAGATTGTGTTTGCTACATGACTAGCAGACGCTTAGGATTGTGATCTACTTGTTTGGATATGTCAGGCATAGATTGCGCTGTGTCCTACACATTCTTGTCAGCCGTATGTCGTAGATTTGGGATATGTCATGAAATATTCTAATCCACATATATAAATTATTAGGTAAATATGAAGCCTAACAAATAAAATTAATAAAGAGAAGAGCGATGGTAAAATGACATTGCTGTCACAAGGAATGTACTCGAAATCCCCCTTGTTTTCTGCTTCGTCTGCAAATTGTAACGCTTTCACGTTGATAGTAAAAGCTTACTGTATTATACCCGCTTTCTTCAATGAAACGTGTGCTGTATTTCTTGGAAAAAACATTGAGAGACTGCGTAATGACCTAAATTAATCCTAACATTAATTATATTACGTTACCAAAACGAACGAACAGATGGACAAAAGGAGCGAGAGGGGAGGGCTGAAAATCAGGAACGCATGCAACACGCGACGCGCGATATACAAATGCTGGCATCACGCGTGTAAGTCTACAAGCACTAACTTTTTCAGACGGACAGTGATAAAATACACTACCCTTTCCCAGAGTTAGGTTTATAAATCATAACAGACTCTTATTAGAAAAGATAACATTAGATGGGTTTACGGTTGAAAACATAACAGTACCCAGACAGCACATCTTCCAAACAGGAGGTAGTAGAAAATACATATTTTGAACGCAGCCACGTAGCTCTTTTAAAGTGGGAAAATTGGGTTCCTTAGGGCTTGCTGACAAATAATATGTAAAACGTTACGCCAATAGTCCAGGAATTAATAAATTATACCCAAAATAAAATAGTGAGGCTGCCTGACAGCATGAAATCATTTCTGCTCATAAAATTTTTTTATAACGTGTTTGAAAAAAACCTTACGTTACATAAATAGCCTACCATGTAAACTCCAAATTGATTGGAGCGCAACAAATGAAAGCCTAACCACGATTGGTCGGGCTATAAATACTATCTTGGTTGTTAGGGGAGACGGGAAAAGATAACATTTTTTCAAACACTTGTCGAAACGTGGCTCATTGGCCAGTCTCGCTGATATACACACTTGGGAGCGTTAGTTCGAGACCACTTGTTTAAAATAGCTTGATAAAGCATCAGTGCGTTGAAGCCAGCATATATTTGGCTCAATAAAAGCCTGGAACATAGGCAGATGGAAGTTTGTGCCAGTTTGTGCCAGAATTCATTGCTAATCAACGTATCTGTGTTATTCGTATGAATTGTGGGACAGTGGTCTTGATGGTAGTGAGCAGCACCTGGTCAGAGCTTTGCTGAATCCAGTGTCGGACAGCATACTCCTTGGTCCTTTTAGCTATCAGTGAGGTGTCTCCAGAGCCCAGAAGAGAATTCGAGCAGAGGAGTCCTCTCCTGCCGCCATCACTCAAGATAAGCAGAGTTGGCCAGCTGAGCTCAACATTATGTCCCCTCATCTTGAAATAACTTTATAAAAATACTATTCAGAGGGGAATTTACTTGTCTTAAAATCAGGAACTGTGAACATCTCCAATACTGGTCCCTAAAGACAAACTATTGAAGTCATGATGACAAATACCAACAGAGCTTGAACAAAACAAAACCAGTATTACCTCATTTTACTACTACACAACTGACACACATAGAACATTTGTAATAATATATGTCACTACAATATTCATATTAAATACATTCTGTACATAACTTGTAATTTAAATTGATTGTGATTCCTGGTTCCCTTGTAGTTGAATCAGGACACATATTCATTCATGCTAGTAATGAATACATATTGTTATTTGAACCGTTACGAGTGACTTCTTTAAGCTATTCTCATAGAGTGTTATATGTATGTGAGTGTCACAGTGTTGTTAAGAGTAGTGGATTAAATTAAATTGTTTATCTGTCTGTTGTTGTGACTTACACTTCACCATACTCATACCCTAGACACATAACGTAGCATCACACTATTCCAGAATAATTCTGACTGAGATATATAGATATGTGGTAGCAAGTAAGGTTATCTATAATACACTACTCTTAATAGATATAGATACCTTCACAGCTGATCTCAGTCAGTACACTAAGTTCCCTATAAGTATTTATAACATCCCACTTCACCACAGGATAGGTGATTAAGACTTAGTTTGGTCCCTTCTGAATAGACATAGAAATCAGTGATAGTTCAGTGGGAGGTGATAAAATAGGAATAGATTTCACGAGTGAGGTGAAGGAAATATATTAGAGTCAGTCTCTGACCCTCGAGATGATTTCTCTCAGTCAGCCTATCATCTACAACAGATTAAAATTTGTCAGACCGTCTAGTATAATATATATTAATTTATATATACCTCACATACACACACACATAAGTGCCTACAATAGACGCACAGACGTGAAACTATGACAAATGAAAAATATAGATAATTGGAAACGAACTGACCGACACACTGGAATAAGTTTATGTGAATTTTAATTACACTGGCTAACAAAAAAATTTTTTTTTTTTTCTCTAACATTTCTATGTTTTTCTGGCCAATTTTAATGCGCTGTTTTTAAATCTGCAAACCGTTTTTCTCTATCAGGTCGGGATCTCTAGAAATACGCAATTGAAGTTTTTTAACAACGCATACAGTATTACAACATCATTCGTACAAGAAGTATAACAGTTATGTAGGCTTGAATTTCTCTGCAGTCGACTTTCGTCGGTGAATGGCATGTGGTACATCGCGATGAAGCATCCAACAATAATCGGCAAGCATGGTCACACACTCCACCGTCCTTGATAACGTGACTCCATTACGGCGATATCTTGATGGAATCGTTCTCCATGTTCATCGCTGACTTCGCCAAGGTTGTCAGGGAAAAAGTCAAGATGCGAATCGAGCAAATGGATTTTGAGGGACATGTTACAGCCCATAATTCTATTTGCATCTATGCACTGCTTAACAATATGCACATAGTCGACAGATTTGTGATTTCCCAGAAAGTTATCAACGATCGATTTGAATGCCATCTATGCGCGAATTTCACTACCATGTAACAAGTTCTCGAATTGTTTGTCTGCAATAACTTTCCTAATCTGAGGTCCTACAAAGATACCTTCCTTTATCTTTGTATCGCTAACTTGCGGAAACTTTTCTCGAAGATAAGTGAAAGCTTTGCTCGTTTTATCTAATGCTTTTACGAAATTCTTCATGAGCCCCAACTTTATATGTACTTACTTACTTAGTCGTTCCCCTTCTACCGTGAGGTGTAGAGGTTTGGAAGAGAGAGCGCTTTATATGTAACGGTGGTAAAATGATGCTGTCTTTGTTAACTAATGGCTCGTGTATTACATTTTTATGCCCGAGCTGCATACGATCCCTGATAGGCCACACCTTTCTTGCATAATGTTTCTGTCTGTTGCGGCTGTCCCATTCACATAGGAAGCAACAAAATTTAGTATACCCAGTCTGCATGCCCGTGAGAACTGCAATGACCTTTAGGTCTCCACATATCCGCCATTGGTAGTCATTGTACTTTATTTTTGCCAAACGTATAGCCATATTGTCATAAGTTTCTTTCATATGAACAGAGTAGGCGACTGGAATTGATGAAAATAAATTTCCGTTATGCAATAACACGGCTTTTAGACTAGTCTTGGAAGAGTCGATGAAAAGTTGCCATTTGTTGACTATGTGCTCATGACCGAGGTGCACCATTAGACCGTTTACATCTTTGCAATAGCAAATGTCATCATCCATCTCAAAGTATTGAACAAGTTCTCTATGTCTATGACGAAATTTAGATATCGGAGTATTGGGCGCTAAAAGATTCCATTCTTTGAGTCGCGAACCGAGTAATTCCACTTGTCCTTTGGTAAGAGCGAGATCACGTATTAGATCTGAAAGTTCTGAACGGTTAATTTAGTGAACACCATCATTCACCGGTATATAATCCGAGTCAGAATTTGTTTTTAAAGCAGGTAAACTATCACTTTCTGATGGTTCATTCACGTCCAACGGATATTGTTCTGGTGGAACTGGGATCGGACAGGTGATTGGATCATGAAACACTGGTTTCGAAACCGATTCAATATTTGGATAAACCACAGACTTTCTAGTTTTAAAAGTGAAACCATGGATATTTGTCAAGCAGAAGTAACAATCAGTAGCATGATTTGTCGGTTCACGCCATATTACTGGCACTCCAAAAGGCATCGACTTATGCTTCGGCGATTTTCGTAACCAGCCTGCCAATGTATTTGCACAAGTCGAACAAACTGCATTTGGCTTCCAAGATTTATTTGCATCATCAACTTTCGAATCGAAATAAAGTTCATATGCTTTCTTTAGTAATGGTGTAAAGTTTTTCTGGTGAACACGATCGGTAAAATATCCGCACACGTAACAGAACAGATCAGCTGAATTTCTACAACTTCTAAAAGCCATATTTCGCTCAGAATTATTTCAAAATACAGTAACTGTTTGAAAAATAGCGTAACATATGTCATGCATCTTTTAGCAGTATAAAAAGTATAATTATTTTGCATTTTATTAATTTTTAATAAGTTATATAGTAAAAATGAAACGGAGCAAATAACGGTTTCCCAAAAATATATTTATTCACAAATATCTTAAGAACCCGATGTGACAGAGATAAACGGATTTCAAATTTGAAATCAGCGCAAGAAACTGACCTAAGAACACTTATTCTTTTATAAGAAAGAAAAATGTTGTTTGTCAGTGTTATCAGACTAAAATTCCGTCACAACACATAAAATTACATCACACATATACAAATAGTCTTAAAGTCAATGAATTGCTACAAGAATGATAGACCCATTGGTATGATCTTTTCCCTCGATGTATAGCCCACAGTCCTGTTAGAAGAAAAGTGATAGCCCCAAAGAGTCACGGATACATCTGCGGTAGTCTAATGATTTTCCCCTTTAAAAGGTATGAACAGACTTTGATATTAGTATGATCTTTCCTAAGGAAAATATTGTTAGCAACAAAACTTGCATAAAGTAATTACAAAGTGGGTGCATATATAAAAAAAAAACATCACTCAGTCTATAATCACTCTGTTCTTTCAGCAGGGATTCCTGTCTCACTTTCTTACCTAATGTCTGGATGGTGTTCGCCGTCTGGCGCACTTTATGACACACCCAACGTAAATCTGCCTTTCGTTTGATGAAGCGGATACCCAGCTCTGTAGATCTTGGTTTCATCCAATGGGTCCGGGAAGCGTCCTCTTCATGCGATATTTTGTTCAGATTTAGTTATTGTCACTTTACTCAGTTCAGGTAAGAATTAGTTTTAGCGGCCCACATTGTCAGAATCACGAGGTTTTCCGTATTTAGGAAAATGACCGGTTGGTAACCTCTCTCAAAAAAATTATTATTGTTCACACCACCCTTTTGCAAAATCGTCGGAAAGTTAATGCTGGTAATATTTTTCGCCACAGAGGCTGCATGTACTTGATGTTTTATCAGGAAGAATTTAATCTGGCTCGGTAGGCGCAGTTATTCAATTTGTCTTAAAGTTTGTGAAAATGGGTACTCTGTCGTTCTGGATGCAAACACAATGCCAGACAGGTTTTACTTTGTACACCCACACGTCTTTAATTAAAAGAATGTTTAGTTCTTCACAGATATTTCTCATCAATACTTAAACGCTGGTAGAGTTGGGCTACCCCAGTTTTCACTGAATAAAGAAAAACAAACATATAAAATACTTATACATACTATTCCTCGGTTATAACTTACATTATAAACTGCAAGCGTAGAGCTAGTTTTTATCGTTTAAATCTCCCGTGATATAAGTTATATTCATAAAATCAATCATCATGAATTAGAAATACGTACGTATTTCGTCAATACTCAATGATGAATCAGTGCAGTTATAAGTTAGTTTTAAAATACACTCGACTAATTACTAGCAATTTAATAAAAATTTATTTATAGCTGCATGAGTTTAAGCTAGAAATTATAATTTATTCTGTTTTCTACTGTAACATGTCGACTAGCGAATATAACATACTTATAAATTAATTTCTTCTGCACAGAAATCTAACTAGTAAAATGAAATAAGCGGTTATCACTGGATCACTCAATACTACTAGATATATAATAATATTTACCTCCACACAGAACTACAGATTAATACCACGAACTAGAATCCTTCAATATAATGGTAGTCTAGAACTCGGCAAAATGTTGCCAAGAAACTCAGAACTTTGCAATATACAAGATATTTTCTGGCACCAGTGATCTGTCTACTGCAGATTTAGGAGGACTGAATGAAGTCAA
This sequence comes from Oreohelix idahoensis, assembly GCA_024509875.1. Classification (NCBI taxonomy): domain Eukaryota; kingdom Metazoa; phylum Mollusca; class Gastropoda; order Stylommatophora; family Oreohelicidae; genus Oreohelix; species Oreohelix idahoensis. The sequence continues at coordinate 119,916 of JAMPIV010021061.1, forward strand.
GTTTCAGCTACTGGGTAGATATATGAAACAGACAAAGGGTCCCCCGTTATTTCGAAAATCCGAAATAGCCTCCCCTTTTCGTCTAATACTTAGCAAAAACTCAGACGCCTGCCATAACCTGTCAATACGCGTCTTAACACCTCACGCTGAGAACTAGCCGTAGAAGCGTGAGTGTCATGGAAAAACGAGACGAATGTCTGCCATTCGGTCTCTCGAGAACGAATTTCTCACACTATTCGCTCACATCCCCGGGACTGACATCTACGTAATAAACTGCGTTACTAGTATGAGAAAAGAAACGGTAAAGTCAGAATGGGAAAACATATTTTGTCGCAAACGAACGAATGCGAAAAAAAACAGAAAAAGGATAAAAGAGCCATAATAAAGTAGAGGACACGGGTAGAAAAGAAAAGAATATAGACAATTTATTGATCATAAATCTCTATGCGACACCGTATGACATGACATAGAAATACCCGGATGAACCTAATTAGTAATTTATTTGTGTGTTTTTATCTGCAACAAATGTCAAGTAATGAGGCTTCTGGACGTACTTGCACTATGTTCTATTTTCAGGTTTGTGTGGCTAAAAACTTTAGACGTAACATTTGTAATAATTAGTTGTGCTTATAAACAAACATGCGTATGTAGTGAAATGTAACAGTAAAAATATTACAACTAACAAAAGAAATGTTTGCGCTGCACAGTACAAGTACAGATAAGTTTGTTTGTTTATTTATTTATTTATTTATATATACAGTTGCCTTACTGTAACGTCTGTAACCAACAATGAAAAATGTCAGCCAGCTTTTCAGGAAGATAAGGTAAAGTCACCATTACACCTTGAAAACTAAATTTAACACCCATTAAAAGAGCACGCAAGAGTTTCAGTAGTTTCATTGGTCCATTGACCACTGACCATAAGTTATGATAAGTTGGACTACAAAGATCCAGTGAAGTTGAAACGGAACGAACAAGAATGAAATGACCGCAGGAGAATTGGAACCGTCACCAGGACAAGTAACAGACAGAGCACAACATAACTAATCCCATCATGATTTGGCTGCGAGCTGCTTGCTTGTTATGACATAATCTGTGATTTTTATTTTCTGACAAGGATTGACTTTTATCACAGATGATGTTTTGCCTAGTTTTGTCAGCTCTGAAAAGGCATCTCTCTGGAGTCGTCATATCCTGCGCTGAGTCTTAATATTGTTGCTTATTCTATTTCTTGTTGTTTCCTTGTTTGTAGGTAACGTTGTTTTCATGAAAACGGCTGGTCTTTAACAGAACTGCTAGCTTAAGTGAAGATTTTTGTGTTCGTGGTTAGTTCAGAATGTGTGTTCTTGGTTAATTCAGAATATGTGTTCTTGGTTGGTTCAGAATGTGTGTTCTTGGTTAGTTCAGAATGTGCGTTCTTATTTGGTTTACCTCTCGCGTCTATACAGTTTGCTGTAATCCTTAGTTCCACCTAGTTTAGTACTTACTCGATGATGTTTGGACTTCAAAGATTTCACTGAGTAATTTTTCTGTGTTGTTTTACTTGATATGAGAATAACTTACTTTGATGTGTCAGTGAAATTTCTCATGCGTGCTGGCCTTCAGGGCCTATGTGCACTGCTTGGGCAGCACGAGCTGCGCTTGCTTGGCCGTATCCGTCGCATGGAGGATGGTCGCATCCCCAAGGATGTTGTCTGTGGACAGTTGGCAGATGGCGAGGAAACAATCGGGTGACCGCAGCTGATGTAAAAAGATGTGTGCAGGAGAGACATGAGGGTACTGGATATAAATCTAGCAACATGGAATGATGTAGCTACTGATCGCACCAAATGGCAATGCTCCCTACGGTGTTACCTCAGATTGGGTGAAAAGAAGCTCTCACAACAAGAGAAAAGAACACGCTGAAAGGAACATCAGACACAAGAAAGTAGCTACACCTTAGTTACGCATTCACTTAGTTATGACTGAAGGGGTTTACTACTACTACTACTACTACTACTACTACTACTACTACTACTACTACTACTACTACTACTACTACTACTACTACTACTACTACTACTACTACTACTACTACTACAACCACTACAACTACTACCACTACTACTACAGTTACGTACATTGAAGTGTACAAACAGTAATGTTACTGTCCCAGTTTTGAGCTAGACCTTTGAAATACAAGTACGCATAAAAGTAATAATCACCATTGTAATTTTCTTTCCGCCCCTATAGAGCATGAGCCACCGTTGCAGTTGGCCACACAAGGCATTTACATTCTCTTGCAGCTGTGGCTTCTGTAGTAATTTGTTTTAGATGATGAAGTGGCCAACCTCATATACAACCTCATATACAACCTCATATACAACCTCATATACAACCTCATATTATATTTGCCTTATACGACATGCCTGAGGGAGCAGTAGTTATATTCTTTCATTGTCTCATATTAACTACCCCCCCCCCACCCCCCCTCCCTACGCGCAGCAGACTACACTCGGCCAAAGGTTTATTACTACATTTTAAAAGTTATGTTCTATAAAGTAGGCGAGGAGTAAAAGTAGTAATGTTATAATTTAAAAAAAAAAAAAAAACTTTAGTTAACGTGTTATTATCATACTTGTAAGCGCGTATCTCGGCATGTTATCGATTTTCCACCACCGTGCACCAGCAACCTCCGATTTTGCGACGTACCACACAACAGTGGTGTTAATCATCAAAGCCCTTACTGCGTGACGTGGTCTAAAATCACGGAAATAAGACCTAATTTGTTTGGTTTGTATGAAGAGATCAGGGATTGAGGGGTCAGTGATCCCATTAGAGGGTTTACGGAAGAGTGAATTAGTGAGTTAGAGTAAGCCTATAAATAAAAAGATAAAGGCAATAATATAATAGACACCGGATAGTATAATGGAATGTTAGAATGTCACTACCACTATAATTTCAGTGTTATAAGGATAGTTGACTGGCTCCTTGGTTCGCTGCCTTTGCCTTCTTTAACTCAAGAGTATAGTTTTCACATTACAGATTTACACAAAAGTATGAAGCGATATGGTTTTGAACTCGGTTCCTTTGTCACGAGAGTAAGCAATCTAATAATCTGCCACTCGGAAACGCAAGCTAATAACATGGATAGTTTAATGAGTAACAATAGTAAATAAATATAGGTGGGTTGAAAGATAATCAGACAATAAGGTCTTTTATATTTAGACATATGCTCTTATATAACCGACGGATCATGTGTCTAGGTTGAACGACGCGTTTCGCCAAAACGAGGAAAAATTTTATGTTAGAAAAAATGTTATAGTTGGGCGTCTTCTTCTTCTTTGATCCATAACCGCCAACCGTCAAAGCAGTCAGCGGCCATCACGCCTGGTGGCGTCTTGTAGGGCAGCAACAAATTGATTCCACTTTGCTCGGTCGGCGGCCATCCTTCGTACAGTGCCCCAACTGTGGTTCATTCTTTGCATCTCAGCTTCCACAATTCTCCGCCAAGTTGTTTTTGGTCGGCCTCTCTTTCGCTTTCCCTCGGGGGTCCATAGCATAGCTGTTCTTGTGATGGTATCAGGGTCCCTTCTGAGGACATGGCCAACCCAACTCCAGCGTCTGCCAGCTATGATGGTGTGCATGTCCTTCTGGTTACTCCGAATAAGTAGTTCTTGGTTGCTGATGGTGTTTGGCCAAAAGATTCGGAGAATTTTCCTTAGGCAGATTGTGTGGAAGGAGGACAGTTTCGACATTTCCTTCTGTGTTACTCTCCAACATTCCGCACCATAGAGAAGCACAGAAAGTACACAGCTCTCATACAGTCTTAATTTGGTGTTTGTGCTGTATTGGGAAGACTTCCAAATGTTGTTGAGAACAGAAAAGGCTGTTCTCGCTTTATTCATTCTGTTGTTAATGTCCTTGCTTGTTCCACCGTCAGGTGTTACTATGCTTCCTAGGTAAGTAAATGTGTCTGTCTGTTCTAACTTCTGGTTCCTTACTGTTACTGGCTCAGGATTGCCCACATTTAGTGTCATGACCTCTGTCTTCTTCAAATTGATGTTCAGGCCAACCTGCTGGCCATACTTATTCAGTCTGTCGGTTTTGTCTTGAATGTGTTGGTGTGAATGCGCGAGCAGTGCAATGTCATCTGCATATTCCAAATCTTCCAGTGTAGAAAACGTTGTCCATCTAATACCTCTTGGACTGCCCTCTGTTGTCTGGCGCATCACCCAATCTATGACTGTCAAAAATAATGTTGTTGATAAGGGGCATCCCTGTCTTACTCCTGTTTTCACTTCGAAAGTTACATTACTCGATCCAACACTGCACGTAAAGTTAGAATAGAGGCTTTTTATAATGGAAACAATGCGGCTGGGAATTCCATAAGCCCTCAGAATTTTCCATAGGCTGTCCCTGTGTATGCTGTCGAAAGCCTTTTCGAAATCAACAAAGTTAATGTACAGCTGTCTCTGCCATTCTGAGCACTGCTCTATAATGTTCCTGAGGGTAAATATATGATCTGCACATTTTCTGCTCTTTCTGAAGCCCGCTTGTTCTTTCCTCAGTTTATGGTCAACTGCTTTTGAAATTCTCTGGATGATTATCCTGCCTAGTATTTTGCTGGGAACTGAGAGGAGGGTAATTCCTCTCCAGTTGTTGCAGTCTGCAAGGTCGCCCTTCTTGGGCAATTTGACAATTATTCCTTTACTCCACTCTGTTGGTGTTGTCTCAGTTTCCCAGACTTGTGCAAATAGTGGTTCTAATAGTTCTGCTGCTAGTTCAGGGTCTGTCTTGAATAGCTCAGCATTCAGATTGTCGTGACCAGGCGCTTTTCCATTTTTTTATCAGTGGAAAACGAGGTGCAAACAACATAACGTTAGTAAGAGACAAGCAAGGAAATCTCATCACCACAGCACAGGGGCAGGAAACAAGATGGGCAGAGCACTTCAGAGAAACACTGAATAAGGAACCACCAGAGACTCAGCTGAATGTTCCTGAGGCTGAAAGTGACTTAGACGTAAATACAGACATTCCACGAAAAGAAGAAATTATCACAGCTATCAAAGGGCTAAAAAATGGAAAAAAATAGTTGGGCGTGTGCGGGAATAAATGAGTGAATAAATGAATAAGTTTGGAAATGTAGATGCGTAATTACTGATGTAACTTTAATAGAGGTAATAGATGTAATAGATGTAATAGATGTAATAGATGTAGACGTTTTTTCCTTCTCCTTCTTCGTTCACCCTCAGACGTCAACTTGAATATGTTCAAAGATCACCCTCAGACGTCAACTTGAATATGTTCAAAGTTTACCCTCACACGTTAACTTGAATATGTTCAAAGTTCACCCTCAGACGTCAACTTGAATATGTTCAAAGATCACCCTCACATGTCAATTTGAATATGTTCAAAGATCACCCTCACACGTCAACTTGAATATGTTCAAAGATCACCCTCACACGTCAACTTGAATATGTTCAAAGATCACTCTCAGACGTCAACTTGAATATGTTCAAAGATCACCCTCAGACGTCAACTTGAATATGTTCAAAGATCACCCTTACACGTCAACTTGAATATGTTCAAAGATCACCCTCAGACGTCAACTTGAATATGTTCAGAGATCCCCCTCAGACGTCAACTTGAATATGTTCAAAGATCACCCTCAGACGTCAACTTGAATATGTTCAAAGATCACCCTCACACGTCAACTTGAATATGTTCAAAGATCACCCTCAGACGTCAACTTGAATATGTTCAAAGATCACCCTCAGACGTCAACTTGAATATGTTCAGAGAAAGCAGTGGTCAGTCTGTGGCCGTTGACATCTCCGTAGAGTTTATCTAGGAAAGGTACTGGTGATGGCCAAATGCGCTTTCTCTGTTCCTCACAGGCTGAGCACCTTTGTAGAAGTGTTGAAGAGTGAGTCAGTGCTTAAAAAAGGATGAAATATTGATAATTTCATGAGGGTATGAATTGACAAATACTGGTGATTATATGAGAAAGTGTGTGGGTGAACAAATATTAGTGAATCGGTGAGGTTGTGGGTGTGTGGAGGAATACATATTGGTGAACAGGTAAGTTAGTGAGTGTATCAATGACAAAATATTGCTAACTAGATGAGTGAATATGTGAAATTAACAAATATTGGTTAGATGAATGAGTGAGTGAATAAAAATATATGAGTATATAGGTGAGGTTGTAGGTGTGTGGAGGAACACATATTATTGAATAGGGGAGTAAATGAGTGTATTAGTGACCAAATATTGCCAACTAGATGAGTAAATGTGTGAAATTAGCAAATATTGGTTGATACAAATGTATATAATAGTCAATAGATGAGTGTATCAATGAACAAATATTGTCGATTAGGTGAGTGGGTGAGTGCAGGACCAATATTGGTGTGTAGATTTAGTAAATATGTGAATGAGAAAATATGGGTTAAAAGATAAGTAGGGGAGTGTGTGAATGAAGTTTATGTTTGAAAGGTAGTGAGTGTGACGAAACGTCTGGACGTGTTCTTTTGGTGGCTCTCTCACACATTTAGCCACTACGGCAGTATCATTTCTTTTCTTCATTTTCTCTCCAATCGCTTTTATTTGGCATAATTGTTATGCTCTTTCATTTATTATTTTACTCTCTGTGCTGAATCTAGTAGGGGAAAGTCTCTAACACTCCACTCCCCTACGGAAGTATCTGCTGTTGGACTGCCTTTATCTTGTTTACCACTCCTCAGACGTATTTACGTTCCGCCAGGTAATTACACCGGTCGGCGATAATACGCTTATCAATCGACTCAGTCGCTGGCCACCTTTGATAGGAGAAGATCCTCGTTAAAACACAATATGGTTTCGTACGAGGATGAATATGTAGCCAAGATTGTCTGTCAGGAGAACGCACGATCACAGACGATATGAGATAATCGTTTCACGGGACCATCACTGTGTGTGATTATCACGATAATCTGTCTAGAGAGACAATATTGGCGATAGGTAGCATCTGGACATCAAAGGAGTTCACAGATGGTGTTTATGAGTTGTGCACAAGATGTCACCGGAAATATTACCGCATGATTTGAAGGAGGTCACCCATGGAATATTAAAATTAATATTTTAAAACACGCGAGTGGATATTTTAAATGACACACCCCAACCCACGTAGTGCTAGAGAGATTTGATTGGTTTGAAGTGAGAGCCGGAATATACAATGAATTCTATTGGAACATTCGACAGAAACACAATCTGTGATTTAAACTGAGAATGAGAGATATGATCTAGCGAACTCAGAGATACAGAATAGACAGCTTCGCAACTTCAAACGAGCAACTCGCAGTAAGCCAGAAAGAGAAGGATCGGACCTAGAATTCCATTATTAACAGTCACAGATCGAGTATTGGGCAACTTTGGCTTTTACAAGTAAACCCGCATTTTAATACAAGACTGTAAACTTAAAAGGACCAGGACTTCAATTACCAAGACTGGAACCTAGGAATTTGATCACAAGTCATAGAGGAATTAAACACAAGTTTTCCCAGGCCGAGTGATCTTGCAGAACACCCGCCATCAGAGGAATTAACTATAATTTCCCAGACCAAGTCATAGAGGAATTAAACAAAAGTTTTCCCAGGCCAGTGATTTCACAGAACACCCGCCGTCAGAGGAATTAACTCTAATTTCCAGACCTAAGTGATTCGAAGCATTTAATACAGAGCTGTGTCCAGTCTAAATCTGTGCAAGAAGATTGTGTATTCCCAAAAATGTTGGGGTAAGTGTAAACAATTTATTTACTAATGTAAATTTCACATGTTTTTCTTGCTAAGTAGTTATATATATGAGGCTGGCAACCTCAACATTTGAAAAAAGTATATTCATGAACCACTACAGCAAGTGCTGGTGATTCTGGATAGTCGTGCGGAAAACCCGACAGCAGAGGTGACCCCAGACTCCAACTGGAGCAGTGTTGAGTGATGATTACATCACATGTGCCTCAAGTGTAGCATATCACTTTGTGAGACATATGTAACTTGTTAATGTTAGTTCAGGCACAAAAAACATTCGCGCTGTCCAGACACAATTTCCCAGTTAATCCGCAGAGGAGTAGTGGTGATTTCTATTCATCTTTCCTGAGTTACACTGTGTATACTCAAGAATTTAATTCCTCTGAGAGATTAACATTGGTGAATGGACAACGAGAAGATGCGCCTGTTAAGCTTCCAACTCAGTGTACTTAGCAGAGGCATTTTGTTCTTTCTATTTTGTCCAAAAGTTCGTGGAACGAAGCTAGTTGTGAGTAAAACGCAGGGAATCAACACCAACCGCCTAAATCGGACAGGTTGTGTGAAGAAGTGCCCTCATCACCAAGCAGTGACGAAAATCACAGCTGCAGGACTCACCTTAAAGTTAAGTGCTTATAAAAAGACACCAGCAAAAAGGACATAATTTTTCTGAACTACATCCTCACCCTAAATCTCTGTGAAGAGAAAATTTGATTCCAATATAAAAGTCTCATCTCATAATCAGAACCTCTTGTACCTCGTAAAACGAAGTGTAGAGGTGACCCAAAGAGCATTAGGCTCCTGGGCAAAACATGTAATCAAAATGTTTGACAAACAGGTGATTAGCCCATTGTGTAATATAAAAGTCACCAGCAGATTATTTATTTTAAACTGTTAATACTAATTGATTATTAAATTTGTTACCTGTTGCTTTAAAACTAAACAATCATAGTCGATTCAGTTTTTCATATGTATGAAAGCAAACGTATGAGCCAGAACAATAAATATGTATATATATATAGACATATATTTACCTCTAAACATAGCTGTACCATTATAAGAGGAATTCGCTGAATTAACTCAGCTGGGGGCTTGAACGAGCTAAAAACTATTGCTTAAATCCTTCACAAAAGGCGACGGAGAGATATAAGTTAACCATTGCTGAGCGCTATGCCGCAAGGTTCTTGAATTCTGAATTATCTTGTGAAGACACCCTTCGGATAGAAGCCCCAATACACTTCTATCTACATCTCTGCCAAGAGTAATCTTGTGCGAAGGTAAACACCTTTGACGACCCATTTAGATACTCTTGAGTTTTGGCCACTGTTGGACCACTACTGCAAAGCAGGGGAGGCAATACGTGACAGTGAGTGGATGAAAACCCGTTTTATATATATATATATATATATATATATATATATATATATATATATATATATATATATATATATATATATATATATATATATATATATATATATATATATATAAGGTAAAGGATCCCATTACACGCCCATTGAGGCATATTGGGATTATGGTGTTAGGCCCATATTTTGTCGACCATCGGCACACTAGGGGTGATGTGGTTAGCATCACGCCGTCCGCCTTAACTTTCCCAGAGTTCCTCTGGTACCCAATTTATGAGGCTGGGTCGACCCCGGAACCGTTTGCGGTCTAAAAAATCCCACCTCAACGGGATCGAAATAAGAACCACTGAGCTAGGAAGCCAGTGCACTAACCACTGTGCCACGCAGTACATATATGCATATGATTGGGTTAGCAAATAGTGATCTGTGTATTTAACTGGAAAAGAGTTTATAAAGAGCATTCATTTAAATAATATGGCAAGAATTAAAATAGTAATTGTTCTTGTCTTTTACCTTATCACTCCTTTTAAAGCACGGTGAAGTCATGCCATAGCGAGGCCCTTTGCAAGAAGCCTGCATAAAAGCATTCACGTGCTTTTGAAGCTATATTTTCTGTAGCAATTTGTTTTACATGATGAGGTAGCCAGCCGCTTGCACAGTCTCATATATGTCGCCTCTTACGACATGCTTGAAGAAACAGTAGACGTACTTTTTGTTTGCCTGCTCAGAAACCCCTACAAAAAACTAAACGGGGCGAAATATATATTAGGGATAAAAAAAAGTTAGTTGCTTATCCTTTACAGGAAGTGGCAATCAACCCCAGCTTTTATTGGCTGTTTGTGATTTTTCTAGGCATTTTTTTTTTCATTCAGTAGTTTGCCATTGCTTTCTGAACGGTACGGCACTTATTCGATTACCATTGTTAAAAATCTACACAAAGCGATCTGCTACCAAACCGCCAGCAGCAGGTTTCGAACCTGGTATATCTGGATTATGAAACTGCGTTCATATCCATTAGGCCACAGACGCCGACGATATTAGGGATAACGTGTTATTGTCAGATTTCTCGAACATTGGAGGATGACAGATACGGACAATAGAGGCGACAATCGGACATTGGAGGATGACAGATAAGGACAATAGAGGCAATAATCGAACATTGGAGGATGACAGATAAGGACAACAGAGGCAACAATCAATCATCATTTACAATTGCGCTCCTTTCGAAGCACGGAGCCACCACTACAGCTGGTCCCCTTGCAGGAAGTCTGCACTGAGCCAATCACATGCTCTTGCGTCGCTGGTTTGTGTGACTATTTTTTTTAAATATGATCAGGTTACCAGGCCCAAGCACAATATTATATTAGTTGCCTTGTACGACATGCATGAGGATGAAGTAGAGCTACTCTAACTTTCATTTCTTGATGACCTTCAGAGATCCACAGGAAATGCACCGCAATGATTGATAACGATTATTTCCAAGACTATTCATGTATGCAAGTCGTAATAGCCAACAAATGATTAAACTGTGTAATATGCAGAAGCTTCATGAAATGAACATTGAAACAAAAATAATAATAGCCATAATCTTCATGAATGCTGGAGTGAAAGATGGTTATCGGTGGTTTGCCTTGTTGTTTAGTGGTGGATCTAAAGTCTTCATCAGTCACGGAATGGATAAGACAAAAACTGAAGAAAGTTTGTTGATGGTCCTGTGCTCCTTGGTGATCTGAAGGGTGATGATGATAATATGTTCGTTAAGGGGCTGAAAGGTTCTGATGATGATAGAAAATACGTGACCTCTTCCTATATAGATCAGTGGTTCCCAAACTTTTTTCTCTGGGCCACATTTTCCGAATGAAAATTTGCTCACGCTACACCGAATTTTTTATCGATAAGAAATATCTTTTAAAACTAAAAAAAAAAATAAATCTACTCGTAGCAGTGCTTTATTCATCACATAGAACACAACTACTTAATAAATTGATCATGAGACATCCAAAAAGTATAAAAAATACAGCTTCATAAAACCATGATTCATTCACAAAATAAAACAAAATTAAATGGAACGCGTGAGCTTGGTTTAGTAGGATAATCTCATGTATTTTAGATCCTGTTTGAAACAAACTCCTCATCAACACAAAGAAGCCGTTCTCTTTTCTGGGTTTGATATTTATCAGAGCTGAAAATCCCTGTTCAAAACATTGTCACGTGCAGAATTGTGTCACGGTTTTCGACTCCCCTGCTCCACAGTAGCGTTCCAACAATGGCCAGACTTACAGTATAATGATGAGGGGATTCATAAGTATCAACCTTCGCTTAAGATTACTCTTGGCAGAGATATACATAAGAATGATGCTTCTATTTCAGTGGCCTGACAAGAATGTGAAGAAATCAAGCGTTACAACTGAGATGCTCTAAGCCAGTGCTTCTTAATCTTTTAAAGGTCCAGCACCCCTCTAAAGTATCTTAAGAAGCCGCGTACCCCTTTTAAAACATGTTAAGAAGCCTCGCACTCCATTATCTTCTAGCACGCAAGAAAAAGTTAAAAGTACGTTGTGAGAAAATGTTGTTTACAAAATATGACTAAGCCAGTATCTAATATTTGTCAATACTATAATTTTATACAAATTAGTTGAGTTCTGAGAATTAAATATTCTGAGTGTTTATTATGATTCACCTTATAAAATATCTGGCATGCCTCGCACCCCCAGAAGGTGGATCTCGCACCCCTGGAGGTGCATGCATCCCTGGTTAAGAAGTACTGCTCTAAGCCGTCATGAACTTTGTATCTTCACGCCCCTACTGTGAAGTAAAGTTTTTCAGCCCCCAGCTGAAGGTAATTCAGCAATTATTAATTGTATTAATTGCATAATTCTCTATGTATATGTTACTTACTACAATATGAGTCATGCAGGTTCAAAAATACAATTCACTCAATAGTTATTTGCTCAACCATAACTTTAAAGTTACAGATAAACAAATTTTAATAATCACTTAGAGTTTAACTTACTTACTTACTTAGTCGTTCCCCTTCTACCGTGAGGTGTAGAGGTTTGGAAGAGAGAGCGCCAGGCTATCCTATCGGCTGTCTTCCTCCTAGCCTGGTTCCATTCTAGTCCTCGGTCCTTCAATGATTGTCTAATGTTGTCCTCCCAGCGGAATCTGGGTCGTCCTGTGGGTCTGGATCCCTGGCTCTTAGTTTCCCATGCTTGTCGTGGTAGCCGATCTTCTCCCATTCTGCAGACATGGCCAAACCATCTTAGTTGCGACTGTTCTACTTGGGTCTGCAGGGGGTGGGTTTTAGGCCTTGACGTATCGTCTGGTTGCGGACCATGTCTCTTCATGTTACTTCAACCACCTTTCTCAGTTACCTCATTTCTGAGGTTTGGATCTGGCTTTTGTGGGTTGTAGTCTATGCCCATGACTCGCATCCATATGTCAAGACTGGGACATAGGTGGAGCTGTATACAGCCATCTTCGTTTTCTTACCAACCTCTCTCTTGCTGAGGAATCCTCGATTTATGGCCTGAAAAAGTCTCCCAGCTGCTGCTTTTCGAGTGGCCAACTCTTCTTTGATGCCTCCCTTTCGGTCTGTAATAACTCCGAGATATTTAAAGTGGTCGACCTGCTCCAGGACCTGTTCTCCCAGCTTAATCTGATGTCTTCTTTCTTCTCGTGATATCACCATGGATTTTGTTTTAGAGCGGCTTATGACCATTCCTCTCTTCTCCAGCTCTTCCTTCCAGACTTGCAGGTTGGATTGGAGATGTGCCTCTGATTTAGCAATCAGGGCAACATCATCAGCAAATGCCAGCTCTGAAATACAGACCTGTCTCATCTTCCAGTACCCCACTGAATACTTTCTTGTTCTCTCCTTACATGCCTTGATAACATCGTCCATGAGGAGTATGAAAAGATAAGGTGACAGGATATCACCTTGTCTTACACCAGTGGTGGTCCTGAACTCTTCTGACTTATGGTTTGCTGTCCTCACATAATTTCTGCAAGACTTGTAGAAGCTGTGTATAACATGAATCAGAGGTGCTGGAATGTTCTTCCTTGCCAAACAGTCCCAAAGTTTGCTCCAGGGGACCCTGTCAAACGCCTTTTCCAGATCTACGAAACAAAGATGGATCTCACTCTTATACCCAAGAGCCTTTTCACTCAGCTGTCTGAATGTGAAGATTAGGTCTTGAGTACTTCGGTTTGCTCGGAATCTGCACTGGATCTCATCCAATTGTGGCTCAGCTAGGCGTCTGGACGTCATCCAATTGTAGCTCAGCTATGGCGTCTTGATCTCATTCAATTGTGGCTCAGCTAGGCGTCGGAGTTTAACAATATTTAAAATAAATAACTTTGTTTAGAATAAAAGAATTAGATTTTATCGATCATCATAGGATGATTTAACTTAGTGTCGAAAAACTTGCGTAAAGAGTTCATAGATTTCACTTGTCTGCTACTCAGCTTTCAGTGTGGAGTCAGGTGCTTTGCGTCTGCTTCAGCTGCTGTTGGGTCCCACAGGTGTTTTGGACTGTACTTCTTGCCCGCAAGAAGCAGTCACCAGCTCTTGCAATGGTGGTTCATATGTCACGTTATTTACAGTGATTGGGTTACCACCCTCATATGCCACTATACATGCACAAGCAAATTGTACCTGTAAAAAATACAAACATAAAATGCTGAAATAATATTACAACTTACCCCGAGTTGTCGGGAGCCGCGGTAGCGCAGTGGTTAATGCACTGGCCTCCTAGCTCGGTGATCCATGGTTCGATCCCCAGTCGAGGTGGGATTTTTTTTAGACTGCAAACGGCTCCGTAGTCGACCCAGCCTCATGAATTGGGTACCAGAACAACTCTGGGAAGGTTAAGGCGGCCGGCGTGATGCTGACCACATCACCCCTAGTGTGCCGATGGTCAAGAAAATACGGGCCTGACACCGTATTCCCAATATGTCTCAATAGGCGTGTAACGGCATCCTTTACCTTTCTTTACCCCGAGTTGTCGGGCGAATAAACACAGACATTTTGCACAAGCAAAATCCGAATTTTGTTAGGCAACTGATTTAAGAAGTCGTAGCATCAGATGACTTAGGTGTTTAACTTTTAGCACTTGAACTAGGATCCTAGAACTTAAACACACAGAGTGAGTTATCCGTGGCTACTCTCTTGTAGTGATAGAATTCCCGTTCGGTCCTCTGGCCTATCCTATATTTGGGTCCAGATATTATGTGTTCGTGGCTGACTATGATTTCTCCTTGAAGAAATTTGAAGTAAGTGAAGTGGGCTTAAAGGCCGCTCGATTATAACGAATATGTTTACGTATTCGTCCATATTGCTTCGTGGGCGCGAAGTTCAATCAAATGCACCTGTATTTGCATCTCAAATGCCAAACCAATTACAAATAACTTGCTGATTTTGGTAGGAGTCTATCCCGCCCTAAACTCGTTCATCTAGAATACTCTTCAAGATAACATACACTAATGTTCTCTGCAGGTCATCTACAAAATCAGGTGTCTGACTTACACCCCCACATTAAGGTTTTGCCTCTTCCGTTGGTTTTTATAATGTTTACATCACTACTTCTTAGATCTATTCGTGATAATATCTTTCAAGATTTTGCTTTCTTCTAATTATTGCTTACAGTAAAATCTGGGCCGAACCGATTACGTCGCTTTCGTACTCCAAAAATCGTATTCGTTCTCTTATTGTCCGTGTATTAATCTGTCACCAGATTGACATTTACCGTATGTTTTTTCGGGCACGGCATATGGAAGCGTTAAAAACTTATCAGGCAACAACCTGGGTTTTCTCCTCAGACAAAAAGTCAGAGATAACAATAGTCCGAGCTAGCGATAAATGATAGATCCAGGTGGAAATTCCATTCCTACCCTTAATCCATGCCTTACTGTTTAGCCGGAAGTGTGTTACACAATCGTACACAGACACTTTACACCACCAGGAGTCAATATGGTTTCAAACGAATGCCAGCGATCAAAAAAATTAGTAAGGGATGGTCAATGAGGCCCAGGTATGACAAGAAACCTTGAACTGTGATGCAAAAACAAAAAATATTGTAAGAGGTGAGAAAACAAAGGGAAGAGCACATAACAATGTAAAACGTTGGCACAGAAAAATGTAACGATCGAGATTATTTCGTCACAAACTGTCTATTTATTATAAGATAAATTATATTACTGAATAATATCTGACAAAGTCTGGAAAATTGTATGCGTTTATGTACATATATTTCTCATATTTTATTACAGGTAACAAAATAAATAAGAAAATGACCTTTATATTTATCTTTGGCATATGAATGTTTTTGAAAATCTCTCTAAATCCTTGATTCTCTTTGAATCTTCCGGCCACACCACTGTGGCGCGCCACACCGTTGGAAACCACTGCTTGAGATAAATACTTAGTTATATATCTGTTAGCTTTGTGCGGCTAATGACGAAGTTCATCCTGTAAAGATGGCATTCTGTAGTCTTTAGAAATCGTTTTGACTTTAAACGGTGAGAAGTCTCGTAACATTAGATTTTACACTTTTTTGGGGGGGGAAGGGGGGGGGGGGGGGGCCTTTTCATATTAATCTCCAGGATGTTGTGATGTATTACATTTTCGCCTGACTTGACACACACACACATCTCCATAACGATTACATTTGCTGTTCCCACGTCTTTGGGCGCACAATTGTGATGCGCTGTACTTTGTTAACGCTAAGAAGAACTTATGTGTTGTCGTGTTGCCAGTTTGATATATCCTATTTTCCAGAGTATTAAAAAAAATGGCTCACAAGCTGACCTCTTTAGGCCACCAGTTTCTGTCATGCATCCGCATCTTATTAAAACGATTGCTGTACGGACAAAGCCATGAGGGTCGTTATAAATCGAAAATATGGATTATTTCGTCGGTGGCTGTGTCTTGGGAGTAATTTCTTGGGGTGGTGTCGAAAGGGATAATAAAGTGAGAGACAGTGAGAATAGAGGGCGAAGATGTTGATGGAAATGAGAAATGTTGTAGAAGAGATAGCGCAGGGGTAGGAGAACGGCCAGCCATTTATAAGTCAGTGTTGGTGGCCTCATGGGAACGAAAAGAACTGGGGGTATTCGCTAGAGGATGTCCACAGTTCTATATATCACAGGTATCCAGTCTCAAGTGTGCTATATAGCACAGATACCCGAGGTTCGAATTTCCATTTTGTTGAAAGCGTTCACATAAACTTGTTAGTCAGTGGTTAGCATATTGCTACGGAAATTACGACAGAAGAAGGAAAAGTTGTGAACCACGTGCGGTTGTTGGGGGACTCTTAGGACACATTGACGGAATAGGACTACTACCACCTCAGATATATCATAACAGGTGACTTGAATCAGGCTGGCAGCCCCATAATGTATAACAAATTGTTACAGAAACAATCGTTGCAACAGCATTTGCTAGCTAGGAGTAAGCTTCTTCAGGAGGGTCATCAGCAGTGATGGCTCCGTGCTCCATAATGAGTAGAAAAAGCCGATGATTGACTGAAGTCATGGAACTGAAAAATGGTATTTAATAATGCACAAGAACACATCAAGTCTTTATATCTTTTGTATTTTTGTTTAATTTAATAAAATACGTATTATTAATGTAGATTTAAAACAAAATATACACAATACAGTGTGCATTATGAAATTATGATTATCAAGATATTATAGACCACCACTGGAAGATCACGTGACTACCTGATGGTGGCTTTCTGAAAGGGGGGCTGCAGTGGCGGCTTATTTCTCCGCAAGGAGCGCACAATAAAATGATGATTCGCTGATGATGATGATGATGATGATGAAGATGGCTATTATCAGTTGTCGTAGATTTCCGATAGGATAATTAAGACTAGGTTTGGTCCCTTCTGAATAGGTTTGAATAGGGGATAGACTCAGTGAGAGTTAGTGAAAGGTAATAGAATTTCCACACACGTGAGATGATAGATTTTGATATAGTGGCTGTCTCTGAAAGCGAAAAGAATTCTTCTCTCTCTCACCTATCTTCTACAACAGTTGTTACAGCGTCAGACAGACTACACCAATATACATATTACGTATATTTCTATCACTCACAGGCACGCACATACACGTGACGACAGGTAAACACACAGACGTGGGAAAACTATAACCATGATATATATATTATCTAGAACGAGCTGACCAAACACGATTATTAAGTTCAAGAGCGATTTTATTATCAGGAAAAAATCGGCTCACAACATCAAAGAAAGTACATCAAGGAAAATACATATACACATAGTCATAAAAAATCAAGGAAAATGTTGCAAGGATGATAGCCCCGTTTTAGTGTTAACTCTCTAGGTTTAGCCCGGCCCCGTTAAGAGAACAGATTTTGGCGCCCGAGTCACAGATACATAGGGTTTGAGTCTAAGAGTTGTCTTTGTTTTATCTCGTAATTATATGCACAGAGTTTGAAAAAAATCTGATTTAACCTAAGACAAAAACACAAGAACTCTAGCCTTAGCAACAAATTATGCAGATTGAAAAAAACAAATAGGACAGCAACAGGGTGTCAAAGATATAATAGTGAAAAATATCACTCAAACCAGCGTACACTCATTCATTCCGCATGGCTTCTCACACTAGTACTCACGACTTTGCTTGCTGCCTCTTGGAACACATTGATTTTAGATTTTCACACAGACACAAAAAAATGCAGTCTACTGCCAAGAAGTCCCCAGTTCCAAAAGACCTGTTTAACTTGGAGTCTCCGGGAACGACTACTTGGGTATGCAAATTTGTTCAAATGTCTGATTAAGTCACCTAACAATTATTCCAGGCGCGGGAGTTAACAGAGCACAGTGTCAATAGCGTAGGTTTCTAAAAAAAATGATGAATGTCAGGTCGGTGCCTTCCCTCAGTATAGGATTCACTTTAGTCACACCACAGATTTGTCCACAAGATATAATCTAGTCGGGAAATGATTGTTAATATTCACGCCGCCAGGCAGCAAATTATATAGAGTTTCTAGAAGAAATTAAGTGCTGGCTCCAAGGTCCAGTATTTATCATTACAGTCTTTGAAAACCCGTTATAGGGATATTAGTATTTCTGTCTAACTTGCACCGTCAGATCAGTGTTACTTGAGAAAACCCACGTGGTTCAAAATAAGGACTGTCTATTTCTTCACAAGTATGGAAACTACTACTAGGTGCTGGTAAAGTTAGGGTCACCCCAAAACTTTCACTGTGTGGAGGAAAAATAACACATATAATATAATAAACAGAATCTGAACTGGTTATAACTTACATTTAAACTTGCAAGCAGAGAGCTTTGCTTATCATTTAAACTTCCCGTGACGTAAGTTATATTTAAAAATCAGCAATCCTCATAAATTAGGAACACGTGCGTATCCCGTCATCATTCCTGAGGCTGGATTCTAGAGTTTATACGTTAGTTTAGAAAAATACACTCGACTGAGTATTAGCAGTTAAATTAAATTCATAAATAGCTACAATTGCCGTTATAAGCTAGAAATTTTAATTAGTCTGCTTTCCACTGAATGCTTCCCTAGAAAATATAATAGCCTACCACTTTATTTCTCTTCTGCGCTAAAGAAATTAGATTTAAATGAATTAAGCGATTTAACACTTTAACACTCACACAATCTATATATCTATCATATAAATTACCTCAACCACAGAATTACAGGTAGTCGCACAACTTAAGAATAAAATTGCTGAAAATATTTCTGGAAGTCTAGAAGTTCGACAAATTGCCGAAACAAACTGAGATCTTCGCTAACAGCTATTCTGTTTTTCGAGCGACCTATCTACTGTGGAGTCTATGAGCGAGAATGAAATTTAAGTTTCAAACTTGGCCAATATCTTAAAATCAGACAAAGGGCCGAAACTTATTTCGCCAAGCGAAATTATCTCCCCTACTCCCAACATTTACGTCCGCTTAACGCGTGTCGTAACTGTCACCTACTGACCACGATGTACGCGTGTCAGTTTCAAATCCCAGACAGCCTGACTCCATTGCCCAAGTGAGCGCCGTGTCAGTTTGGGATTTTCCAGACAGATGTCTGGATACTGACCGGTGCAGATGTAAAGTATCACACCTCACCGGGACTAATGCCGAGAAGAAGCTCGCGCGCTCGGTGAGAATGTAGACGATTTGCTACGTCCTATGTTCCGCGAACCGACTTATCACGCCTTCTGACGCCCTGCAGCCCTGACATCTACGTAATATCGTCCTAGCGCGATTCTCAGTTTAAGAGAAAGGAAAACAGGTAAAGTTTGCGAATTATATGAAAATAATATACGCAAAACGAATGGATGAAAAATATACAGGAAAAAGGAAATACAGAGATAATAAAGAGAGAATTTGGTGAAAGAATAGGAAGAAAATGTAGGAAATTAAATGAATATAAACCCTACGTGACAGAGCCTCCCCCCTTTAAGATATGGAAGCACTCCATGTCTACGTTATGGAGTTTAATTTCCTATAACCGTAGCTTCGGGGTGTCTGTCCTCTTCCCTCTCATCTTCCCCCTCCATCTCTGTCCAATTCCTACTCAAGTCCACTCCTCAAAGTTTCCTTCCCCTGGAATGTCTCATATGCGCGCTTGAAAGAGCGTCGCCGCTTCTGACATTTTTGAAAGATTTCCTGTGATAGCGGTGGAATATCCCTGCCACTATCGTCATCTTCGTCAGTTTTGGCGATCGTCAGGAGATGGTCGGAGGTTGGCACTGGTTTTTCCAAGTATCTCTTTAAGAGATTTAAATGGAAAACCTTCTCCTTTCCTTCAATAGAGATCTGGTAGTTAGCCTTAGAAATCTTTTTCAGGACGGTAAACGGCCCTTGCCATCCGATCTTCAGTTGGTTGTTCTCGGTAGGGAGCAACACCAAAACTTTCTCTCCTGCTTCCAGTTCTCTCTCTTCCGCGACTTTCCTGTATCGATTAGCGTGCTTTGTGCGAGCTCGCTTAAAGTTAGTCGTTGCTAGGTCCCACCCTAGTTTCAACCGTTCCTTTAAAACCGACACATATTTACTGGCTGAGACAACTGTCTCATCAGCCTTCTCGTCTGTCAGAGACTGAAGTAAGGCTTCAAGCGGGCCCTTAATGGGTCTGCCGAATAAGAGTGTAGCTGGCGGAAATCCTGTGGAAGTATGAGGAGATTCTCTGTAGCCAAATAATGCTGCAGGAATACAGAGATCCCAATCTTCAGGTTTCACTTGTGCCAGCTTACTTAGCATCATGGTGAGGTTCCATTAGCACGTTCCACGAGCCCATTTCCGGCCGGAGTATATGGCTTAGTGTGGATGTGCTGGGTCCTCAAGATCTTAACGATCTCATCCATCAACAGGTTTCGGTATGGAGATCCATTATCCGTCAACACTTGCTGAGGGAATCCCAACCGAGTGAAAATTTGCACGAGGGCTTCTGCGACATGCTTGGCATCTGCGCATGTTAGCGGGATAGCTTCTGCCCATAAAGTGCATGTATCGACTAAGGTCAGGATGAACCTGTTCCTTCTTTTAGTCCTTTCGAAAGGCCCTAAAATGTCGATCACAACCCGTTCGAATGGTGTTCCCATTATTGGCATTTCACCCATGTGGACTGGGGGTGTCCGTTGCTTGGGTGGTACCCGTTGGCACTGGGCACAGGATTTGACATGTCTGATAATATCAGTATTCACTCCTGGCCACCAATAATGAGTGGTTATACGTTGGTTTGTGGCGTTCTGTCCCATATGTCCGCTAAAGGGAAGAGAGTGCCCCATTTCTAGGATTTGGCTTCTGTACTGTTTCGGTACTAGGAGCTGGTTGTAACCTTGGTCAGGCTTGCCCGTTCTCCGATAAAGTACGCCATCCTCAGAAAAAATGTCCCCGTGCTGTTTGGGTTCCTTAGCCATGGGCAGTTTCCTAAAGCAGGGTGCCAAAGTAGGGTCCTTGTATTGCGCTTCTTTAAGTTCCATGGGTAACAAATTCGGCGCAGGCTCCCGTTCCTTCTTGGTTTGCCCTCTGGTAGTTACTGCTGCCACAATCGGCTCTTCCGGTTTCCCAATACACACGTATCTCCCGCCAAGTATGACTGGGTAGATGGGATCATCCATAACAGCCGCTTTGATCACACCTCTGACAAAGTCAGAGTGTATCTCCACCAATGCGATGGGAAGCGCTGTAGGTGCATCACTCTTACGAACTCCACAAATTTGGACGGTCTCTGCTGTCTCTTGACCGGGTTTGACCAGGTTTCTGGCAACAATGCAATCGTAAGAAAGCCCCGTGTCAAATAAGCAAGAAGTTTGAGAACCGTTCAAAATAACAATACCTCGCGTTGAGGGTCTATCCCCAAGAGGTTGGGAATCACTGTCAATAATTCCGCCTTGCGAGACTGTTAATAAGCATCCGATGCGTTTAGGCTCGGTGTGCTCGGTCTGATCATATGTCCCGTGCTCGGGGGTTCTCCCTTTGCCACCTTGTCCTTTCTGGCTACGCTGCCATGTAGGGCGGTCGGGTTGATCAGACTGTTTGGGGTGGTTGGGGTACTTGTTCTTGTAGAACTTGGATTTTTCAGGAGGGGGGTTTTGAGGTCCAGTTTCTCTGTGGTTGTTTTGGTTAGAAGCCTGAGAAGATTGCTCTAGGTTATGTTTTCGAAAATGCTCCTCTGTCGGTTTCCGCTTTGTGGCCGGTAGTTCAGCCAGCGCATTGTGATAACGCTCAGACTTTTCCAAAATGTCTTCAAGTTTTTCTGCCCCCTGCTCAGCGAGAAATCTCCGGGTATCAGCAGACAAAGTGTTCTTTATTTGTTCAGTTAGAACAAGTTCCTCAAGACCTTCATAGGTAGAGGGGAGCTGCGAAAGCTCAAGGCACTTTGTTAGATATCCCTTAAGACGAGATGAGAACTGGTGAAAAGTTTCAGAATTCTCTTTCCGGCTGTTGCGAAACAGTTGCAAAAACTTGCGAGCGTTCATTTCAAAGCGCTCCAGTAACGCTTTCTTCAACACATCGTAGTCGTCTTGTTGGCTACTTTCCAGCTTAGAATAAACATCATAAGCAGAACCTTTTAGGGCCTGGGAAAGTTTCATATTCCAACGCGACCTCTCTAACCCGTACAGAGTTGCAATTTTCTCAAATTTTTCTAACCATGTGTCAATCTTCTCATTTGGACAAGGAAAAGATTCAAGAGTGAAAGACATAGCATTTAGTTGAAGAGATTGAGTGTTAGCAGGGTCAGTTAAGGAAGAATGAGGAGAAGACTCTCCATTGCTGGAGGTAGAGGCAGCACCACGACTTTGGAATTCTAGAGTTTTAAGAGCCAACTCATGCTGTCTCTCTTCTCTCTCCTTCTCATGCTGTCTCTCCTTCTCTTTTTCCTCATGCTGTCTCTCCTCCCTCTCCTTCTCCTGTTGTCTCTCCTTCTCTCTTTCCTCATGCTGCATCCTGCGAATTTCCATTTCCTCATCCATCTTCTTCTGCTGTAAAGCTTCAGCTGCTTTCCTCTCCGCATCATATCTCTCCAGTTCGTCTCTGACAAAAGCTTTCGCTTCCTCTCCTTCCAGTCCCTCCTCTCTCGCTTCGTCCCTGAGAAGTTGTCTAAGCTTTGCCCTCTCGGCCATATTATGTCAGTGACTGAGACACGTGGAGATATAAAATAGGAAAAAGAATAACCTGGTTCCTACCACTTACGAGAAAAAAAATTACCAAATTATTCAAAAGATGATATCCTTAACCCTGGGATACCTCCTCCAAAATAAAATCTAACTATCGCTGCTATTATCGGCAATAAAGCACTCAATGCAAAACACGACTACGCCAAATAAATGGTAGTTAAGATTACAACTGAAAAAATAAGTTGCTACAGTGGAAAAGCAAAAGAATATTGCAAAAATTAAAGAGAAAAATAATCCCTTAATTATTAAAAATCCACTATAAGTTCACCCCTGAAGTCAGATCGGGTAAGGGAGGGAATTAATCTGGACAAAAAAGTCCGAAACACACTCCTTAACTTAGTTCAAACGCCGTTCTGCCTCAGTACCCAGTGAATGTTATACACTCACCACTTTACCAGCATTTAGTATTACAATCAGCAGTTAACCTATATCCCGACAAAATCAACCTGTAACCAAAATGTATATTATTCAAAGATGCTGTGGAAAAAAAAAAACTTATTAGTTTGTGTGGTCAGCACGCCCGTAAACAGATCGCTAGTCTAGGGGGTAATTTTTTAAAGATATAACAACTCACAAGACATCACACTCTTACTCTATTACAGAATACAGAATCTTAAGTTCAAAATCCAGATAGACGAGTCCACGTTTGTCGTACTCGTCTTCCTATTCTAAGTTCAAAGACCGGAAACGAGTCCCCATTTGTCGTAGATTTCCGATAGGATAATTAAGACTAGGTTTGGTCCCTTCTGAATAGGTTTGAATAGGGGATAGACTCAGTGAGAGTTAGTGAAAGGTAATAGAATTTCCACACACGTGAGATGATAGATTTTGATATAGTGGCTGTCTCTGAAAGCGAAAAGAATTCTTCTCTCTCTCACCTATCTTCTACAACAGTTGTTACAGCGTCAGACAGACTACACCAATATACATATTACGTATATTTCTATCACTCACAGGCACGCACATACACGTGACGACAGGTAAACACACAGACGTGGGAAAACTATAACAATGATATATATATATTATCTAGAACGAGCTGACCAAACACGATTATTAAGTTCAAGAGCGATTTTATTATCAGGAAAAAATCGGCTCACAACATCAAAGAAAGTACATCAAGGAAAATACATATACACATAGTCATAAAAAATCAAGGAAAATGTTGCAAGGATGATAGCCCCGTTTTAGTGTTAACTCTCTAGGTTTAGCCCGGCCCCGTTAAGAGAACAGATTTTGGCGCCCGAGTCACAGATACATAGGGTTTGAGTCTAAGAGTTGTCTTTGTTTTATCTCGTAATTATATGCACAGAGTTTGAAAAAAATCTGATTTAACCTAAGACAAAAACACAAGAACTCTAGCCTTAGCAACAAATTATGCAGATTGAAAAAAAAACAAATAGGACAGCAACAGGGTGTCAAAGATATAATAGTGAAAAAAATATCACTCAAACCAGCGTACACTCATTCATTCCGCCATGGCTTCTCACACTAGTACTCACGACTTTGCTTGCTGCCTCTTGGAACACATTGATTTTAGATTTTCACACAGACACAAAAAAATGCAGTCTACTGCCAAGAAGTCCCCAGTTCCAAAAGACCTGTTTAACTTGGAGTCTCCGGGAACGACTACTTGGGTATGCAAATTTGTTCAAATGTCTGATTAAGTCACCTAACAATTATTCCAGGCGCGGGAGTTAACAGAGCACAGTGTCAATAGCGTAGGTTTCTAAAAAAAATGATGAATGTCAGGTCGGTGCCTTCCCTCAGTATAGGATTCACTTTAGTCACACCACAGATTTGTCCACAAGATATAATCTAGTCGGGAAATGATTGTTAATATTCACGCCGCCAGGCAGCAAATTATATAGAGTTTCTAGAAGAAATTAAGTGCTGGCTCCAAGGTCCAGTATTTATCATTACAGTCTTTGAAAACCCGTTATAGGGATATTAGTATTTCTGTCTAACTTGCACCGTCAGATCAGTGTTACTTGAGAAAACCCACGTGGTTCAAAATAAGGACTGTCTATTTCTTCACAAGTATGGAAACTACTACTAGGTGCTGGTAAAGTTAGGGTCACCCCAAAACTTTCACTGTGTGGAGGAAAAATAACACATATAATATAATAAACAGAATCTGAACTGGTTAAAACTTACATTTAAACTTGCAAGCAGAGAGCTTTGCTTATCATTTAAACTTCCCGTGACGTAAGTTATATTTAAAAATCAGCAATCCTCATAAATTAGGAACACGTGCGTATCCCGTCATCATTCCTGAGGCTGGATTCTAGAGTTTATACGTTAGTTTAGAAAAATACACTCGACTGAGTATTAGCAGTTAAATTAAATTCATAAATAGCTACAATTGCCGTTATAAGCTAGAAATTTTAATTAGTCTGCTTTCCACTGAATGCTTCCCTAGAAAATATAATAGCCTACCACTTTATTTCTCTTCTGCGCTAAAGAAATTAGATTTAAATGAATTAAGCGATTTAACACTTTAACACTCACACAATCTATATATCTATCATATTAATTACCTCAACCACAGAATTACAGGTAGTCGCACAACTTAAGAATAAAATTGCTGAAAATATTTCTGGAAGTCTAGAAGTTCGACAAATTGCCGAAACAAACTGAGATCTTCGCTAACAGCTATTCTGTTTTTCGAGCGACCTATCTACTGTGGAGTCTATGAGCGAGAATGAAATTTAAGTTTCAAACTTGGCCAATATCTTAAAATCAGACAAAGGGCCGAAACTTATTTCGCCAAGCGAAATTATCTCCCCTACTCCCAACATTTACGTCCGCTTAACGCGTGTCGTAACTGTCACCTACTGACCACGATGTACGCGTGTCAGTTTCAAATCCCAGACAGCCTGACTCCATTGCCCAAGTGAGCGCCGTGTCAGTTTGGGATTTTCCAGACAGATGTCTGGATACTGACCGGTGCAGATGTAAAGTATCACACCTCACCGGGACTAATGCCGAGAAGAAGCTCGCGCGCTCGGTGAGAATGTAGACGATTTGCTACGTCCTATGTTCCGCGAACCGACTTATCACGCCTTCTGACGCCCTGCAGCCCTGACATCTACGTAATATCGTCCTAGCGCGATTCTCAGTTTAAGAGAAAGGAAAACAGGTAAAGTTTGCGAATTATATGAAAATAATATACGCAAAACGAATGGATGAAAAATATACAGGAAAAAGGAAATACAGAGATAATAAAGAGAGAATTTGGTGAAAGAATAGGAAGAAAATGTAGGAAATTAAATGAATATAAACCCTACGTGACATCAGTATCAAATGGTTGCATTTTAACACTCTGTCTATAATTATGGATTCGGCATATCCTAACCATAAACCCTCAGACGTTTAACATAATATTTTTATCCATTACAATTAAAACAGTAGAAAAACTCACAGGAAATTTACTGATAGCATCACAAAAATAGCCAATGCTCTGGAACCATGACAGTAACAGGAATAGAGAAAGACCCAACAACACATGGAGATGAGAAGTGAGAATGGACGTAAACTCTACAACGTTTTCTACAGCTTCATCTTGTGTGACATTATCATTATAATTTGTCTCATTCATCTTTATAGAGCGTGCAGACGACACTGCTTGCATTCAGCTAACACAAAAACATCAATGTTCTCTAGCAACAATTTGATTTACATAATGAGGTTGCGAGCCTCACACAGTCTGTTGTTACATCACGTTACTATTCTTCTGTTCTCAAAACACACCGGACCAAGGTAAACTTCATCTTTCTAATTTTCCCATTGATTAACTGGGATTGCGTATTGTCCTTTTCTCGACAATTTCGTTATAATTCCCCATGGGAGGTCTTCCTAGCATTCTTCTATAACACGGTTTACGATCATTTCCAGTGATCTATCTTCGTGTTTATTTATTCGCTGTTTCCGTTTCGTCTCGTAATGACAGTATTGCTTTGTTTGTACAATTACCGTACTTCCTATTGTAAAGTACACACATTTGCAGCTCTGAATACTTATAATTTCTGTTTTGCTTGCGTATTGTGATCTCGGTTTGTGAGTCGCACATCCCGTCTACTGTTGTTAAAACTAATAGTAAATATACTAGGTAAAATATACGTTTTAAGAAAGGTATATTTTGAGACTGTCCGTTTGTTTACTTTTGTCGTTTCCTCGTATTTGTGTTAGGTTTAGGCTTAAAGAGAGAGAAAGAGGAAAAGAATAACACAGAGTGAGGTATGGAGAAGAGTAAGGGATAAAGAGAACGGCAGTGTGTGTCAGGTGGTGTGGGAGTGTATGAAAGAATATGTGCGAGAATTGTGAAAGAGAGTGCGCATATGAGTGTGAGAGAGTGTGAAAAAGTGCGGGAAGGAAAGTATGTAAGGGAGAGTGTGCGAGTGATTGAGTGGAAAAGTGTCTGGGAAAATGCGTTGATGTAAAAATATGTGTGAGAGAGGATGAATGAATGGAAGTGTATACGAGTACTGAATTAGTCTATGAGGTGGTTTGTTAGTGAATGTTTGATTTAGTATGTGAGTGTGTGAGGGGTTGAGTGGGTGAGTCTGTGCATTCGTGAATAAATAAATGTGTGAGGGGGTGATAGCATATGTGAGGAATTGTGAGAGAATGCGTTGTTGTGTGAGAAATATTACGTGAGGAAGTGTATAGGAAAGATGGATAAAAAAAGAAATATGAAGAAGTGTGTGTTAGAAGGCGTGCAAAAGACCATGTGTGAAAGAGTGTTAACGTTTGTGTGTGAATGTTTTCGAATATGTGTGAGAAAAAAGTATGACAAAACATGTATGTGTGTGTGGAAGTAAAAGTCTGAGGGAGAGTGTGTGAGAAAAGTATGTAATAAAGATTTAAGTGTATATGTGAGAGTGTGAGCAATTACAAGGTATATGAAATTTTGAGAAAATGTTTGACAAGAAAATATGACCAAGATATGTGTGAAGGTCAGCAAGAATGATTGTATGTGAGTGTTTGAGAAGGCTGTCATGAAATATTCTAATCCACATATATAAATTATTAGGTAAATATGAAGCCTAACAAATAAAATTAATAAAGAGAAGAGCAATGGTAAAATAACAGTGCTGTCACAAGGAATGTACTCGAAATCCCCCTTGTTTTCTGCTTCGTCTGCAAATTGTAACGCTTTCACGTTGATATAAAAGCTTACTGTATTATTACCCGCCTTCTTCAATGAAACGTGTGCTGCATTTCTAAGAAAAACATTGAGACGTACTGCGTAATGACCTAAATTAATCCTAACATTAATTATATTACGTTACCAAAACGAACGAACAGATGGACAAAAGGATAGCGAGAGGGGAGGGCTGAAAATCAGGAACGCATGCAACACGCGACGCGCGATATACAAATGCTGGCATCACGCGTGTAAGTCTACAAGCACTAACTTTTTCAGACGGACAGTGATAAAATACACTACCCTTTCCCAGAGTTAGGTTTATAAATCATAACAAACTCTTATTAGAAAAGACAACATTAGATGGGTTTACGTTTGAACACATAACAGTACCCAGACAGCACATCTTCGAAACAGGAGGTAGAAGAAATTGCATATTTTGAACGCAGCCACGTAGCTCCTTTAAATTAGTATTTTTGGGTTCCTTAGGGCTTGCTGACAAATAATATGTAAAACGTTACGCAAATAGTCCAGGGATTAATAAATTATACCCAAAATAAAATATTGGGGGTGCCTGACAGCATAAAATCATTTCTGCTCATAAGATTTTTTTTTAACGTGTTTGAAAAAAATTTACGTTACAGAAATAGCCTACCATGTAAACTTCAAATTGATTGGAGCGCAACAAATGAAAGCCTAACCACGATTGGTCGGGCTATAAATACTATCTTGGTTGTTGGGGGAGACGGGAAAAGATAACATTTTTTCAAACACTTGTCGAAACGTGGCTCATTGGCCAGTCTCGCTGATATACACACTTGGGAGCGTTAGTTCGAAACCACTTGTTTAAATACACTTGATAAAGCATCAGTGCGTTGAAGCCAGCTTATATTTGGCTCAATAAAAGCCTGGAAGATAAGCAGATGGAAATTTGTGCCAGTTTGTGCCAGAATTCATTGCTAATCAACGTATCTGTGTTATTCGTATGAATTGTGGTAAGCTTGAACCATTTAATATCTTTTAATGAAAATTGAATGTGAATTGTTGATTTATGCCTGTATATATATGTGTAGTTCAGTGGCAAACGTGAGGTAAAGCCTAAAATGCTCCAGCCTGAACGGAGGGTGTCGGAGAGAAGTAAAACGGCATGGAATGGCCAAACAGTACACTGACACCTGGATGATTGACTAGAAAGAAATAATGCTGGAAGTGCAGAGGCGTGGTAACCATTAAGAAGGGTAATACTGGAATAAAGTATTTCAAATGAAGCTGACTGTTGGCCTAACGCTCTGAACGCAATGTTTGTGCTGTATTGTGATCAGTGTAAAAGAGAATATAAATTAGTTATGAAGTAGAAGGTACATCCTTCTTGATTTCAGGGACAGTGGTCTTGATGGTACTGAGCAGCATCTGGTCAGAGATTTGCTGAATCCAGAGTCGGACAGCATACTCCTTGGTCCTTTTAGCTATCAGTGAGGTGTCTCCTGAGCCCAGAGGAGAATTCGAGCAGAGGAGTCCTTTCCTGCCGCCATCACTCAAGATAAGCAGAGTTGGCCAGCTGAGCTCAACATTATGTCCCCTCATCTTGAAATAACTTTATAAAAATACTATTCAGAGGGGAATTTACTTGTCTTAAAATCAGGAACTTTGAACATCTCAAATACTGGTCCCTAAAGACAAACTATTGAAGTCATGATGACAAATACCAACAGAGCTTGAACAAAACAAAACCAGTATTACCTCATTTTACTACTACACAACTGACACACATAGAACATTTGTAATAATATATGTCACTACAATATTCATATTAAATACATTCTGTACATAACTTGTAATTTAAATTGATTGTGATTCCTGGTTCCCTTGTAGTTGAATCAGGACACATATTCATTCATGCCAGTAATGAATACATATTGTTATTCGAAAGTTTATCAGTGACTCTTTTAAGATATCTTTGTAGAGTGTTATATGTATGTGAGTGTCACAGTGTTGTCAAGAGTAGTGGATTAAATTAAATTGTTTATCTGTCTGTTGTTGTGACTTACACTTCATCATACACATACCCTAGACACATAACGTAGTCATCACACTATTCCAGAATAATTCTGACTGAGATATATAGATATGTGCTAGCAAGTAAGGTTATCTATAATACACTACTCTTAATAGATATAGATACCTTCACAGCTGATCTCAGTCAGTACACTAAGTTCCCTATAAGTATTTATAACATCCCACTTCACCACATATATTGGGGGCTCGTCCGGGATTTTGAATCTTTAACTATTAAAAATATTGGGGGTAATTCACTTCAGGGAATATAAGAATTAAAAGGTATCCTTGGGTGGAATTAAATAAGGTTGAGCTCACGGTGCCTGTGTTGTCCATTAGAAATTGAATTGTTGGTTAGACATTGTATAAATTTACATAATAGACAATGGCGGACCTGGCCAAATTTCGATCTGCTGCGGTTCAGACTGCAAAAGAGTTAGGATTAGATGGGCAAGTTATGGTTGCCTATGTTACTACGGAATGTGACAAATTTATTGAACGCGAAGAAAGAAGGTTTGAAGCCGAAAGAAAGTTAGAGGCTGACAGGGAAATTAAGAAGTTACAATTTGAAGCTGAGGCTGAGACTAAGAGGTTGCAGATTGAGGCTGAGGCTAAGAAATTGGAGGCAGAAAGAGAAGACAAAAGATTAGCTGCAGAAGAGAAGAAATTAGCTGCAGAAAGGGAAGAGAGGAGATTAGCTGCAGAAAGGGAAGCAGAAGATAAAAGATTACAAAGGGAACATGAGTTACGACTAAGGGAGTTTGAGTTTCAAGGCCATGCTCCTGAAAATGGTGCCAGTCCCTTTGCCTCTGATGCTACGGTTACTCAAGGAGCCTCAATCTCAGCTATGAATTTTCATTTAGATCATTTTGTTGAGAAAGACGATGATATTGAGAGCTATATAAATAGGTATGAGCTATTAGCTACCACGTATGGGTTAGAGAGAGAAAGGTGGAGCTTAAAGTTATCTCAGGGACTTCGTGGGGCAGCTTATGAAGTTTTTGCAAAAATGAGCAGAGGTGATCAGGAAAATTATGACATGCTAAAGCAGGCTCTTTTGTTAAGGTATGAAAAGAATGCAGAGTTTTACAGGAAAAAATTTAGGAATGCTAAACTACTGTCAGGTGAAACCTATCACCAGTTCTCTGCACGAATCGAGACATACTTGGAGAAATGGACTTCTCTGGGGAAAACCCAAGATCTTAAGGAAATGGTCCTTATAGAGCAACTAAGAGAGTCCATGGCTCCAGACCTGAGAAAGTTTCTCATGGAACAAGGTGCAGAGAGGCTGGGTGAGTTGCTAAATGTTGCTGAAAGGTATCAAGCAGCTCAAGCAGAGGTAACAGGTAATAAAAAGAAACAGGTGGATAACTTTAGGGCACCACAGAACTTTAATAAATTTGATCCTAGGGATCAAAATAAAGGTAAGCACCAATTTGATAGGCCACGGTATGACAATAAAAATAAATTCCCACAATTCGATGAAAGGAAATATGATGAAAGAAAATCTTTCAACCAAGGAAAAAGGTGGTGTAAAAATTGTAAGATGAACAATCATGACACTGACCATTGTAGAAGGAAACCTCCTCATTTAGCTGCTATGACATCGGGGGAAAAAGGAAAAGAAGGGCAAACCTGAAGAATTACAGGAACCATACCACCCCCCAGTGTGTGAAGATGTCATTTGTAATGGTGTCACTATAAGATGTTTATATGATACCGGTTTAGATTACGATTCCGTTGTGAGTTCTCACCTGGTGCAGGCCGATCAATACACCACAGAAACAGTGGAGATTCAAACTGCAACCAAGGATGTAGCTACCATGACACTTCCCGTCGCCCGAATAAAAGTGAAAACGCGATATGTGGAAGGAATCATAAAAGCAGCAGTGATAAATGAGCCAATCTACCCTCTAATATTGGGGTGTAGATATGTCTTCTTGGGGAATCCCAAGAGACCTGTGATATTGGCAACAGTGCAGACCAGATCACAGACAAAGAAGGAGGAGGATAATCCAATAAATACTCACCCAGATGAGATGAGGAAGGCACAGGCTGAGGACAAAACACTCAAGCCATGTTTCAAGAAGTTGCCCAAATCTCATACACCTCCAGGCAAGGGAGAGATTTATATGAAGAACAAATTGATATATAGGAAGGCTGGATCTGAATCCAATGGTCACGGACAGCTGGTCCTTCCCACTTCATATAGGACTAAAGTGTTGGAACTAGGGCATGCGATTCCCTTCAGTGGTCATATGGGAATCAGCGCAACAGGACAGCGAATAGCTTGTCACTATTTCTGGCCAGGAATAACTGAAGATATCAAACGATATGTAAAATCCTGTCCAGAGTGCCAACGAGTAGCACCTAAACATTGGACTGCACCAGCAACTCTGGGGGAAATGCCCATAGTGGGAACACCCTTTGAGAGAGTTGCCGTGGATCTTGTGGGACCTCTCACCCGAACCAAGAGAAGGAACAGCTACATTCTGACTCTGGTGGACACTTGTTCTATGTGGGGAGAGGCAGTAGCCCTGTCATCGATTGATTCTAAACATGTGGCAGAGGCATTGCTCACAATTTTCACAAGGTTAGGCTTTCCCAATCAAATCTTGACTGATAATGGCTCTCAGTTCAAGGGGAAACTAACTGAAGAAGTTTTCAGGATCTTTCAGGCCAAACACTTCCATTGTAGTGTGTATCATCCCCAAGGGAACGGCCAAGTGGAAAGATTTAACGGCACATTGATGTCGATCCTGAG
The DNA here is from genome assembly GCA_024509875.1 of Oreohelix idahoensis. Classification (NCBI taxonomy): domain Eukaryota; kingdom Metazoa; phylum Mollusca; class Gastropoda; order Stylommatophora; family Oreohelicidae; genus Oreohelix; species Oreohelix idahoensis. The sequence goes on from JAMPIV010021061.1 coordinate 152,680, forward strand.
AAAGTTGGCACACGAAAAACCAGATACATGGGACCAGTACCTGCACGCCGCCCTCTTTGCTTATCGGGAGGTACCCCATAGTTCAACCGGTATGGCCCCGGCAACATTATTGTTTGGAAGGCCAATAAAAGGTCCACTCGAAGCTATGTTAAGAACGTGGACTGATGAAAAGGCAGAGGAAAACATTACATCTTCATACCAATATGTGAATGAGCTGACCACTCGGTTGAAAACTGGCTGGAAACTTGCCAATGAAAATTTGAAACAAGCCAGGAAGAAACATGCTGCCTATTATAACAGGAAGGCGAAAGACAGAAATTTGGCTGTGGGAGAGAAGGTACTGCTTCTTTTGCCCGGGAGTCAGAATAAGTTACAAATTGGATGGCAGGGTCCATATACAGTTCTAGAGAAGGTGTCTAGAACAAATTATAAGATAGATAAGAAGGGGAAAGAAAAAAACTATCATGTGAATCTCCTGAAGAAATATTTGGAAAGAGAACATCAGGAAGAGACACACTTGTTGACCTTGTCCATCGCCATGGAGATGAAAAAGGAACCACTTTCATCATTTGAATATCCATTACACCCCTGTGAGACAGCAGCACAGGTGAAAATCAGTACACATTTAACGAAAACTCAGAAAGAGAGAGTGCAACAGGTTCTAAATAATCATGCAGAGGTGTTAACAGACCGACCAGGGCATACAAACCTATTGGAATATGATATGAAACTCATAGACTCCACACCTGTCTGTATGAAACCATATTCGATTCCGTTTGCTAAGGAAAAAGCTTTGAAGGAAGAGATAGACTATCTATTGAAGGAAGGAATTATTTCGCACAGTGAGTCTTCGTATAGTTCCGGTGTTGTACTCTTAAGGAAGCCCTCTGGAGAACATAGACTCTGTATAGATTACAGGAGACTGAACGCTATTACAGAAGGACAGGTGGATCCATTGCCGGATACAAATCAGCTGTTTGCCAGGCTAAATAAAGCTAAATATTTCTCAAAGTGGATCTGAGTAAAGGATACTATCAGATTCCAGTAAAGCCTGAGGTTAGACCATACCTAGCTTTTAGTACCTCAGAAGGACACTATGAGTTTAATAGATTGCCATTTGGATTGAAGAATGCGCCTAGTGTCTTCTCTAGAATGATGAGAAAATTATTGGATCCTCTGAATAATCCCTGTATAACAAATTTTATGGATGATATCCTTATAGCAACAGAAACATTTGAGAAACACATTGACTCTCTGAACATGCTGTTTGATCGACTTAGGGAGGCAAATTTAACAGCCCGTCCAACCAAATGTTGCGTTGGATGTAAAGAATTGGAATTTTTGGGACACACAGTTTATCAGGGAAACATGACCCCTGACCCAAAGAACTTAGAGAAACTACAGAAAGCCCCGAGACCACAAACCAAGAAGGACGTGAGATCCTTTGTCTCATTATGTGGTTTCTACCAGAAGTATATCAAAAACTTTAATTCCATATGTGCACCGTTAACTGAATTGACACGTAAAGGACATCCAGATCGCATTACATGGACACCACAATGTGAAATGACTTACCAAGAATTGAAGGAAAAGCTCACAAGTAAACCCATTTTGAAATTACCTGACTTAAGTCAAGAATTCATAGTAAGGACGGATGCAAGTAATATTGGGTTAGGTGCAACTTTACTACAGAAATCAGATGCATTGGATGGGGAATTAAGCCCAGTGGCATATGCTAGCAGAAAGTTGAATAAAGCTGAAATCAACTACTCAACTAGCGAAAAAGAATGTCTTGCAGTAATATGGGCAATAAAGAAATTCAATATTTATCTATATGGGAAGGCATTTAAGTTGCAAACTGACCACAAACCTTTATCGTTCTTAGCACAGGCTAAGCATGAGAACTCTAGGTTACTCCGATGGTCTTTGCTTCTGGCTCCATATAATTTTAGCATTGAATATATATCTGGAAAAACCAATCTGGGAGCGGATTTTTTAAGCCGCCATCCGTGTGATGAGAATCACCGTAAACCCCAGAAATAATAATAAATTTCTATATGTGTATATGGAATAAAGGACTGACATATAATGTCTGTTTTAAGAGGGGAGGTGTCATGAAATATTCTAATCCACATATATAAATTATTAGGTAAATATGAAGCCTAACAAATAAAATTAATAAAGAGAAGAGCAATGGTAAAATAACAGTGCTGTCACAAGGAATGTACTCGAAATCCCCCTTGTTTTCTGCTTCGTCTGCAAATTGTAACGCTTTCACGTTGATATAAAAGCTTACTGTATTATTACCCGCCTTCTTCAATGAAACGTGTGCTGCATTTCTAAGAAAAACATTGAGACGTACTGCGTAATGACCTAAATTAATCCTAACATTAATTATATTACGTTACCAAAACGAACGAACAGATGGACAAAAGGATAGCGAGAGGGGAGGGCTGAAAATCAGGAACGCATGCAACACGCGACGCGCGATATACAAATGCTGGCATCACGCGTGTAAGTCTACAAGCACTAACTTTTTCAGACGGACAGTGATAAAATACACTACCCTTTCCCAGAGTTAGGTTTATAAATCATAACAAACTCTTATTAGAAAAGACAACATTAGATGGGTTTACGTTTGAACACATAACAGTACCCAGACAGCACATCTTCGAAACAGGAGGTAGAAGAAATTGCATATTTTGAACGCAGCCACGTAGCTCCTTTAAATTAGTATTTTTGGGTTCCTTAGGGCTTGCTGACAAATAATATGTAAAACGTTACGCAAATAGTCCAGGAATTAATAAATTATACCCAAAATAAAATATTGGGGGTGCCTGACAGCATAAAATCATTTCTGCTCATAAGATTTTTTTTTTAACGTGTTTGAAAAAAAATTTACGTTACAGAAATAGCCTACCATGTAAACTTCAAATTGATTGGAGCGCAACAAATGAAAGCCTAACCACGATTGGTCGGGCTATAAATACTATCTTGGTTGTTAGGGGAGACGGGAAAAGATAACATTTTTTCAAACACTTGTCGAAACGTGGCTCATTGGCCAGTCTCGCTGATATACACACTTGGGAGCGTTAGTTCGAAACCACTTGTTTAAATACACTTGATAAAGCATCAGTGCGTTGAAGCCAGCATATATTTGGCTCAATAAAAGCCTGGAACATAGGCAGATGGAAGTTTGTGCCAGTTTGTGCCAGAATTCATTGCTAATCAACGTATCTGTGTTATTCGTATGAATTGTGGTAAGCTTGAACCATTTAATATCTTTTAATGAAAATTGAATGTGAATTGTTGATTTATGCCTGTATATATATATGTGTAGTTCAGTGGCAAACGTGAGGTAAAGCCTAAAATGCTCCAGCCTGAACGGAGGGTGTCGGAGAGAAGTAAAACGGCATGGAATGGCCAAACAGTACACTGACACCTGGATGATTGACTAGAAAGAAATAATGCTGGAAGTGCAGAGGCGTAGTAACCATTAAGAAGGGTAATACTGGAATAAAGTATTTCAAATGAAGCTGACTGTTGGCCTAACGCTCTGAACGCAATGTTTGTGCTGTATTGTGATCAGTGTAAAAGAGAATATAAATTAGTTATGAAGTAGAAGGTACATCCTTCTTGATTTCAGGGACAGTGGTCTTGATGGTACTGAGCAGCATCTGGTCAGAGATTTGCTGAATCCAGAGTCGGACAGCATACTCCTTGGTCCTTTTAGCTATCAGTGAGGTGTCTCCTGAGCCCAGAGGAGAATTCGAGCAGAGGAGTCCTTTCCTGCCGCCATCACTCAAGATAAGCAGAGTTGGCCAGCTGAGCTCAACATTATGTCCCCTCATCTTGAAATAACTTTATAAAAATACTATTCAGAGGGGAATTTACTTGTCTTAAAATCAGGAACTTTGAACATCTCAAATACTGGTCCCTAAAGACAAACTATTGAAGTCATGATGACAAATACCAACAGAGCTTGAACAAAACAAAACCAGTATTACCTCATTTTACTACTACACAACTGACACACATAGAACATTTGTAATAATATATGTCACTACAATATTCATATTAAATACATTCTGTACATAACTTGTAATTTAAATTGATTGTGATTCCTGGTTCCCTTGTAGTTGAATCAGGACACATATTCATTCATGCCAGTAATGAATACATATTGTTATTCGAAAGTTTATCAGTGACTCTTTTAAGATATCTTTGTAGAATGTTATATGTATGTGAGTGTCACAGTGTTGTCAAGAGTAGTGGATTAAATTAAATTGTTTATCTGTCTGTTGTTGTGACTTACACTTCATCATACACATACCCTAGACACATAACGTAGCATCACACTATTCCAGAATAATTCTGACTGAGATATATAGATATGTGGTAGCAAGTAAGGTTATCTATAATACACTACTCTTAATAGATATAGATACCTTCACAGCTGATCTCAGTCAGTACACTAAGTTCCCTATGGGTATTTATAACATCCCACTTCACCACAAAGGCGTATGAGAAAGTTTCATTTGTGAGAGTGTGAGAGTGTGAGAGTGTGAGAGTGTGAGAGTGTGAGAGTGTGAGAGTGCGTGAGGGAAAAAACAAGTTTTCGAGAATGAATGACAAGAAGAATTCTAAAAACAAGAGTATACAAGCTTAAGAGATTCTGAGTTAGACAAGGTGTGTTTGTGTGTGAGAGAGATGAGTGAGACAGAGAAGAGAAAGTCTGTGTGAGAGAGCAGGAGAGAGAGGAGTGAGACAGAGAAAGTCTGTGTGAGAGAGCGAGAGAGAGGAGTGAGACAAAGAAGAGAAGATCTGTGTGAGAGAGGGAGAGAGAGGAGTGGGACAGAGAAAGTTTGTGTGAGAGAGCGAGATAGAGGAGTGAGACAGAGAAAGTCTGTGTGAGAGAGCGAGAGAGAGGAGTGAGACAGAGAAAGTCTGTGTGAGAGAGCGAGAGAGAGAGGAGTGAGACAGAGAAGAGAAGGTCTGTGTGAGAGAGGGAGAGAGAGGAGTGGGACAGAGAAAGTATGTGTGAGAGTTCGATAGAGAGGAGTGAGACTGAGAAAGTCTGTGTGAGAGAGCGAGAGTGAGACAGAGAAAGTCTGTGTGAGAGAGCGAGAGTGAGACAGAGAAAGTCTGTGTGAGAGAGTGAGAGTGAGACAGAAAGTCTGTGTGAGAGAGCGAGAGAGAAGTGAGACAGAGAAAGTCTGTGTGAGAGAGGGAGAGAGAGGAGTGAGACAGAGAAAGTCTGTGTAAGAGAAGGAGAGAGAGGAGTGAGACAGAAAAAGTCTGTGTGAGAGAGCGAGAGAGGAGTGAGACAGAGAAAGTCTGTGTGAGAGAGCGAGAGAGGAGTGAGACAGAGAAAGTGTGTGTGAGAGAGCGAGATAGATTAGTGAGACAGAGAAAGTCTGTGTGAGAGAGGGAGAGAGAGGAGTGAGACAGAGAAAGTCTGTGTGAGAGAGCGAGAGTGAGACAGGGAAAGTCTGTGGGAGAGAGCGAGAGTGAGACAGAGAAAGTCTGTGTGAGAGAGCGAGAGAGGAGTGAGACAGAGAAAGTCTGTGTGAGAGAGCGAGATAGAGGAGTGAGACAGAGAAAGTCTGTGTGAGAGAGCGAGAGAGAGGAGTGAGACAGAGAAAGTCTGTGTGAGAGAGCGAGAGAGAGGAGTGAGACAGAGAAGAGAAGGTCTGTGTGAGAGAACGAACGAACGAACGAACGAACTTTATTTTCAAAGGGTTGAGAATTGGGCACGCAGGCCCGTCTGACATTCTGCCCTTCCTTTCTCTCACCTTTCATACTGAATTCATTTATTCTCATATGCATTTTACATATCAAATTCAAGGAATTCAACGTTGTAAAGTAAAATAATAATATAGCACACTCATATTAACATTAATTACTTATAAGCATGACATAACATATGTTGAAAAGTACAAACATTATCAGAGATAGATAGATAGATAGATAGATAGATAGATAGATAGATAGATAGATAGATAGATAGATAGATAGATAGATAGATAGATAGATAGATAGATAGATAGATAGATAGATAGATAGATAGATAGATAGATAGATAGATAGATAGATAGATAGATAGATAGATAGATAGATAGATAGATAGATAGATAGATAGAACGAACTTTATTTTCAAAGGGTTTAGAATTGGTCACGCAGGCCCGTCTAACATTCTGCCCTTCCTTTCTCTCTTCTTCCATAGTTAATCAATTTATTCTCACACGTATCCTAAATGTTACTTAAATAATAAAATAACAAGAAAGTACAATAAAATAAAATCCCAACATTGTAACAGTACAATAACAGTTACACAAATTTACAGATGCGTATCATAATTTATACTAAACAGGACAAAATTAACTTTAAAACCTACATATGATGTTATGTAATAATAAGAATAATAATAATAGCCCCTTCAGTCATAACTGACTATGGGAATGCGCCCCTGAGGTGACAGCGTAATTATTTAAGAACATAACGAAATTAGGGTGGCATATAATCTGCACTCATGATGTATTTGAAAAGTCTGTGATTGAATGAATATGGACTAAGAGTATTTTTTAAGTCGTGTGGAAGAGTATTCCACAGATGAGCAGCAGAAAAAGCTAAACTTTTCTTGAATAAGTCGAGCCTAGGCTTGGGCATGTGTAATTTATTTAAGCGTTGACTGCGTCTTCCGCTGTATTTGAAAATAGCCCACAGATACGTTGGAGCATTCTGTGACAAGATTTTGTGAATAAATTTGGCTTTGTTGAAGAGAAGGCGCTTTCTTAGTGGTAATATGTTAAGATATGTATATGCGTCTACACACTGTGTGAGGTTTTTGTCTGAAATTAGGCGCACTGCACGTTTTTGTAATGAAAAGAGTCTTTTAGTGTTGGACATGGTGCAGCCATCCCAAATTGTGGAACAATAGTCTAGATGTGTTTGTATCTGGGATGTATAGAACATTTTTCGTGTCTCCTCATCTAGGAAATGTTTGATTTTAGCTAACTGGTAAACTTTTTGTGCCGTTTGTTTGGTCAGTGCTTGTACATGCGAATTCCAACTTAAATGTTGGTCAATTATGAGTCCTAGTGTTTTATATTCATTTACATTTTCAATTAAAGAGGTTCCAATGTAGAGCTGAAGTGTTGTTTTCGGCGAGTTTTGTAATTTTTGTCTAGTTGATATTATCATACATTTTGTTTTAGTGATATTTATTTGCATGCAGTTTTCATTGCTCCACTTAATAAGATTGTCTGTGTCGCTTTGTAATAATATTTCTAGCGTGTTGCAACTTTTATCACTAGTATAAATGGTACAGTCATCGGCAAATAGGTCGCAGGATGAGTGCTCGATGTGTAGTGGAAGGTCATTTATGTAAATGGAAAAAAGTAGAGGGCCGAGAATAGAACCCTGAGGAACACCAGTGTCAATAATAGTTGGGCTTGACAAGGAGTTATTGTACCACACTACTTGCTGTCTGTCGGACAGGAATGATTTAAGTAATGTCACTAGTTTAAAGTTAACTTTCATTGTTTCTAATTTTCTTATTAAAACAGCGTGATCTAACATATCAAATGCTTTCCTAAAGTCTACAAAGATTGCTCCACATATGTTATCGTTATTTATGTTTAGGTGCAAGTTGTCTATCATCTTAGTTAGAGCTGTGTGGCATGAATGCTTTTGTCGAAACCCTGACTGACTGTCAATTAGCAAGTCATTGCTAACTAGGTAATGTAGTGTTGCTTTATGTATGTGTTTTTCTAGTGGTTTAGAAAGCGATGATAAAAGAGAAATAGGTCTATAGTTACCAAGATTACTGTTATCTGACGAGCCAGGTTTGAAGAGAGGATATACTTTGGCAATCTTAAAGGCTGAAGGAAAATAACTTTTAGCAATACATTGATTATATATATAAAAGTTAGTGAATCACTAATAGCTGGTGCGGCGTAACGCAGTATTCGATTACTAATTCCGTCAAGCCCTGATGAGCTATTATCCTTAAGGCCAATAAGATAGTTATACACTTCATTAACTGTCATAAAAGGAATGTCGGGTGGAACTGAGTTTGTACATTTGTTTTTACAGAATGCTGAAAGTTTGTCTAAGTCACTACAGGAAGGTGGTATTGTGGATTTCAGACCGTTTATTTCTGCTTGAAAGTGATTGCTGAAGTCGGTGCAAGTAAATGAAGTGTTGGAAGAGAATGAGTCTGGTGCATTACGTTTTTTCGCTAAGGTGTTAATTGCCTTCCATATTTCCTTACTATTTGATTTGTTCTGAACTATATTTCTAAAACGATTTTTCTTTTCTTTCCGAATTAAATATTGAACTTTGTTCCTGTATACCCTGTATGTGTTGAGGTCCTTATTTTTGTGCGCTTGATCTCTCTGCCTCATAGCCTCCAACACTTCCTGCGTGATCCACGGAGATTTTAATTGTCGTTTGACGCGAATTTCCTTAGCTGGTACGTGCGTGTCAAAAACATTATAAAAAATTTTTGTCCAGTATTCAATAGCGTCATCCGGATCAGGAAGTTGGTAAACACGGGCGAGAGGTGCAGTTAGCAAGTCATTTAAAAATAATTCATTACTGAAATGTTTGAAACTTCTAAATTTGGTACTTACATGTTTATTTTTCGGAACTTTACATTTATTCTTTGACCATGTACAGCATACTGGATAGTGGTCACTCATTGCAATATTAGGGACAGAGCATTCTATGATGTTTTCTGGGCAAGTTACGTAGATGTGGTCGATTAGTGTGGTTGATGCTTGTGTTACTCTTGTAAGCTGGTTAACTATTTGTTTTAAGTTGTACGATAATATTATATTTTTCCATGTTAGATTTGAATTGTGTATATCGATGTTGAAATCACCAAGAAGAACAACCTCCTTGACTGTGGCAAATACATTGTCCATCATTATGGTGAAATCTTCGTACCATATAGGTCCTGCACTAGGATTTCGATAAAGATATCCCACCAGAAATGGGCCCTGATTCGGTAGCTTTATTTCCAACCATACACATTCTATCTCTGCTGTCTCTAAGTCGTTTCTGCGGCGAAAATTAAGGGAAGTGGAAATATAAACTGTTATACCTGTCTCTTGTTTTTTTGCTTGCGTCTCGCCGAATAGTTTTAAAACCATTTAACGCAATGTCATCGTCTGTTATTCTGTCATTTAGGCGACTTTCTGAAAGTCCAAAAATGTGAAAATTATTACTTAGAATGTATGTAAGTTCGGGGAGTTTACCTAGAAGATGGTAAATATTCAGATGACCAAGTCGTAGACCATCCTTGTGAAGCCACGGTACATAATTACCAGCCATGCTTGTATAGTAAAAAGAAAGATATATTTTAAAAAATATATAAAAATATAATAAAAAAATACAAGTTAAAAAACAGTTAGGCTATGCACACAAAAAGCGCAAAATATTTTTACGAATTAATACTTCACCAAGGAAGTGGAATTCAAGAAATGAGAAATTGCAGAAAATACAATATTAAAATAATTAATACAACTAATAAAAAACAATTTCAACTGAGTATATGAAAATTGTCACAAAACAATCAGGCATACAACATATCACACCAGAACTGCTCAACACAACAAAGTGAAGTTAAACGAGAGATGGAAGAAATTAATAATAGTCACAAGTCAGACAAGTTAAGTATACAACACTTCACACCTTAACACCGAAAATTCTAACAAATTGAAGCTACGCGTGATAATAAGAAATTTAAATTGTAACGAAATAAGTAATCAAAGAATTTTTTTTTTTAGAGGATATTAACCGATAAACTATTAAAAGTTCTGATTATTACCGTTGTATTAAAAAATCAACAAATGTTCAAATGGAGTGAAGGCTGTAGTAACAGAGATTTAGTGAAGCAAAGTGTTTGTTCGTCAATAACTGACGTCTCTGCCGGGCATATAATAGGGATGACTTTGGGCAGACATCATTAATGCTTGTCTAAGTGATGCAGGGCTGAATTGCATCAGATAGACAAGTTCAGGGTTCCACTGAGGACGATAATAAGAACTAGGGGAGGAAGCATGGTGATCTCTGATTTCTTCCGTCCTTGTTGTAGTGTTGGTAGGAGTATTCTGCGCCTGGGACATTGGAATACTGTTGGTAGAGGTACCTGAGTGGGGCTGCTTTGTGACTAATGGGGGAAACATGGTATCATAAGATTCGGCTTCCTGATTGAAAGTGGCGTTGTGATAGCTGGAAGGCTGCCTGCTTGCAATAGGTGTGCTTCTTTGAGGGGTAGGTGGGGTTTGTGATGTGTTGTAATTATATGTTGATGTCTCAGTAGATTTCGTTGCATTCTCTATATGGGTTGAGCTGTCTTGTTGTGTCCTTTCTGGATATTTTATGTTTTTGGCCAGGATGGAGTGGGACAGAGAAAGTATGTGTGAGAGATCGATAGAGAGGAGTGAGACTGAGAAAGTCTGTGTGAGAGAGCGAGAGAGGAGTGAGACAGAGAAAGTCTGTGTGAGAGAGGGAGAGAGAGGAGTGAGACAGAGAAAGTCTGTGTGAGAGAAGGAGAGAGAGGAGTGAGACAGAGAAAGTCTGTGTGAGAGAGCGAGATAGGACCAACATTTAAGTTGGAATTAGCATGTACTAGCACAGACTAAACAAACGGCACAGAAAGTTTACCAGTTAGCTAAGATCAAACATTTTCTAGATGAGAAGACAAGGAAGATGTTCTATATATCCCAAATACAAACACGCCTAGACTATTACTCCACAATCTGGGATGGCTGCTCCATGTCCAACACAAAGAGACGTCATTCATTACAAAAACGTGCAGTGCGCCTAGTTTCTGACAAACACCTAACACGGTTAGTAGATCTATATAAACATCTTAACATATTACCTCTAAGAAAGCGCTTCCTCTTCAACAAAGCCAAATTCATCCACAAAATCCTATCACAGAATGCTCCAACGTACCTGTGGCCTATTTTCAAATACAACGGAAGACACAGCCAACGCTTAAACATATTACACGTGCCCACACCAAGGCTTGACTTATTCAGGAAAAGTTTAGCATTGTCTGCTTCTCATCTGTGGAACAATCTTCCACACGACCTAAAAAGCGTGCTTATTCCATATTCAAACAATCACAGACTTTTCAAATACATCATGAGTGCAGATTATATCCCACCCTAGTTTAGTTATATATGTGGTAAAGTGGGATGATATAAATATTTATAGGGGACTTAGTGTACTGACTGAGATCAGCTGTGAAGGTATCTGTATCTAATAGGTGTAGTGTTTTACAGATAACCTTACTTGCTACCACATTTATAACTCAGTCATAATTATTCTGGAATATTGTGATGACTACGTTGAATGTCTAGGGTTATGTAAATGATGAAGTGTAAGTCACAACAACAACAGACAGATAAACAATTTAATTTATTCCACCACACTTGACAACACTGTGACACTCACACACATTTAACATTCTATAAGACTATCTTAAATGAGTCACTGGTAAAGTTTCAAATATATATGTATTAATTACTTTCACTAATATATGTCCTGATTCAACTACAAAGTGAACCAGGAATCACAATCAATTGTAATCACAATTTATATATACATAATTTATAAATATGAACTTAGTAGTGACATATTGTATTAGTATTATCCTATGTGTGTCAGTTGTGTAGTAGTACTATGAGGTACTACTGGTTTTGTTTTTCAAGCTATGTTGTTATTTGTCATCATGACTTCAAGTGTTTGTTTATCTGGGAAATAGTATGGGGAAAAAGTTCACAGTTCCTGTCAATTTAAACAAGGTATTGTCCCTCTTTTTTACTAAAATGTCAATTTTTGAGGGGACACATAATGTTGAGCTCCACTGGCCACAGAGGCTTAACTTTCGTGATGGCGGCAGGAAAAGACTCCTCTGCTCGATTGCTCCCCTGTGTTCTGGAGACACCTCACTAGTCGCTATCTGGACCCAGGAGTATGCTGTCAGCCTCCAGATTCAGCAAAGCTCAGACCAGGTGCTGCTCAATAACTTTAGGACCACAGTCCCTGAAACAAGAAGGTTGTACCTCCTACTTCATAACTAATTTATAATCTATTTCCAGACTGAACACAATACATAACAAACACTGAGTTCAGAGCGGTAGGCCAACTGTCAGCTTCATCTGAAATAATTTACACCAGTATACTCCTCCCTAATGGTCACTACGCCTCTGCAATTCCAGCATTAGTTCTTTCTAGTCAATAAGATAGGTGTCAGTGTACTGTTTGGCAATTCCATGCAGTTTTACTTTTCTCCGACACCTTCTGTTCAGGTTGGAGCACTATATAGGCTTTGCCTCATGTTCGCTACTGAACCACACACATATACAGACATAAATTATCAATTTACATTCAATTTTCATTAAAAAGATATTGAATATATCAAGCTTACCACAATTCATGGAATAATACACAGTTACGTTGACTGGCAATGAATATAGCACAATTTCGATCTGCCGATGTCCCAGGCTTTTATTTAGAAAAAATATGCACTGGCGCTCAACGCACTGGTTCTTTAGTAAGTTTATTTGAAAAATGTGGTACTGAACTAACGCTCCTAATTGCCTATATTGGCGGGTCTAACCAATCGAGCCATGTTTACACAAGCGTTTGAAAAAAAAGTACCCTTCCTTCCGTCTCCCCTAACAACAAAAGATAGTATTTGTAGCCCGACTAATCGTGTTTAGCCTTACATTTACTGCGCTCCAATCAAATAGGATTTAACATGGGGACCTATTTCCCGTACAATGGTGGTTTTAAAATCTGCCACTGAGCGATTCTGATTTTGGTGTTGTCTGACACCCTCACTATTTCTTTTGGCTATAATTTGTTAATTCCTAGACTATTTGCGTAACGTTTAACATATTCTTTGTCAGCAAGTCCTAAGGAACCCAAATATATAAATTTAATGGGGCTAAGGGGCTGCGTTCAAAATATGTATTTTCTTCTACCTCCCGTTCACTTCGATCGATGTGGTGTCTGGGTACTGTAATGTTTTCAAACGTAAACCAGTATAATGTCATATTTCCTAATAAGCGTTTTTCAGGTTTTTAAAACCTAACTCTCGTATGGGTAGTGTTTTTTATCACTGTCGATTTGAAAAAAAGTTAGTGCATGTGGCCTTACACGCGTGATGACTTTAATTGTATAGCGAGACGCGTGTTTAGTGTTGTATGCGTCCCGGCTTTCAGCCCTCCCTTTCTTTCTATCCTAAGTCCATCTGTCCGTTCGTTTATGGTAACTTAGTGTATAAAATGACATGAATGGAATATTAAATATAGGTCAGCTTGCGTATCTCAAGGTTTTTTCTTAGAAAGGCAGTACACGTTTTATTGAAGAAAGCGTGTAGTGATGCAGTAGGCTTTTACTATCAACGTGAAACGTTACAATTTGCAGACGAAGTAGAAAACAAGGGGATTTCGAGTACAGTCATTGTGACAGCACTGTTCTTTACCATTCTTCTTTCCTTTTATTGAAGTTATTTGTTAGGCTTTACATTTACTTTTTAATTTATATATGTGGATTAGAATTTCACACGACAAATTCTCCCCACTTAAAACAGACGTTATATGTCAGTCTATAATTCTATATACACATAGAGAAATTTATTATTATTTCTGGGGCTTACGGTGATTCTCATCACACGGATGGCGGCTTAAAAAATCCGCTCCCAGATTTGTTTTTTTGCACTTATATACTCTATGCTAAACTCATATGGCTGCATCAGTAATGACCAACGGAGTAATCTAGAATTTCCATGTCTAGCCTGCGCTAGAAACGACAAGGGTTTGTGATCCGTTTGCAACTTAAATGCCTTCCCATACAGATAAATATTGAATTTCTTTATCGCCCATATTACTGCAAGACATTCTTTTTCGCTAGTTGAGTAATTGGTTTCAGCTTTATTCAACTTTCTGCTAGCATATGCCACTGGGCTTAATTCCCCATCCAATGCATCTGATTTCTGTAGCAGAGTCGCACCTAACCCAATATTACTGGCATCAGTCCTTACAATGAATTCTTGACTTAAGTCAGGTAATTTCAAAATAGGTTTACTTGTGAGCTTTTCCTTCAATTCCTGGTAAGCGAATTCGCATTGTGGAGTCCATGTAATTCGATCTGGATGTCCTTTACGTGTCAAATCAGTTAACGGTGCACATATGGAATTAAAATTTTTGATATACTTTTGGTAGAAACCACATAATGAGACAAAGGATCTCACGTCTTTCTTGGTTTGTGGTCTTGGGGCTTTCTTTAGTTTCTCTAAATTCTTTGGGTCAGGGGTCATGTTTCCCTGACAAACTGTGTGTCCCAAGAACTCTAATTCTTTACATCCAACGCAACATTTGGTTGGTCGGGCTGTTAAATTCGCTTCCCTAAGTCGATTAAACAGCATGTTCAGAGAGTCAATGTGTTCCTCAAATGTTTCTGTTGCTATAAGGATATCATCCATGAAATTTGTGATACATGGATTATTCAGAGGGTCCAATAATTTTCTCATCATTCTAGAGAAGACACTAGGCGCATTCTTCAATCCAAATGGCAATCTGTTAAACTCATAGTGTCCCTCTGAGGTACTAAAAGCTAGGTATGGTCTAACCTCAGGCTTTACTGGAATCTGATAGTATCCTTTACTCAGATCCACTTTTGAGAAATATTTAGCTTTATTTAGTCTGGCAAACAACTGATTTGTATCCGGCAATGGATCCACCTGTCCTTCTGTAATAGCATTCAGTCTCCTGTAATCTATACAGAGTCTATGTTCTCCAGAGGGTTTCCTTAAAAGTACAACACTGGAACTATACGAAGATTCACTGTGTGAAATAATTCCTTCCTTCAACAAATAGTCTATCTCTTCCTTCAAAGCTTTCTCCTTAGCAAAAGGAATCGAATAGGGTTTCATACAGACAGGTGTGGGGTCTATCAGTTTCATATCATATTCCAATAAGTTTGTATGCCCCGGTCGGTCTGTTAACACCTCTGTATGATTATCTAGAACCTGTTGCACTCTCTCTCTTTCTGATTTTTCGTTAAATGTGTACTGATTTTCACCTGTGCCGCTGTCTCACAGGGGTGTAATGGATATTCAAATGATGAAAGTGGTTCCTTTTTCATCTCCATTGCAATGGACAAGGTCAACAAGTGTGTCTCTTCCTGATGTTCTCTTTCCAAATATTTCTTCAGGAGATTTACATGATAGATTTTTTCTTTCCCTTTCTTATCTATCTTATAATTGGTTCTAGACACCTTCTCTAGAACTGTATATGGACCTTGCCATCCAATTTGTAACTTATTTTGACTACCGGGGAGAAGAAGCAGTACCTTCTCTCCCACAGCCAAATCTCTGTCTTTAGCTTTCCTGTTATAATAGGCAGCATGTTTCTTCCTGGCTTGTTTCAAATTTTCATTGGCAAGTTTCCAGCCAGTTTTTAAACGAGTGGTCAGCTCATTCACATATTGGTATGAGGATGTAATGTTTTCCTCTGCCTTTTCATCAGTCCACGTTCTTAACAGCGTTACATATGGACCTTTAATTTTGTGGACCTATTTGTCCATGCACCGGTATGGTCTCTTCCACTCGAAGCTCTATAGTGATGATTTTTCTTCCCAGAATTATCATTCACAAAACGACCGCTACCAATTTTTTTCTTGGGGCTGTCTCCCCACTTAGAATTCTTGATGAGAGATTTCCTCTCTACATCTTCTTCCTCCAGTTTGTTTAAGTCCGATTGAGGGATTTTCGGCTTATCCTGGGGTAAGACATCTTTTTGCACTCTCCGCATAGTGGCCATTGTAAAACAGTTAAGTGAAGCTTGTCCGTGAAAAGGGGCTTCCCATTCCATTTGGTCCACTTTATCAAATTTATTTTTCTTCTTATTTTCAGGCCTAATTTTGCCCCGTGGCGTGTCCAGGTCCTGATCAATGTTCCCACTTGTGGGTGTTCCCTCATGTGCTATGCTACACCTTTCTACAAAATTCTCAATGTCCCACCTTGCCTTGGGCCAATAATAATTGTGAGCCACCTTTTGGATGATGGTACCAATTTTCTCATGGTCCCCATCTTTTTTCACATGTAGGCTCCTTATTAAGTCTGCCCTATATCTCTTTGGAAGAACCAACTGTCCGTGACCATGGGATCTAGTTCCGGCCTTCCTGTAAATCAACTTGTTTTTCATGTAAAAATCTCCCTTGCCTGGAGTTGTATGACAAGTTGACAATTTCCTGAAACAAGGCTTGAGGGTCTTATCCCCAGCCTGTGCCTTCCTCATCTCTTCTGGAGTGGTATCTAACATAATATCCCCTCCTGTCTTGAGGTCGACCTGACCTGAAGGGTTGCCATATACACAGGTTTCCTTCTGCAACGGTCAGTGTCATGATTGTCCATCTGACAATTCTTACACCACCTTTTTCCTTGGTTGAAAGATTTTCTTTCATCATATTTCCTTTCATCGAATTGTGGGGTTTTATTTTTATTGTCATACCGTGGCCTATCAAACTGGTGCTTACCTTTGTTTTGATCTCTAGGATCAAATTTATTAAAGTTCTGTGGTGCCCTAAAATTTTCTACCTGTTTCTTTTTATTACCTGATACCTCTGCCTGAGCCGCTTGATACCTTTCTGCAACATTTAGCAACTCACCCAGCCTCTCTGCACCTTGTTCCATGAGAAACTTTCTCAGGTCTGGAGCCATGGACTCTCTTAGTTGTTCTATAAGGACCATTTCCTTAAGATCTTGGGTTTTCCCCAGAGAAGTCCATTTCTCCAAGTATGTCTCTAACCGTGCAGAGAACTGGTGATAGGTTTCACCTGACAGTAGTTTAGCATTCCTAAATTTTTTCCTATAAAATTCTGCGTTCTTTTCATATCTTAACAAAAGAGCCTGCTTTAGCATGTCATAATTTTCTTGATCACCTCTGCTCATTTTGGCAAAAACTTCATAAGCTGCCCCACGAAGCCCTTGAGATAACTTTAAGCTCCACTTTTCTCTCTCTAACCCATATGTGGTAGCTAATAGTTCATATCTATTTAGATAGCTCTCAATATCATCGTCTTTCTCAACAAAATGATCTAAATGAAAATTCATAGCTGAGGTTGAGGCTCCCTGGCTAGCAGTGGCATCAGAGGTAAAGGGACTGGCACCATTTTCAGGAGCATGGCCTTGAAACTCAAACTCCCTTAGTTGTAACTCATGTTCCCTTTGTAATCTCTTCTCCTCCTTTTCTGCTTCCCTCTCTGCAGTCAATCTTCTTTCTTCTGCTTCCCTTTCTGCAGCTAATTTCTTCTCATCTCTTTCTGCAGCCTGTCTTCTTTTCTCGGCTTCCAATGCTTTAGCCTCTTTGTCAGCCTCAATCTGCAACCTCTTAGCCTCAGCCTCAATCTGCAACCTCTTAATTTCCTTTTCAGCCTCTAACTTTCTTTCGGCCTCTTTTTCTAATCTTCTTTCTTCCCGTTCAATATATTTGTCACATTCAGCAGTGACATAAGCAATCATAATTTGCCCGTCCATTCCTAACTCTTTCGCAGTCTGTACAGCAGCAGATCGAAATTTGGCCAGGTCCGCCATTTTCTAACAGGTAAATTTATATAATGTCTAACTAAACAATACAATCTGATATTACTTATCCAAAGACACCACAGGCACTGAGAGCTCAACGTTATTTATTTTCACCCAAGGATACCTTTTTAATTTCTATTATTCCCTGAAGTGAATTACCCCCAATATTTTTAATAGGGAAAGATTCAAAATCCCGGGAGCGAGACCCCAATATATGTGGTAAAGTGGATGATATAAATATTTATAGGGGACTTAGTGTACTGACTGAGATCAGCTGTGAAGGTATCTGTATCTAATAGGTGTAGTGTTTTACAGATAACCTTACTTGCTACCACATTTATAACTCAGTCAGAATTATTCTGGAATATTGTGATGACTACGTTGAATGTCTAGGGTTATGTAAATGATGAAGTGTAAGTCACAACAACAACAGACAGATAAACAATTTAATTTATTCCACCACACTTGACAACACTGTGACACTCACACACATTTAACATTCTATAAGACTATCTTAAATGTGTCACTGGTAAAGTTTCAAATATATATGTATTAATTACTTTCACTAATATATGTCCTGATTCAACTACAAAGTGAACCAGGAATCACAATCAATTGTAATCACAATTTATATATACATAATTTATAAATATGAACTTAGTAGTGACATATTGTATTAGTATTATCCTGTGTGTGTCAGTTGTGTAGTAGTACTATGAGGTACTACTGGTTTTGTTTTTCAAGCTATGTTGTTATTTGTCATCATGACTTCAAGTGTTTGTTTATCTGGGAAATAGTATGGGGAAAAAGTTCACAGTTCCTGTCAATTTAAACAAGGTATTGTCCCTCTTTTTTACTAAAATGTCAATTTTTGAGGGGACACATAATGTTGAGCTCCACTGGCCACAGAGGCTTAACTTTCGTGATGGCGGCAGGAAAAGACTCCTCTGCTCGATTGCTCCCCTGTGTTCTGGAGACACCTCACTAGTCGCTATCTGGACCCAGGAGTATGCTGTCAGCCTCCAGATTCAGCAAAGCTAAGACCAGGTGCTGCTCAATAACTTTAGGACCACAGTCCCTGAAACAAGAAGGTTGTACCTCCTACTTCATAACTAATTTATAATCTATTTCCAGACTGAACACAATACATAACAAACACTGAGTTCAGAGCGGTAGGCCAACTGTCAGCTTCATCTGAAATAATTTACACCAGTATACTCCTCCCTAATGGTCACTACGCCTCTGCAATTCCAGCATTAGTTCTTTCTAGTCAATAAGATAGGTGTCAGTGTACTGTTTGGCAATTCCATGCAGTTTTACTTTTCTCCGGCACCTTCTGTTCAGGTTGGAGCACTATATAGGCTTTGCCTCATGTTCGCTACTGAACCACACACATATATAGACATAAATTGTCAATTTACATTCAATTTTCATTAAAAAGATATTGAATATATCAAGCTTACCACAATTCATGGAATAATACACAGTTACGTTGACTGGCAATGAATATAGCACAATTTCGATCTGCCGATGTCCCAGGCTTTTATTTAGAAAAATATGCACTGGCGCTCAACGCACTGGTTCTTAGGAAGTTTATTTGAAAATGTGGTACTGAACTAACGCTCCTAATTGCCTATATTGGCGGGTCTAACCAATCGAGCCATGTTTACACAAGCGTTTGAAAAAAAAGTACCCTTCCTTTCCGTCTCCCCTAACAACAAAAGATAGTATTTGTAGCCCGACTAATCGTGTTTAGCCTTACATTTACTGCGCTCCAATCAAATAGGATTTAACATGGGGACCTATTTCCCGTACAATGGTGGTTTTAAAATCTGCCACTGAGCGATTCTGATTTTGGTGTTGTCTGACACCCTCACTATTTCTTTTGGCTATAATTTGTTAATTCCTAGACTATTTGCGTAACGTTTAACATATTCTTTGTCAGCAAGTCCTAAGGAACCCAAATATATAAATTTAATGGGACTAAGGGGCTGCGTTCAAAATATGTATTTTCTTCTACCTCCCGTTCACTTCGATCGATGTGTTGTCTGGGTACTGTAATGTTTTCAAACGTAAACCAGTATAATGTCATATTTCCTAATAAGCATTTCTCAGGTTTTTAAAACGTAACTCTCGTATGGGTAGTGTTTTTTTTCACTGTCGATTTGAAAAAAAGTTAGTGCATGTGGCCTTACACGCGTGATGACTTTAATTGTATAGCGAGACGCGTGTTTAGTGTTGTATGCGTCCCGGCTTTCAGCCCTCCCTTTCTTTCTATCCTAAGTCCATCTGTCCGTTCGTTTATGGTAACTTAGTGTATAAAATGACATGAATGGAATATTAAATATAGGTCAGCTTGCGTTTCATTCATTCATAACCCTCCACTCCCAAAGGAGCATAGGCCTTCAACAAACACATGCCAAGTCCTCCTGTCACTTGCCATCATCTCAAGTTCTTTCCATGTTCTCCTCATCATTTTCACCTCTGTTTCCAACTCTCTTCTCCATGTACTTCTTGGTCTTCCTCTGCCTCTCTTGCCCTGGGGGTTCCAGAACAAGGACTGCCTTGTAATGCTATCAACAGGTTTCCTCAGTGTGTGTCCTATCCATCGCCATCGTCTTCTTCTCATTTCTTGTTCCACTGGCACTTGTCTAGTTCTTGTCATCAGTTCCACGTTGGTAACCTTGTCATACCATTTTAATCCATCTATTCTACGCAAGCACCCATTTATGAAAGTCTGTAGCTTTTTGGTTGTTGTCTTTGTTGTTCTCCATGTCTCTGAGCCATACAATAGGACTGACTTCACATTTGAGTTGAAGATTCTTATTTTCGTGTTGGTTCCTATTTCTCTTGATCTCCATATATTTCCCAATGCAATGAAAGCTCCTCTTGCCTTTTGTATTCTTATTTTGATATCGCTGTCTGTCCCTCCAACTTTGTCTATATTACTGCCAAGATATGTGTATGATTCTACATCTTGTATTGGTGTTTCTTCAAGTTCAACCCTGTTATCGTTACCTGCATTTATTCGCATTATTTTTGTCTTTTCCCTGTGTATTTTCAGACCCAATTGCTGTGACCTCTCATCGAGTGTTTTCAATTTGTCCTGCATCTGATTACGGCTATGGGACAGAAGAGCCAAGTCATCAGCAAAATCCAGATCATCCAACTGCTTAGTTCAGCTTGCGTATCTCAAGGTTTTTCTTAGAAAGGCAGTACACGTTTTATTGAAGAAAGCGTGTAGTGATGCAGTAGGCTTTTACTATCAACGTGAAACGTTACAATTTGCAGACGAAATAGAAAAGAAGGGGATTTCGAGTACAGTCATTGTGACAGCACTGTTCTTTACCATTCTTCTTTCCTTTTATTGAAGTTATTTGTTAGGCTTTACATTTACTTTTTAATTTATATATGTGGATTAGAATTTCACACGACAATGTTCCCGAATCATTTTCTAATGTCATGTGTATTTTTTAAGGATTATTCTACCCTGTTCATTATTGATAAGGATAAAGTCCTGTAAATGTATGTAACTGTTATACCTTTACAATGTTGGGATTTTACTTTGTTTTATTGCATGGATTATTTTTATTTTATAAAAAAATAAATAATATTGAAAATGCATGTGTAGAATAAATGAATTGAGTGTGGGAGATGAGAGAAAGGATGGGCAGAATGTTAGACAGGCCTGCGTGCCCAATTTTAAACCATTTAAAGATAAAGTTCGTACGTTCGTTCGTTCTATCTGATTCTGCTATTGAGTTAGGGAGAGCAAAGAAAAACACGGAGTTCCTACTCACTCAATAGCAGACTGTTCAAATATTTCAGGAGTTCTGATTCTATACTACCCCAATGTGATCATACTGGAATTATTGTCTGATTTACCGTATAGATGTTTTGGATTTTTTGTTTGTTTGTTTATCTTTTTTTTTTATTACGTTCTTGTTTGCTTAGAAAAAAATACTTTGTTTTGATTATGATTGGGTAATGTCATTGTATGCTGTTATATAACCTTTATAACGTTGTATGCCTTTAATTTAATGCTTAAAGTAACATGTGGGAATGAAAGGGTATAGTATGCAAGATAAGTGAGAATGGAAGGGCAGAATGTTAGACGGGACTGCGCGCCCAATTCTTAACTCTTTGAAAATAAAGTAAGTTCGTTCGTTCGTTCGTTCGTTCCTTCCCCGTTAGCGATCTTGTCATTTTTTTTTATTTATTAAGGTGTTTTCTACTTTTCTTTGTAGCACGCCCCTTTCATCCATCTACCATATACATGGAGCTGTTGGTTATATCAGGACGCGTTTCATTTATTGTAAGATGCTTTTGTTGGTATTTATTTTATATTATTTTATCTGAAGTAGGTATTTTTACTGATTTTGTGACACACACCTCTTAGGGTTATGTCATTATTATCGTATTCTGTACTGTGTGGGTAGTGAGCGTGCTTCTCGGTGCAAAGGGACCGGGTTCGAAACCAGGACGGAACACATTCGAGTCTATCCAGCTGTAAAAGCTGGTAGCTAACTCTGCTTCTGAGTTAGGGAAGACAAAGACCGCGAGGAAGAGAAATGGTCACCCCACCTCATAAAACTGAAAACTTGTATAGTAAATAAATACCACACGTAAGCGGGTATGTTGCGGGCACTCGTAAGAAATAAAGAAAAAGAAAACTAGACAGCAACAGAAAATCAACAAAAGTGAAAGGCTTACCGAGTACCCGAACCCATGACCATCCGAACGGTGCAACTGCCTCGCTACAGTTGTGAATAGAATAAAGTGTCTGAAATTCCGCCCCCCTACGGTAATATCTACCTATATATTTAGTAGGACGGAAATTTTAAGTATCACGTTAGATCGTTTGATTTTTCCGCGATAAACATAGTGGTCTCTTTGAGATACACTTTGTTGGAGATACCTTGGTTGTCCTTTGAGACACAACTCGCAATACACTTCGCGAAAACCCTTGGTATGAAAGGTCTGAAAGGTCAAATAGAGTACGGTGGGAATTTACTACAGGGCAGGAAACCTTTTGATCGTTCCGTGACCTCAGTCCTTCAGTGCTCCTGATTTGAAGTGACCTTGTGACGGAGATTGTCGCCCTTGCTTGTGTCTCTAGCAAGTCTGTATCAGCAAGAGCTGATCAAGTTCTCCTGAACCTAGTGTCTGTATCATGTTCTATCGCAAAGATTTCATTCAGTTCATAAACTCCATCACTTCAAAAATGTTATGGAGCATCGTGTCAGTGGCGTACTTCCAGTGGAAATCTTCATGGCGTGAGCTTTAGCGCCCCGTTTCCCCATTTTATCGTAATATGTGCTTGGCGGTTGCCTTTTTTTAAACCGGTTATATACGTTAGATGGGTTACTTGTTTTGAATGATTTTTTAAAAAAGTATCCTCCGTGTCATTTAGAAGGTACTGTAATGTAATAGCTTAGGGTGGGGGAGGGAGTTCAAAATTGAACACCGGAGTCGGTGCTAAGATACTTGGTGCCGTATGCAAATAACGTTATTGACGCCATAGGAAAACAGTTCATTTGCACCCCTAAGGCACTTGAAACGTGCAAATAAATGTGGTAATACACACAAAAATATTATACACGCTTATTTACAATGGTGTACACGGGCCATAGGTAATAAAATACAGTTTATTGTTCTTGGAATTACGACTTTCTTTCATTCCAACAATGTTTTTTAGTTCCCTCGATCATGCCTCCCCATGCATGCCCCCAACCCCCAAACTATGTAGCCCTAGACGATTCTCTAATTCCCATAATTGTTAAGCCGGCCCTATTGAAGTCAATACCATTCCAAGACAAATTCGTATTACGCCACTGCGCACGGGTATTACAAAACATGTAGGAAATATCGTTGCATGAACCTGTTGAGCTAACAAGAACTCGGTCATCGATCGAGCAAACTTTTGCCATGATTTATTTTGATCCATCCTCCCACGGTGAAGAAATAGAAACAGTACAAGTACGAATAAGAGAATTATGGACATAGATTTACAAGTGTTCCTAGAACATCTCTTCAAATTTGGATATTTCTGAACTGTAAGATACCAATCCTTGTTTAAGAGAGAGGTCGTGAGATGAATCTTCGAGTTTGAGAGATTCATTTAAAGGATGAAAAAAATTAATGACTTGCAGACTTTCATAGATGTGTGTCTGAGTAGTGAAGCAGAATTTTAGTGTCTGACAAGGTCACTTATGTCCAGCTGTCGTGTTAGCGGATCACGTGATTGGAAGAAGACGTTGGCAATTGATAGGACAAATTGTAGCAGTACAAGATAGTATTTGTTCTGGAAACCCCAAAGTAAGAGATGTAGAGGAAGATTGAACAACGGATAAGTGAACTGGAAACCCCAGAGTAAGAGAGAAAGAAGACATAGAAAGATCTTTAAAAGATAGCACGTGACAGGAAGACTTGACACGTGACAGGAAGACTTGGTATTAATGTGTTGCAGGCCTATGCTTCATTGGGAGCTGAATGAACGAAATGTGATGGGGGAAAAACTGACAAATTCATATTTCTGTGCCTGCAATAGCCATTACATATATCGGTCATTTCCAGGAGCTATCTTGCCAGCCTGGCTGATAGATGGAGATATGGCCTTTATTTCGGAGAACTGTCATACACACGTAGCAGGCGTAAAAGAATAATTATCTTATTTATGAAAATTGTCTTACACAAATAATACATGTTGATAAAAATATGTAACTCCGCCTATGCCAGTCCCAAGCCCGGATGAAAAAGGAGGAGGGCGGCCTGCATAGAGGCCGTAAGGAGGCAGCCCCTCCACCATGCAAAGGCACAACAGGCCAATCACCTGTTTGCTTTAAATCACGATTACGAGCAATACAAGAGAGAAAACTGGACTGATTCTAAAGGCAACGACAGCCGATAGGATAGTCTGGCGCTCTCTCTTCCAAACCTCTACACCTCACGGTAGAAGGGGAACGACTAAGTAAGTAAGATAAAAATATGTAATTTATTTCCGAGAGCCACCATACACATTTAGCAGACAGATGGAGATATGTAATTTATTTCCACAGAATTGGCGTACAAACGTCCCAATTAGAGTTTGGTTCATTGGTCCGTAGTGAAAGTAAGAAAAAGACGGCACCAGCTTCTGTTAAAAAAACGGAAACGGTGGGCATTGCAATGTGCTTTGAGTGAAAGCTAACCTCACTACCCATAATTAGAGCACCCATGCCTTTTTCAACCTTTCCATGGCGCATTGGTCAGTGTGTTAGAAACATTCGCATCAGCTTTACGGGAATCTACGGAAACGACGCGCATTGCATTGTGGTTTGAGTTAAGATTGTCGTGAACAACCATTAGAATAATCTCACATAAATGCCAGTTACCTGTTTTATTTATATTGTATAGATATCTTCGCAAGCAACTCGAGAAGAAATGACGGAAATGTTTACTAATTTAGTTTTATTATTAAAAAGCCACCCAATACATTTTTATTTTTTTTTAACTTTAAAACTCCATTAAAACTAATGGTTTTAGTTTGAAAATTCAAAATAATCATCACCGGCAGTAATTAAGGTGGACAAGTGTTCATTCCACTCATCAATTAAGAGCCAAGCAATGCTAGCCTTCCTATCATCTTGAGAAGTTGCCCGTTTACTGTCATTTTAGTTTTTCCTGTGACAGTCAACAGAGCGCAGGACAATTATTTGATAATGTAAGTGTATACCTACCAGAAAGAGTCTTTGCTCACGGTCAACTTTATAGAGCGCTCACACGGGAAGAGAACCCAGACAATCTCAAAGCATATATTCAGGACGCTGGCTCTCAAGGCAATCATTTTAAAGATGACCGTACATTTACACTATAAAAATGTTGTCATTAAAGATCTCTTGAGCAATGAGTAATATTACACTCAAATAACTATTCCCACTTCTCAGTCTTCTAGAAATGCTGCACTTGCTGACAGTTAAAGGTTTTGGTTTTACTTTCTCTCATCTTTGTGTGTGTGTGTGCGCGTGTGTGTGTGTGTGACGGGTATACTCGCTCGTATAGAAATAAATATCTTTTTTTGCGAGATACATAACAGATATATTGAAATATGTTAACTTTTATTTAAAAAGGAGAATCACTGTACACACTTGTGACAGATGGAAGTATGTAGTTTATCTCCAAGAACCAACAGTCCTTAAAAACAAAGAAACGAATGGACGCGTCAACAGTGAGGAAAGCATTCAGCGACCCATAGCTGACTGCTTCCGTCAGGGTCAGCGAACCAGAGCTGACCGAGACCCTAATCCACCTCCAAATGGTAGTCCCGGAAACAGGCTGCATCACTGCAGTCTTGCTGAGAGAGTAGGGATCGAAGTGGGAAGGCAAACACGGTCCTAAAAAATGCCGTGCAGAAGTCGGATGTGTCGGGCCGAAAGGCCAGATGTCGCAGCTTTGCTGTAAACGGCGACACTACGCAACCAATGTCCTTTTCAGGGCGAACGCAGAAGAAGAAGAAGAAACGTATGTAGCTTTACATATCTCTAGGCATTATTTCTATCCTCTGTTTTCCTTTATTTCTCTTTTCCTCTATTTGTTTCTGTGATCACGATGTGTTCGACTGTTTATATCATCATATGTTGAACAAAAGTGTATTGACTTCTTCTTATATTACTTTGTTCAATATCCATTAGCTGCTCCCAGACTTTCTTCAGTAGTAAACCTAGATGTCCATGGGATTATTCACCATCTATTGAGAAACCGCGTCTCTGTTGCCTCTAAGGGTTTTTGCTTTATTTTGTTTGTTTCTTAGTTTGTATTTTTTAAGCTCTTTGTCTTCTTGCCCAGGATCAACTTTCATACAGTAATATCGGTTCTATGAAACCCTTCAGGACCTATTTGTGTGTGAATGTGTTAAATGACATTGAATTATGGCATAGAATGTTCTTTAATCAATAGAATGCTGTTTTAGTTTGGCTGTTTTCCTGGATGGCTTTAAATGACAGGAATCGATAACAATGTTGACAAGGAAGTGGGAAAAAGATGATGTGTCACTTTTACGCCAACCTTTCAGAGCATTCCCTGACTGGGAGTTCATCAGACAAATCCAATAACGTAGAAACAACGACCAGGCATATTGATATACTCTGACGGCGATTGACAAGCTTCCACGAAAACACAGATACGCGCCGAATGTAAATGTGTCATAATAAACCCTGGAGAGACATGTCTTCATACGAGATATCTTATATTTCTTACAAATTACATAAACGCCAAATCTTACAGTATTGTTTTTAATCTGCCGCTTTCCCATTAAATACAATAATACCCATTGAAGAGATATCCCGAATAGCGCTGCTTCGCTACAGAGCTCTAATTTTTAAAGACTTTTGTTTGTTGTTTTATAGTGAATGTTTTTAGGTTATATAAAAGTTTGTGAAATAAGGAAGTTTTAAAACTCCCTTGAGAGCGCCATAAGAATGTGCATACTTCCATGTAGCCAGTCTTGAATAACGTTCGCTCGCATCCAGTCAGCGGTCTCCTCTGGCGGATCCAAAAGTGTAGCGGTTGTATTTGCGAGTCAGCTGATACAGAGAGCTCTCTTCATCTCCATTATCAGTTATAACTGGAGGAACTACTTCAGCATTATTCCACCTTCCCTCAACTTTTCTAATCACCTCCATCTCCACGTTTTGTGGGTTCTTTTGCAATGCAAGTTTGCTAACTATGTTTTTTTTTCTAATTTCTGGGTTGGTGTGAGAGAGAGAGAGAGAGAGAGAGAGAGAGAGAGAGAGAGAGAGAGAGAGAGAGAGAGAGAGAGAGAGAGAGAGAGAGAGAGACTGGTTAGGGTAAAGCCGTGCCGAACAACTAATACATGCTGAGCCTTCCATTGACCCCTGCCTCTCACTGACAGTCTACCTCTTACATTCTGTTACACTTTTCAGTCTTCAACATTTCTGGCATCTATTATAATGTTCAATAATCTGCCTTTTATATTATTTATTAATTGGAAAATATTAGACAATTTATTTATTTTTTATTTTATTTTTAAAAGGTGATGGGTGGAGAAAGGGTTAGTAACAGCTGACCATTATTGCCTCTGCTCGTCGACCATCTTGGTCTACCCTGTTCAACCTAATTGTCGGTTATAATTAGGGTAATTAATGTCAATTTACTCTCATTTGTGTGCTATATTCAGATAACTGTTGTCTTTAGCAACTGATGGTTTCAATTTATATTAGAATTTGTTCTTGTTTAAATCGTGTTTTTATTACTTCATTGTTTTTCCTTATATAAGGAGTAGTCAGTCTGTTTTTTTAAGTGTATGATTCCTTTTTTTGTTTAATGGTTTCTTAGTTTTTGTTTTTTAAATTATTATTGGTTTGAATAGTTTTTCTGAAGTATTATTATTATTATTATTACTAATATTGTCACTGTTATTAACTTTATATCTTTTCGTTTGTTTTGTGTATATACCGTTTTAAAATCAATTGGGCTTCTCCTGGGGCATCTATACTTGAACACCCTATCCCCTGGAATGTCTATATTGTGATTTCTAAAGTACTTTTTTAAATTCATGCCTCTGCTGCTCGTATTTGTTACAGTGTATCAAGTAGTAGCCGCGGTAGCGCAGTGGCTAGTGCACTGGCGTCTTAGCTTCTTATTCCATGGTTCGATCCCCAGTTGAGGTGGGATTATTTAGACCGCAAACGGCTCCGGGGTCGACCCAGCCTCATGAATTGGGTATAAGAACAACTCTGGAAAGGTTAAGGCGGCCGGCGTGTTGCTGACCACATCACCCCTAGTGTGCCCATGGTCAAGAAAATATGGGCCTAACATCTTATTCCCAATATGCCTCAATGGGCTTGTAACGGGATCCTTTACCTTTATCAGGTAGTGGTCTATATTATTTTCTTCCTGGTTTTTTTGGCAGTGTGGTTCCTCTATCATAAAGTATGCTGCACTTAGACAGAGACGCCACCATCTTTTGGTCAGCTGTATCTTTAGCAGTTCTTCTCTGACCTGGCACGTCCTTGTTGGTTCTTTCCGAAGTTTGAACGCGTGTTTGCCTTTACAACTTTCCTTCCATGTTGTCTTCCATTCCTCGTTTATAGTTATCTTCACTTGGCTCTTAATCTCCGATTTTCCAAGCTCTGCTCTTACATTGTTTTTACTTATTCTTTCACATTTGGCAGTCTGGTTTGCTAAATCTTTTTCTTAAGTTATGATTTATTATTACTCGTAATCTTCATATACCATATAACAGGGGTCGGCAAATCAGGAGCTTTTGGGATCTGCTTTAGAAGTACTGAGTCCACGAAAGATCCACCATATATATATATATATATATATATATATATATATATATATATATATATATATATATATATATATATATATATATATATATATATATATATATATATATATATATATATATATATATATATTATATATATATATATATATTATATATATATATATATATATATATATATATATATTATATATATATATATATATATATATATATATATATGTGTGTGTGTGTGTGTGTGTGTGTGTGTGTGTGTGTGTGTGTGTGTGTGTGGGTGTGTGGGTGTGTGGGTGGGTGGGGGTGTGGGTGGGTGGGTGTGTGTGTGTGTGTGTGTGTGTGTGTGTGAGTGTGTGTGTGTGTGTGTGTGTGTGTGTGTGTGTGTGTGTGTGTGTGTGTGTGTGTGTGTGTGTGTGTGTGTGTGTGTGTGTGTGTGTGTGTGTGTGTGTGTGTGTGTGTGTGTGTGTGTGATTTAAGCAAAAGAGGGTGGGAGCTGGTGAACCTTACAAAGAAAAGATCACTCTCCTATGTCATGCAATCTACCAATATATTTTAGTAGCTAGTCCCAAAGTTTTCCTTGGTAATGCGGCACTGCGGTAATGCGGAAAAAGTACCTTTGATACCGGGGACACCACAACTTTAAATGTTGGCGGGAAAGGTATAGTCCGAAATATCCCTGTTTTGAAGTCATTTTCTTTCCCCCCCCCCAGTCACCTATAAGACCTACCAAATATCCACTAGGATCTACCGGTAGATCGGAATCGACTGGTTGCGGACCCTTACCATATAACAGAGGTTTTCAAACTTTTTTGGTCCGCGGCTCCCTTGACCTGTGCATAAATCACCGCGGCTCCTCTCTATACTATTTATTGATGGACCTTGGCTCATAATATCGAGCCAAACACTTTTCCCAAGCCACCGCGACGCCCTTAGCCGAGGGTCTCGACGCCCCTGGGAGCCGCGATGCACAGTTTGAAAACCTCTGCTATATAACATGCAGTTGACCAAGAGCTAACGCTCAGTGATGGTGGACCAAAGAAAAGGCAAAATGCTGTATTGAATGTATCCCAGGTTCAAAATGACGATCGTATTTTCATTTATGCTATGTCATACTGACCGCGTAGAGCGTTTTTAAGTGTAGCGTTTCATTTTCTATGAACGTATCCTGAGCAAAAAGCGGGGTATTACTGTAATTCTATCAGTGAACTGCTCCAACTGATACTCTTTGACCTAAGCCACAGTGCAGAATGTTCTAAAGTTTTATATGCAGACTAGCGCGTAGATCTCATATTTGCTCTGAAATGTGAAAAGAGAACTAATGAAGGAGATCAAAATTCATCATCATGTGACGTATTCTTTCCAGAACGTTGTCTCCATTACAGCTGCTCTGAACGCATCACGATTCTGGGCAAGTCGACCTGCATCAGCCAAAGACAAGTTCAGACTCTCTGTGATGTCCTGGGTCCACCGTCGTCTAGGTCGACCCCTTCCCCTTTTTCCAGGGACCATGCCTTCCATCACTGTTTTTTCCAGACTATTATGTCTTTTTATATGACCGAAAAATTTCAGCTTCCTTATTGCGATGGTATTTAGGAGCCAATGTTCCTGTACGTTTAGTGAGTGCAGTACTTCTCTGTTGGTCTTTTTTTCTGTCCAGGGTATTCTCAACATCCTTCTGTAGCATTTCATTTCGAATGATGTAATCTTTTTTGCAACTGTTTTATTGAGTGTCCAAGTCTCGGAGCCGTATGTTGCTACTGGGAATATACATGCTCTGATCAGTTGTAACTTTGTTTCTTTGCTTGTGCCTTGCCATAGGTTTTTCATCTGTATTAGCTTATGTGAAGCAATTGCAAGTCTTCTTTTAATTTCTACTGCACAGTCGCCAGAGCTGTTAATGATTGATCCTAAGTATTCGAATTCATTGACACTTTCCAGTTCTTCGTTATCAATTTCAATTTCTGGTTTGGTCTTTACTTTGTCTGTTGTCAATACTTTGGTCTTCTTGGTGTTTAGGTATAGATTCTGGGCCTCGCTGTGTTTTTTGGTGGACAGAAGTAATTGTTCAAGTCCTTTTGGGTTGGTCGATAGGAGGACTGTGTCGTCAGCATATCTGATTTCCGGGATCTGGTACCCGCCGATGTTAAATGAGTCAAACTCTGTGTGTTCTTGGTCATCTCTTACGTTTCTCATGATATTCTCGGCATAAATGTTAAACAGGTAAGGGGAAAGGGTACAGCCTTGTCTTACTCCTTTCTGTACTTCAAACCATTCTGATGTTTCCCCCTCTATTCTTACGGCTGCCTGTTGTTCTTGGTACAGCAGTGCGATGAGTTGTATAAGGTGGTTTGGAAATCCCATATTTTTCATAATAGCCCATAACTGCTGATGTTGTACACAATCGAAAGCTTTGGTGTAATCAATGAAACAAGTATGTAGGTCAACGTTGAATTCTCTACACTTTTCTATGATGATCCTCATGTTGAATATATGATCTCTAGTGCCTCTACCTGGTCGAAAACCCGCCTGTACTTCATTTATTTCTGTTTCTAGCTTTTGTTGCATCCTTTTCATTATGATTTGTAAAAGTATTTTGCTGGCATGGCTTATAAGAGCTATAGT
Organism: Oreohelix idahoensis; assembly: GCA_024509875.1. Lineage (NCBI taxonomy): Eukaryota > Metazoa > Mollusca > Gastropoda > Stylommatophora > Oreohelicidae > Oreohelix > Oreohelix idahoensis. Next base: position 184,203 of record JAMPIV010021061.1, read on the forward strand.
TCTGTAGTTTGTGCACAGTTTCAGGTTGCCCTTTTTTGGCAAGGGTATGTAAATTGATCGTTTCCATTCCTTGGGCCAAATTCCGCTTTGCCAGATCTTGCAGCATAATGCATGGTATATACGAGCGCTGCCTTCTCCTCCTGCCTGTATCATTTCAGCTGTTATTTCATCACAACCAGGAGATTTTCCACTTTTTAAGTCTTTGATTGCATTCCGGACTTCCTCTATGGTAGGTTCTGGTTCACGTTCCGCTTCATTCATGACGTTGTTATCTGCCGCTTTGTTTATTTCCGTATACATTTCTTGACAGTACTCCTTCCATCTGTTCAGAATATCTTTACGTTCTGTTAGAGTGTCGCCTTTCTTGTCGTTTATTGCTCGGGGTGATGATTTAAAGTTGCTGTTTTTCAATGTTCTTACTTCAGAAAACATATTCTTACTCAATCCCTGTTCGCGCATTTCCTCTATTTTCCTGCAGGTGTCGTTTATGTATTGTTGTTTGTCTTGTCTGACTCGTTTTTTAATCTGCTTTGTGTATTCCTTGTACAACTCCTGATTTTCTGTATCTTTTTTGGACTTCATTTTTCTTCTCTCTACCACCAACTTCAGTGTTTCGTCTGAGATGTATTCTCGTCTCTTTATACTTCTTTTAGGAATTAACCTCTGTGCATTTGTAATATATACATCTCTGATGTTATTAGCAAGTTCATCTGGTGTCATTTCCTCCTGTACTGCCATAAGAATGTCAAATTTGTTCTGAATATCGACACTGTACTCTTCTGGTATGGCGCTTGTGTCATAACGTATTACTTTGTCGCTTGTAACGACTTTTTTCAATTTGATCTTGAAGTTTGCAGCAAGAAGTTCATAGATCAAAATTAGGCAGCTAAAATTTTTTTTTTTTTTTTTTTTTTTTTAAAGACATAACACCTTGCAGAAGACCATAATAGAAGGGAGAGGTGAAGGCAAACGTGCAAGTGGAAGACAGCGCTATGAGTGGGATGATAACATCAAGAGATGGACAGGAAAGAGTCTATCAGAGTGCACCACCAAGAGACAGAAGACGTTGGAGATCCATTGCAGAGAACCTTCGTTGTAGAGATGACAGCTGATGGTGATGATGAGTGATTACATCAATTTCCGTGATCTATGTGCGTATGACATTGCTACATCAGCGCGTACGAAATATGTGATTATGACATCATTATGAATTTCAGTTTCCGTTTCATTCAACATATCTTGCCTTGGCTAGCGTTTGGCCACGTTTTCACATGATTTCACTCAAGCCATCCATAGAGAAAACGCAGTCTAACACTAAATAAAATTTGCTTATTTCGATGACATTGTGATGGTGGCTCATTTGGTTGTTATATACTACTCGTCAAAAGTCAAGGGCCACCCTATTATTTTCAATACACTTTTATATAAGCGCATAGAATGATTAAATGAAGGAAGTTTTTAGTAAAAATGGGTGCAATATCTTCCCTTGACAGTCCTCTATGCACGTTAAGCATAAAAACAACTCACGGACAACCAATGGTGATCACGTGCAATTTGGTTTGCTGACCATAAATTCACATTTTTAATCTGTTTTTTCAAACTTCCGTACAACCAAACAGGTGAAGTAATCGTGCTGATTGACATTCCACGTGCAATGGCGACATTTCGTGAACAGAGTTCACTCTTAATTTGTTTTACAATCAGCAGACTTAGGGTAGTTTCATCACTTGCAAAAACCATGCCACCGAGAAGAAGTCTTGACACCTTACAAAGAATGAGGGCTATAGCGTGGGTTGAAAGTGATTTATCTGTCCGTGAGGTTGCTAGACGGCTTGCAGTGTCACACTCTACTATGCAAAGAATTTTGGAGAGATTTCAGGCCACAGGAAGTGTGGAGGATCGCCACCGGCCAGGTCGCCCTAGATGCACCAATAGACATGATGACCGGTACCTCTTGTTGTCAGCCCTGCGCCATCGAACAGTGACTTGTTCCACTCTAAGATGTCAGATGAGACAAACTGTAAACGTTAATGTCAGTCAAAGCACCATTCGCAGACGTTTACATGAATTTGGACTGGCTGCTCGACGTCCTGCAGTCAGAATCCCTCTTACTCCTGCTCATCGCAGAGCCCGTGTTGCTTGGTGTCGCGAGCACATCCGATGGACAAGGCAACAATGGAGTCACGTTCTCTTCACTGATGAATCTCGCTTCACTGTGTCATTCAACGAAGGCAGGATTCGAGTTTGGAGACGACCAGGAGAGCGATTTACTGATGACACAATTTGAGAGGTGGATCGTTATGGTAGGGGTTCTGTCATGGTCTTGGGAGGCTTCTACAGACACGGCAGGACCCCACTCTACATCATCCAAGGCAACTTGGCCGGCCCAAGATACCAGAACGAAATCTTGAGACCAATTGTTCAGCCTGCTCTGGAGGCCATAGGTGGTAATGCCATCCTCCAAGATGATAACGCTCGACCCCATCGAGCTCGTGTGGTGAATGAGTTTATTCAGCAACATGGGATAGTCAGGATGGCTTGGCCAGCTCATTCACCTGACCTTTCTCCGATTGAGCACCTCTGGGATGTCCTTGGTCGAAGATTGTCAACAAATCACCCCCTGCCAATGGATGTTGCCCAGCTGACTGCATTTCTGCTTCAGGAATGGCAAGCTTTTCCTCGGGATACTCTTCGGACCCTTGTGGACTCGATGCGTCTACGCTGTCTTGAATGCCTTGCTGCAAACGGTGGTCATACCCGATTTTGAAATGTCTATTTGTCCAATATCTATTGTGTGACTTTTGAAAAGGTGGGTGACACACTTCGCAGCTTCATTGCGTTTGAATGAGTGTTTCCATTTCTTTACGTGACATGTAAATTTGGTATTCAATAAATGCCGTTTTGACAGATACCAATTACGTTTATATCAGATTTGTTTTATGGTTTCAACCAAGGTTTTTCTAAGTGGCCCTTGACTTTTGACGAGTAGTATATAATTTTTTCTTTCCCGCCTGATTAATTACGCTTGAAGTTTGTTGTCTGCTTGATAAGTTGAATCTTTGTTCTATAAAATTATGCATGTTTAGTTCAAGCTTGTAGTTTGTTCTATTACGTTACTGCCTGATTAGTTCAAACTTGCAATTTGTTCTAATGCGTTTTTGCTAGATTACTGTGAAACTTGTAGTATCTTGTATAAACTTTCTGCTTGATGAGTTGAATCTTGTGGTTTGTTCTATTAATTTCTGCCTGATGGGTTGAAGCTTGTAGTTTGTTCTAATATGTTGTTGTCTTTTTAGTTGAAGCTTGTAGTTTACTGTTTAAACTTCCTGCTTGATGAGTTGAATCTTGTAATTTGTTTTATTAATTTATGTCTGATTGCTTGAATTTGATCTTTTAACGTCCTATCGTATTAGCTGAAGCTTGCTGTTTGTTCTATTAACGTAATGCCATATTAGCTGAAGCTTGAATTTGATCTATTAACGTTTCATCTTACTAGCTGAAGCTTGTAGTTTGTTGTACTAACGACCTGATACATTTTTTCCCATGTATTTGTATATCTCTAATTGTGCATTCATAGTTGTGCAGAGTAAGTTAAACCCACCCCAATGTGTTTGTCCTTGTTGCACTCTTTTCAGTGTGTGTGTGTGTGTGTGTGTGTGTGTGTGTGTGTGTGTGTGTGTGTGTGTATGTGTGTGTGTGTGTATGCGGGCGTGCGTGTTTGTATTTCTTTGTTTTGCACTGACAGCAGATGTACAAATGTGATACGTACGTGCTATGTTGCACTATTATCATAGCCATGGTAACATCTGTAAGCGTCAACGTCATCCTCAGCTTGCAACGTACTTAATTAGCATTTGTACACCTTGTTTTTATGTGAGTGTCCACTCAATTTTCTTGTATGCACAAACATTCAAATACAACAACTACACACTAAGCATTGACATTTTGTGCTATCAGTTATCCAGTTATTGAATTCAGTATAAAAGATGAGAGAAAGGAAGGGCAGAATGTTAAACGGGCCCGCGGGCCTAATTCTTAACCCTGTGGCAGAGATTTATGATTAATAAATTTCTATATCTTGTCTTTATTCTACACTTGTCTTTTACCTTTCTTTCGCTCTTTTATTTTTTCGCATACGCTCGATTGTTAACGAATACACTCCCATTCAAACATTTGTCTTTTCCTTTCTTATTTAGAAAACGCATTTTATTGCTGTTAAGCTAAGTTCTTTGATGAGATCGAATCGTGTTAATTCGTTCTCGACAGGGATAAGAAGGTAGACTATCGTCTATCACTTTTCTCTGATCTGTTACGCCTATAGTTAATTATTCTCGGCGAAAGATTTGAGATGAAAGACATTGATCGCTGGGAATGGCCATATGAAGCAGAGGGTGTAAAACGCACACTGGAAGTTTTATTGCCGATGTCTGATCAGATCGAGAGAAGTTACTGTAGGTGTTGAGTCTGGTTTCGGTTTATGTGTGAGAAATCCCTCTGATTCGTAGAATGAGCAAGGAAATATGTAAATCTGGACGTAGGTGCTGCATCTGGCAAATGAGTCTGGTTTTCGGGTTTTAGACGTAATATTTTCCTTTGATTTCAGAGAGATATATACCACAGAAATCTAACTTTATTCATTCAGTACTGCCACAGCTTTAGAGAGACATCTAGCTCGTAGTTCTAGAACACGTTGTATAAGTGAAGTTCTTAGTTTCTCGTTAGAGACATCTAGCTGAGTTCTAGAATACATTATATAAAGAGAAGTTCTTAGTTCTCGTGGAGATAATCTTAGAAGTTTGTGTGAAGGTAAAATATAAAAATATTGACTAGTATTGTCGAGTGATATAATTGTTAGTTCGAAGTATATCCTCACTAGATTTCTGTGCAGAGTGATTAAATGATAGTTCAGTTATAATTCTCTAAAGTTTACTGTGTTACAGTGGATAGCAAATAAATTATAATTTCTAGCTAACTCATTCGGCTATTAATAAATTTAATTAAATTGCTAGTAACCAGTCAGAGAATAGTTTTACCATCTAAATTAATGCACTGATTCATCATTGAGTATTAACGAAATATGTATGTATTTATAATTCATGATGATTGATTTTTGTAAAGACTAGAATTTATTTCACGGAAGTTTTAAACGATAAGACAAGCTTTAAGTTTGCGGTTTATAATTTAAAGTAAATAACCGAAGTGAACATATGCATTGAGTTTGCATCCAGAAATAAAGAGAGTACCCATCTCACGAACTTTAAGACTAAATGATGTAACTGGGCCTATAGAGCCAGATTATATTTCTTCCCTAAATCTCATGTACATTCAGCCCCTGTGGCGAGAAAAAAATTACAAACAGTAACATTTCCGACGTTTGACCAATTGTGGTGTGACCAATAATTCTAGATTGAGAGAAGTTACCAACCTGCCTTTTCCTAAGTACTGGAAACCTCGATATTCTGACCCTGTGAGCCCGTTATAATTTCTTACCTGAACTGATTCAAGTGACATTAACAGTAATCTTAGAATATAGTTGTAAAGTGAACGCTCCCCGGAACATTGGATGAAACCTGTATCTGCAGAGATGGCATTCGCTTTATCAAAAGAATACAGATTCACTGTTTGTGTGTGTCCTAAAGCTTGCGACTGAAGATGAAAGACATCAATTTGTAAGTAAGAAAGTACGTCCGTGGCCACGGGTGAATGAAACCGAGAGAAAGCAGGACTGAGTGATTCCTTTATGGTATGATTTATGCACCAACCTTGTAATTTCATTATGCAAGTTTTGTTGCTAATGCTGTTTTCCTCTTAGAATAGATTAATGTATCAAATCTGTTCTTAAACTATAGAGGGAAATACGAGATCATAGCGTATAAATATGTGACTCTTTGGGGGCTATAACTTTTCTTCTAACGGGATCTTGGGCTAAATAGAGGGGGAAAGGATTATACCTATGGGTCTATTATTCTTTTAGTAAGTCATTAACCTATGTGTAATTACATATGCTTAATAAGCGAACTTATTTGTTGTGGACAATTTTCTTTATGTTAATAAAATTTACCTAAACTTTATTCAAGTGTGTCGGTCAGCTCGTTCCAAAATATCTATATTCCATTGTTATAGTTTTTCACGTCTGTGCGTCTAACTGTCGTCACTTATGTGTGTGTGTATGTGAGTGGTATATATAGATTACTATATATGTTCTAATAGACTAAACTAGTTCTGTTGTAGAGATAAGCTGGAAGAGAGAAGATTCTCAATTTCATGGACAGATTCTAATTAGTTTCCACCAACTCACTCGTGAAAATCTATTTTCTTTACATTACCTCTCACTGAGCTATCACCTGTTCTATTTCTATTCAGAAGGGACCAATCTGTGTCTTAATTTCCCTTTCATAAATCTACGACAAACACTTTGAAAATAAAGTTGAACTTAGTTCGTTCGCTCGTTCGTTCCATAGTTACACGAGCGTCGTAAGAATGACTACCGCTGATAATGAATTATATATTTTTTTGCAGTGCTTAGTAGGCCATGTGTATTGTAACACTGCCATCACCAGTGTCAATACCTTATCGAGGTATGGCGGCTTGTGTACCCTGATTACCCCCAGAGCTATGCTAGCTGGAGTTTTACTCCTGGAAGGTTCTACCAAGCTGGACAGGTTTGAATGGGCAGGGATCAGACTAAAGCAGACACCCTGGTCCTCCAGGTTGGGGGTTTTATCATAGGGCTGACACCCCTGTCTACGAAAAAAGAAACGAAGTTATGGAAACGACAACAAATGAACAAACTTTGCTGCGGGACGGACATCCGGAGTCTGAGGCTCGTATGACTGTCAGTGGTGAAAGCCGAAAGGAAGCAACTGACTCGAAAACGGACGTCCTGACCGCAAAACGTGAAACAAGAATAGGATTTTGGAATGTCAGGACAATGAACGAGACGGGTAAACTAAAACAGGTCACAGCGGAAATGAGAAACTATAGATTACACATTCTAGGGATAAGCGAGAGCAGATGGACAGGGACAGGAAAAGTTAAAACAGCAACAGGAGAAACAGTACTTTACTCTGGAAGAGAGGATGGACAGCAAAATGAAGGTGTAGCCATTATTCTACAGAAAGGGAATAGAAGGGACATTACTGGAATGGAATCCCATCAACAACAGACTGATAAGAATAAGATTGAGAGGGAGATTCACCAACACTACAAAAATACAATGCTACGCACCAACGAATGACAGCGATGAAGAGGTCAAGGATGAATTCTATCAACAACTGCAAAAAGAAATGGAAGATACACCTAGATACGATCTTATCGTAGTAATGGGAGACCTCAATGCGAAAGATGGAACACACAATACAAATAATGAAAGAGTAATGGAGAAATGCGGCAGCGGAACAGCAAACGAAAACGGGGATAAATTAATACGTTTATGTAGCATTAACAATAGAGGTGGGCAAATCGACACACTCAGCTGTTTCGAGACATTCGAAACAGTGATTTAAACTGTGTCGACACACTGTTTCGACACAACGGCACAGCGGCACTTTTGCCCGTATCGGGGAGAAAGAAGTCTCTTATAGACAGTATACATGAACTGTGTGAGACAATCTCTGTTTTTTCTTGCGCGCTACTGGCGTGTGTGAAAATCTATGGCGTTTCGTGTGACCACAATTTAATATTTTTACACAAGTCTTCGTTATGATGAAATAAAACGGAGATATGATGATAGCTGCAGTATAAGTGAAAATAATAAAAAAACAACAATAATAATAACAGTAATAATAACACATGATATCAAACTATAGTAAGCTAGTTTTGGTAGATAATGATTCAAATCCACACCGAGTACACAGATATCAGCAGAGCTAATAAAGTGTCCATTACATTTATACGAACACACGGACACTTTCATCTTTAACATAGTGCCTAAAACATTGACAACTGCAGCACTGACACAATTTCCAGTGTCTATAACTTCTCAGCAAAAATAATATCACTTGTAAAATCAAGTCATCATAATACATCCCTGAAAAATATGACATGTTTGATATTCCATACTAATGTCCCGGACGGTTGACTCACATTTTACATACGCCTACGGAAGGTGAGACAGTGAGACAGTGTGCCTCTTTGCAAAACAGTGAGGCAGACAGGAACTGAAACTGCTTCGAAACAAGAAGCTGGCTATGTGTCGAATCTGTCGGACTCAGCGCTGTATCGACACACACACAGAGTAGCCATCTCTAATTAACAACCTGGTCATTGGAGAAACACTTTTCCCACACAAAGAAATTCACAAATTAACATGGGAATCACCAAATGGTCGGGACAGAAACCAGATAGACCACATTATGATTAATGGTAGATGGAGACATGCATTACAAGATGTGAAGGTAAGAAGAGGTGCTGATGTGGGAAGTGATCACCATTTAGTAGTAGGATGGCCACCGACCGAGCAAAGTGGAATCAATTTTTTGCTGCCCTACAAGACGCCACCAGGCGTAATGGTCACTGACTGCTTTGACGGTCGGCGGCTAGGGATAAAAGAAGAAGAAGAAGAATTGTCACAATTCACACCCGCAGCAATGGTTCCTGCTTTGAATCCCCGGGATGGCTATCACTTCTGTTAATTTTATGTTATCTATTAACCTTATTCTTTCTTTCTCTCGAGTGCCTACCGTCTACCTATATTTGTTTATTGTTTACCACTCACAATTATGTGGTTTTCTTCATTTCTTCTATGTGAAATATGTCGTTCGAGACAGAAAAATTTGTCGTGTATGACATGTCTCTGCACGTTTCGAAACATTCCCAAAAGCTTTTCGGGAAAACATGGAACCATCACACTTTACAAATTACTTGCAATGATTCAAATAATTGACTATAAACAAATGTAAACAACTTCGTTATCTTCTCCTCTCTTGTTGTCCCTTCTGGAGCATGGAACTAACAATACAGATAGTTGCTTGCAGGAAGACTGCACGAGTGGTAGTTTTTGTGGCAGATTTCTTTTTATGAATATTTAGCCAACCCCAAGCACAAACATGCAACATAATACGAAAACAAACATGCAACATAATACGAAAACAAACATGCAACATAATACGAAAACAAACATGCAACATAATACGAAAACAAACATGCAACATAATATGAAAACAAACATGCAAAATATATGCAAAATGTGTGTTGTTTTAGTGCATTTGATAGCAACATTAAAGGTTGTCCCTAACTCTATTTTTTCCCTTTTACTTGCTTTATGACTTTAAATCAAAAATGAATATTATTTTTATCAGTGCTGTTGTCATCTCCGCCGAGTGAAATTTATCTTTCAATAAAATATACATCAATAAGTTTAAACACCTAATGTAAAGCTCACAAGAAAGATTGCAATTACTAAATATAGTTTAAAAGTAAAAGAATTGCTGATGTAGTTGTTTAACAACACACATTGATTTAATCGGCACATCACCATTTGAATTCCAAGCTGCATAGTGTCAATCATAAAAAGCCTATATGCCAACTTTACGTGTAGCGTTGAACAAAGCAACCTAACATTTGAGGTGAAGACAGTGTGGTGGGTTTTGATGTTACTATGTTAATTATTAATTGTCTACAGAGTGACGTCAGCTATGAAGGTCCCTGAGTCTAATAGTTGATGATGATGTTCTCAGGGTACCTAACTGCTACCACCCTACGATCTCACTCTGCGAATTATTTGATTTTATTATGTTATATGGCTACGTGTCTAGGGTAATAGATGTATGGTGTTGTGATAATAACTTGAACACAACTGTAACTCAATACAATGAATTTAAGTAAGACAGTAGTTTTAGTTATCAACTTAAATTACAATTTTATTTTCCTGTACCTCAATTCTTTTGGGACAGGAATATTTAACTGAAGAAAATGTAGTTTACATATACGAAATAAAAAAGAGAATTTTCTGTCCAGATCAAATAATAGGACTTGTCTTTGGTGATGTATTCACATAATAGTATAGTACTGTCTAATTGGTGAAAATCAATCTTGTGCGGGGCTGTTGTTTACATCATTCCCGCTAAAATGTGGATAACGTTTTTTGGAAAACTTTGCACGTTGATGAGTTGACAGGATGCCCTTAAGATACGTTCACCTTTTCTTTGAGTTCAGCTGTAGAATACTGGAAATTATGACAAAGTCAGCCCAGAAGTCTTTCTCTGGCTAACACTTGCAGTAACAGCTCTGCTGAGGCCTTCACTTTCATCAGATAAAGTCTCAGTAGGTCTCCTGTTACAGCTTGTAACAGGCAATGAAACCTTGCAACAAAAGGACATCCCCGCCCTTTTATATGCTGGTGTATAATTTCCACAACTAACGACATTTAAAAATATAGGGTCAGCCTCGTGTGCAACCAAGTGCACCAGCCCCGAATTTATTTGACTTCACTTTACACTGTGATTACATTCTGCTTCCATATGGCTGCTACGCCACTGGTATTTAAACCTTAATTTGCTTCCATAAACACACAGATGGAGTATACCATCTTCTTCTTATGATTTATTTTTGTAAGCATCCTAGGCATGTTTTCAGGTGTTCATTGAACACAGAGGCCTGCATAAGACTGCCAGTAGTTCCTGGTCTTATTATAATAATATTTAATTATGACAATAGTTAATTATTCAAATACAATTTACTTCCATGTCTTTATAATCTGCTTCAGGCATGTATTGCTCCCTAGGATGTCATAAGCTTCCACAATGGCTAAGTCGCACAACACAAAATTTGTGTGGGCCCCGCTCTGGGTTAGCCTCTACACATTAATAATAATATTAATAAATCATTTTTCTTACCGCAA